>ML784046.1:503692-515302 GCA_009831015.1 Picea engelmannii | reverse complement strand
GGGGGGGTAGTTATGAGGCAAGGAAGGAGGAGGGCCACACGAGGGAGTCATTATTTATCTAAAGGAATGTTTTATGGTCTTAAGGTCAACTTGACGAGGATATGAATCCCCATGCATTTTTAGAGAGGTGGTACTCCTCTTGTTCTGATGATTCCAAGAAAATAAAATGAAAAATTTGAGAAGGATTAGACTTAATATTTACATTCATATTCAAGGAAAAAAACACTTGAGATTTTGGGACTAGGAGTATTTTAAAAGAAACTCATATATGTACAATATTTACAATGTGAATAGATAAGATGCATACAAAATATAAACGAATGATATATCCATCAAAACATTCATCGAAACATTTAATGATATCACAAATAGAGAGAACATGGAATGTACCACAAATAAAAGAGAGCTTTAAATTATCATTCCATAAAGTGCCAAAAATATTATGATAGATAAAACATTTGGTAACTCAAGCTTCTGATCAAAGTCTTTGATAATACAATAATGTAATGTACCGGGTATCACTCCTGGAGTCTCAAAAATAATAATGAGTCTTTAAATACAAAAGTATGTGTCTTTAAAGAAAGTAAAAATGCATTCTCCCTTCAAAGAGGACTAGGATTGGCTCCCGCGGACCATAAAATGAAAATACACAGAATATGAAAGAAGGACAACTAAGAATTAGCCTAAATCCCACAAAATATTGAGTAGATAAAGGCAAGATGACAAACGATTGTAGCATAAAATGAAATGAGGAAAAACTGAAAGGATAGAGTTTATGTTTGACTCACTATAATGGAGAAAATATTGTCATTCACTTGCTTGCAGCTGGCTCCTTTATAGGTACATGTTGTGGTTGAGGTGGCATAACTGCTCTAACTATTTCTTGATTTTCTAGTTTAGTAATTTTGATTAATGCCTTGTTCAACCATTCCTCAATGTATTCTCTTAAAGGTACCACATTAATTTCATGTTTAGTTTTAATATCAAATAATTGGCTTTCGAATTCCCTCAAATATAGCTCGTATTGATGCAATGTGTCTTCCACCTCATCATTTATGTTGATATACCAAACTAAGCATCTTTCAACTTCATCATCAAAAAATTCTATGGTTTCGGTAAATTCGTTAGCCCAAGCAACTTTTAGTTCTTTAATTTGTCCCATTAAAGATTCTTTGGTTAAGATCATGGTATCCATCAATAAATTAGGACCATCTAATTCCTTGGTTAGACTAACATGTTTAAGAAATATATCACTCTTTCTATTCCTTAGGGCCTTGGTTTCATTTATCATTTCTCTTAACTCTTTAATTCCCCTTAACCAACATGCATCTGCTTCATACGGTGAGGCGAAGGAAGTTTATATTCCTTTCTCCGGGTTTCATTTAAACTTGAGACTTTGTATGAAAATGAGTTTAAAACTTCCTTGAAAAATCCTTCATCGTTTTTCAAATATTTCTGTAGATATTCTTTGAAATTCTCTATTATGGAGGAAAATCTAGCAATACTTTGGGCAAGTTCCCAAATTTCCTGAATTATATCAACCCTTTTTTGTATGGCATCACCAATATATTTTCTTATGACCTGCAGTAAACTTGACGAACCTTTGTATTTCATACTGCTCATGGGGATCTCCTCCAATTCAAGTATAGGTTGCATGGAACTTAAAGGTTCTGGAAACAATGGTGTTGGCACCAAAACAAATTATAATTCTTTTATCCTTTTCTTTAGTTCCAAATTCTCTCTTTCCATTTTTTCAATTGATTTTCTTAATGCATCTTCAATAGCTCCATGAAAATCTGAAATTTTAGATGGTGCTACTCCATCCAAGTCAATCGAATATTTCCATCGTTCAGATGACTTCTTATTCTTGGTATTAACTTTTTCTAGCAATAATTTTTTGGTTTCATGATTGTAATCCGCGTGGTATAGAGTGACAAATTCCTCTTCAAATATCTCAGGATCTTGATTCATAATAACATCAAATATTTCTCTCATCTCTAACAACCTTTGCACAGACCAATCATGTTCTTCAATGATCTCATCCATGTCCATCACATGGGGACTTTCCTGGACTTATGATGCATTTATTTCCACTGATGTTAGATTTATTTTTCTTTTTATAGGAGTGTATGCAACATGTGTTTTCTCAAGGCTTTTCCTTGGTGTATTTTTATCTTCACTATCATTTGAGCCTCCAACTAGTGTTTTTATGGTATCGATTCCACTGGTTCTGCTCTTCATTGTACATGGAGTGCTTCTTTGAGAAAGTTTTGGTGTGTTAGGATTTTGGTTTGTTGTTTCTTTGTCATGTTGTTTGTGTACCTAATTTGTACTATTTACTTCTCCTGAAATGTTTGAATTTTGGTAGGCTGCTAGTTCCCGAAGATCCAAATTATATCCGCCACCTTTTTGAAACTGTTCAACTCTGATGAAGTGTGAAGAATACCCCATTAATTGCATATGTGTAGTGATTTTTTTATTTGGGTCAAAACATTCAACAAGTTTGGCTTACTTCAAACCCATCTGTTCATGATGTCCTGCCAACTCATTTAGGTAAGTTATATGTTTAACAATGCAATCCCCAATTTTCCATGGCAGGGGCATTGCCCAATTTTTGTATTGCATGCATACTTCTCCAACAAAGAGTTTATTTGATGTATAAAATAGTAAAATGAAAGGTTTCTCCTTACTACCAAATATTCTTATTATAGTGAATTCTTCAGACAACTCATAAATCCCTTTTACAGTGAGGAAGGAAGTTGCCTCTAAGGATAGCCTTGATGTGCTCTATCTGAATATTAACCTTGTGAACTCTAAGATAAAATTGTTGTGAACTGGGTAGAAACTATATTGGGATTTATGTCTATAAAAAATTGAATACCACATGTAAATTGGTTCTAACTTAAAATCCACATGTTTTTCCCAATGAAAATATTAAAAACATGGCCATAAGTAGAATTTATGGGTCTTTTTGAGGTTATTTAGTTGGAAAGAAATTTCACTTGAGATTTGATAACCCCAATCGATGATATATTTTTCATGCACAACATAATGCATAGCATATATAACATTTCTTGTTATAAACATTGTATATTCCAATCCGAGAATGTGGGCAATAAACAAGAAAATTCTCTATATGGGTATTTTAGCAAATTTACCTCGATTCTAGAAGTACTAGGGTTACAGGTTGGATTTCCAAACAGTTTCTCAATAGTATGTTCCCTCCCTTATGTTGCTTCAATAATTCATCAACTTCCTCACTCTTGAATTGCATAGTTGGTGTAGGGAGTCATAACATTTTAGAAAATGTTGAAGGAGCTAGAGAAATGGGTTGATGAGCTTGCATTTGACTTATTCTTTGGCCTGAAACAAATTCATCTGCATGCCATTAAACAATCTATTTCATATTAGTTTCTTCCGGAACACATCCTTCTAATGCTATTCATGAGGTCTAGATTAGGTTCATCTTCTTCTTAGTTGGGGGAAGAGACTCGTAGTACTTGTATGTCGTGGACCACTCGAAATGTTGATCTTTGTGACCCGGTGTGTTCAATGTATCTCCAAAAAATAGTTCCTTCTTCTTACTTGACATCTTTTCTGCATTTTACAAAGGTGGCACTACTATCTATACTTACAGGTTAACATTTTTATTCTATTTAAATTCCACTAAGTATTGCCTTTGTAACTCAATCAACTGTAGATCATGCTTAAAATGTCATCAGTTGTCATGGGAATTGGATTTATTACAACCCTTAATATATGCATTGTGCATTAATAACGAGATTATGATTTTGCGAGTGGTGGATGATGCGGAAGGGGTAATTAATTTGACGGGAAATGGTGATGTGATGGTATGATGGACGGAAAGTGTTAAATATGGAGGTGTAAAATGATGGATGGAAAATGATAACATTATAACATAGAGTTGCGGAGTTGTGGACATAAATGCTTGTGAAAAAATCTTTAGGAAAGGGTGACAATGTCCACATTGAAATTTCTAATATGGTTAAGTGTTGGGATAAATGTGGACTTCCAGACATGCATACTTACTAGCAATGGAAAAGTGATGGGGAGTAAGGAAATCCACTCCGTAATGAGAAATATGGCTAAGTATGAAAATAAGTGAAAAGTGGAAAGTGAATGCGGACCTACGGAATTGCGGAGGTGGAGACCTAAGAAAGAGTTAAAGGATGGTAAGTAGCTTTGCATCTGCATCACTTGAAATTGACTAAGTACCAAAAGAAAATGGAAGAGGAAACAAAGTAAAGTGTTTTGGTGAGTGCAGGGTTGCAGACCTGGGTAATTTAAAAAGAGTTCAAGAATTTTTATGCACCTCTGCATCCGCATTTTTGGAAAACGACTAAGTTCTTGGAAATTTTTTGATTTAAGAGAAAAGAGAAAAGTAGGCTAAGAAAAGTGTAAAATAAATCCTAATAGCTATTACATAATAATACTAAACTAGTAAAAAAATGGATCAATAGTCACCCATGTGTCATCCTTCAGTGGTGAAAGAGAGGGTGGGATGTCAACCATTTTAGGGGTGGGGGAGTGAATGTGGAGGAACCCCCCATTAACCTTAATTTGCAAAATCTTCCCATGTTATTCTAAGAGTTGATTCTTGAGGGACTTATAATGCATGTGAATGTCATGGGACAAGGATTGTTTTGGTGTCATAGCTTTATGAGTTATTGAGGATGATCTTGCCAATCCTTAAAGTAGCTCCTAAGATGGACATAACATCCACTCCTCCATTTTAATTCCTACTGATGTGAAATAGTCTAAATTTGTTGAACTTGAGAAGGAGGGGATTTATTTTTTCCATGGTCCTAGTGATTTGCAAGGATCCCAATTAAACTCTATTTCAGAGAGCATATAGGATTATTTTGGAGTCTCATAAAATGATGGAAGGTTAGGAGGTTATAATTCTTAAGATGTCGATATCGTGGAATGCTACCAATGTTTCTTCTTCATTGTTGGTAGCTTCTCCAATGCTTCAAGTAAAAGATAATGTTAATTTTCCATTAAGACCAAAAATAACCCCCACGCCTACTACCTTGGAACCATTAATAAAGTGTTTACTCTTATTCCTATAAATTTTAAATATCTATTCATATTTAAGTAGTTATCTTGTACTTATAATTTATAGATTTCAATGAAAAACATGCTATATTGCTTCCTTACATGAAGGACTAAAATACAATAAAGGAAATCATGTTGGTTTGAATATTATTGAACATATACTAGAATCAACTAATACTAGTTTTCTCTTGAACATATCCTTGTTAGCTAGGTTGAAAACTAGAAGGATATAATAAAGAAATGATAAAAGCATTCCAAAATATACTCATACAAAATAGACGATTGGAAAACCTAGTACCATAGACTGCCTTTTAGCTAAAATGAAAAAGTAAATATCTCTAAGTTCATTAAAAATTTCGATAGTAAGAAGCTCAATTCTTGGTTACACAATTTTGAGGCACACTTCTAGACTCTACATGAGATCACGAATGTAAACAATATCCTAACCACTAATGTTTTTTTGAGGCCTCAACAACTTCCCAAGCCCACTATCTTGGGGCCCCTCCTAAATTTTTTCAACTTGGATATTTTGATCACTACATCCATTAGCCATGTTCTCTTAATTTGTAATTATTGAGAATTTGTTGGTTGAATGGATAATTATTGTCCCATTGCTTGTTGATTTGATTTAATTCATGTTGTGGTCATGATTTAGTGTGGAAATAATGTTTTTGAGCTTGTTTGTGTTACAAACAATATTTATTGCGCATGTCATATCTTCATGTGTTTTGTGCTTCTTGGTTCTTTGAATAACCATGACCATGAAAATTACATATATCGTTACCTAGGTTGATTGCAACATCCACATGACATAGGCTGAATCTGAATTGCTTCTTAGAAAATAATTGGTACTCCCACCAAGTACTCAATACCAAGTGCTCCAAATGTGAGTTGATTATTTTCACAGGATAAGATCTCTCAGATACCGATGGGTAACCACGATTTCAATGGACATATTGAAATCTTATATAACAAAGATGTCAAAATAATTGACATAACTCAATTAGGGTAAAGTAGTGGGAAGATCGAGGCTCTAATTTTCATTAAAAAATTATTTTTCTCATAATTTTGGGTACTAGTCAAAGCGAAATTTTCACCTCCGAAGCAACCCTACTATAGATTTTGCAGTATTATGAAGCCAACACCACTAATGGAATTTGAATCCAAGGTATAGAAGTACAAAAACACTCACCGAGTATTTCCCGTCAAATGAGTCTCATCAATCATGAAGTGCTAATATGTTTGAATGGAGTTGTAATTCCCCTCATTGGAAAATTCTACCTATTCTTTCCACATTGGAAAAAAATGACATCTCAATCAGACATCATATGGGAAAGTTACGAGTTTTCTAAGTAGGATTGATTAAATTGTGTTAAAACCCACTACGGTGTATCACATCAAAAATAAAAAATATTTTTTTTTATCACGACATATGCTTTATCATCCCAAAAGAAGAAAAGAAGGTATGAAATCACATATTAGGCAAGTCGTGGTATGAAATATTAGGCAAGTCGTGATATGAAATATGGTTTATCCCTGATACATATTTTAAGTGTCGATACATTGACCCAGAAAAATGTTTTAAGTGTCGATACATCGACCCAAAAAAATATTTTAAACACCTGATATAGAGTGAGAAACATATGAAGTTTGGGTCACACAAACACATGAAGCATGATGATTAAATTAAAGTTTTAAATAAGGAGGAGGATACATGTTGGATTGTAAATGTGGCATATAAGACAATTAAGGTGGGTTGGAACATGAGACAAAGTTCCAAAGGGAAACATTTAATTGACCCTCCTTGTTGGAAATATTGTTGTCATTGATTTCAAATACAAGGGGAGACTACAGATGTCCAAGATAAATATTTCAAGATGGATATTGTTGGAAACATTGTTTTCATATTTTTTATTCTCACTTTGGATAACATATCTTTGAAGGAATTCTCACCATATATACCTAGCTCAAATGGGAGAATAGGTTATATGGTTGGAAATATTATTCAGAGACCTTTCCAATGATATATGGAATTCCCTCTAAATCCATAGGAATGAGGAGATATGAATTTTTCCGTCTGACAACCTAACCATAAAATTTAGGTCGGCTCAACCAGTCTTTATAGGTCGGCCCTGAAAGTGAGGATATAAATACTGTAAATATGGGATATATGTGTGCATTTTTAGTGTAACCAAGCAAGAGATCAATTCTGAGGTGCACAAAAGTAATCTAAGGTGCACTAAATGAGTTGGGGTGTCGTTTTGGGATCTAAAGGTGTGCAAGAGAAGTTCAAAGAGTTTTCTTGGGATTTTGTTGTTCTTAAGGTGCACTATGAAGAACTGAAGGTTTGTGATGTTGCAATGTGCATTGTTTTGAGGTTGTGATGTTGCAATGTGTGTTGTGTTGAGGTTGTGATGTTGTAGTCTAGGATCATATTATGTGAATGATGCTATGAGTCTCACTAGGGCATGAAGGTTACATGTGACTAGGGTTTGAAGGATTTTATGTGGAATGAAGCATGTAGGTGAAGTCAAAATTACTTTGTGTATGAAGATATTGAATTGATGTCTACACATATCTTATTGAGTTGGTGCTCAGGTGAGGGGATTGGTGTCTCCAATAGGTTGTTTCTTGCAAATATTGTAACAATAGGTTGGTGCCTACAGGTGCTGTTGAGTTGGTGCTTAGTTGAGGAGATTGGTGTCTCCAGTAGGTTGGTGCATACATCTTGCTGAGTTGGTTCTCAGTTAAGGAGATTGGTGTCTCAAGTCGGTTGGTTCCTACAACTTGATGAGTTTGTTCTCAGTTAAGGAGATCAATGTCTCCAGTAGGTTTGTGCCTATGGACATTTATAAAGATAAGTTTTATAGTTTTCTCCCGATTGAGTTTCCATGTTAAACTTTGTGCATTGTGATTTGAGTTTATATGTGATTATTGTTTCTTAGCTAATGAATGATTGATGAATGGTTAAATAAAGTAAAAAGTATCTTATATAGATTCACCCCTTAGTATAAGCATAATTTCAACACTTCTTAACACCTTGTTGCCCCCCCTCTTAACATCATGTCATCCCTCTCTTAACATCACACCAACCCTCCTATCACATCATGTCCCCCCCCTCAATATATTATATTGGTCTTTCCTTCATATTGTATCAACCATTTAAATAATTTTTAATATCAATGGATCACCCTTTTTCAAAAAATTTACCGGCCATAAAAATAATCTTTTTCTCTAACATATCGACCATAAAAAGAATTCCCATATAATATGTTGGCTCTTAAAAATATTATTTTTCTCTGATATGTCGGCCCCAAGAATAATGTTTTCCTCCAATACGTCATCCCACAACAAAATTAAGGTTTGATACCATGAAGGATGGACAAATAAAACAATGCTCGGGGCACATTAACCTATGTTTATGAAGTGTGGAGAATGAAAGAATTGGTGGGGTACTTAAAGCACATGACATATTACTTTGGACATTGGCAAGGGTGCATCACAATGCATAGGGAAAAACCTATCTCCTGGTGTTTTTTCCATAAATTTTGACCCCAAATTCCATTTGTGCACTCCTTATACTGTCAGAAAGGTCTCATTGAGCTATACAACTTCTCTAATGTAGGTTTCAAGAGATTCCTCACCATTCATTCCATTTTTTCAAATTTGTGCACAAGCACACTGTCAACAACCTAAGAACCTCATAACACAACATTTCAATGAAGGTGTATGTGAAATCATCGTCAAAGGGACTAGAGATCAAACTCAAGGGAGTATATTTGAACTCCTTATTAAGTTTCCAATTCAACTATTTATGTTAAATGAACATTTTAAAAGTATGTTTTGAAGTTTTGTACATTGGAAACTCATGTATTTTGTGGTAAATGGAATCCAGGTACAGATACCAAAAGAGGATTATACACATGAATCTAAAGATATAATGTATGAAGGTGTGGACAACAAAAAAATGGATGCTAGACATTGGGACAAGGAGGACCCACCAGTACACAAAAGTGACTCTACAAATATTATCTATAGAAAAGGATGAGGTACCAACACATGAGAAACAATCAGATAACAAGAATAAAGATTAAATGGTAGAGGATGAAGTACATATTTAAAATAAGGTATGAAATCTCATATTAGGCAAGTCACAAGCAAAGAAGAAAAGTAGATTCATAGTATGGAAGTTATTGATTACATTGTATAAGGCGAACTAGAGCCAAAATATATGATGACCTACAAGCACTAAAAGACAAATTCAAAGTGTGAATGTACAAGATGTAAGAAATAGTGAATTACAAACATTTTTTGTTGTTAGTATTTCCTCGTCATTCCATAGAGTCATTGTAATCAAGAGAGGGGATTTTGGCTCTTGGAGCTTTCATGTACTATTGTTGGAACTTTAATGAGGAGAATCCCTTTTGGCCAAGTTGTTTTCTAGAGAACTTTGATTCTTTTGTTGCACATATTGTGGACTAATCTATTGCTTTTTCTCAACACTGGAGTTGTGTAAGAATGTATCTCATATTGTAGACTATTGTTATGTGTGGTTGTTGCATTTTTGTTTATGTTCTTCAAGAAAAGGTTGTCTGAATCTATGAGCACATGATTGTAAATTATTGTTTTAATGTTGGACTATTTTGGGTTTGTAGTGATTTGCCCATATTATTGTCTTTGTTTTGAGTGAACTATTTCTCGGGTCATTGATAATAGCATGTGTGGTTATTTGTTTGATTTCTAGTTACCTCTAGTTTCATCCATATGCATGCATTTGCATCTTAGATTAGTTTCATTTCATTCTTTATCTTATAAACCATCACTGGTAGTCTGGACCACAACCGATAAACCCCAAAACCAATAATGGTCGCCAAGCTAGGATGTAGATGGGTTCCTTATTCCAAATGGCGTGATGTCTAATTGGGACTTCTCATTGGGGTAACCCCTACTATTGGTCAAGGTTACACAGACCCATCAACAGGTTTATATGGAAGACATTGATCTTCATTATTAACAAACTCGTTAGAATATGTTTGTTATCAAAGCTAATCAATCACCCAAGGGTTGAATTCAAATATACCATGAAAAAGAGGTTCAACCCTTCTAAGTATCAAGATAATCTATTAACAAGATGGCTTCAACTTAGGAAACTTCTAAATTAATCCGTACAACAATACATTGAATAGTTCAACAAGCTTCAATTGAAACTAGAAACTTGAGATCTAGAGAAGGTAATTAAAATAAAGTTTATTTCTGATTTACTTCCTTATCTTAAGAAAGAAATAATTATGTTTCAAGTCTATTGTTTTGGAACATACAAAATAACCACAAACTACTAAAAATATACTTGAATCGAAGTTTCTCTCCCCAAAAAAGTTTCATTTTAGTTATAGCAATAACAATGCTTCTTCCTCCAACCCTTCCACCTCCCAGACTTCATCCGACTTTATGGAATATAGAAGGGTTTAAAGCACATATCTTCATTTTCTAGTAAAGGAGACCTTTATAGAATGTAGAAGGGTTTAAACCATATATCTTCATTTTCTAGTAAAGGAAAGAATAAGTATTGTAACCCTTATAAGAACTATGGTCATTCCATTAAAAAAATACATATCTCTTTGGACCACTCACAAAGTAACAAGTACTAAAACTAAAAGTCACAAAGATTATAGTTGACAATCCGAGAGCTCTATTTGCACAATTTATCTTGATAATTATAAAATATTCAACAAATATAAATTAAAAAACAATAATCCTAAAATAGTCTTGGGACTTGGGACTTCTCCTTGCAATGACTCTCCATTCTTAATTGCACACAATGAGTAAAGTTTGTAAGTATATTATAACAAAATTGGTGCTCTTTCCTAAGAACCTATGTCACATAGCACTTAAAGTTAAAGGGAGGGCAAATAGTTTAGTTAATGATATACATTCCATCTCTCGATTAAAGATGATGACACAAAGTATATAAAATATTCCAAAATGCAAAAAGATTCAAAATCATTCTTGCACTTGCACACCTCTTTAGAGGAGGGAAGAATATAAAAATATTTCTTCCATTAGTGGTCGACCATTAGTTGATATTAATTAATATTTAGTGTAACTTTTGTTATATTTTATAAAAGCTCCCAACTACTTTCCACATCCATATCTCATTGTAAAAGGAATGGTTAATTTTATCATTTCATTTAACTAGTGTGCTTAACCTTTATTCCAAGGCATGTTAACTGCGATTAGGGGTAACAAAGCATAGAGGTGATTAAGGCTGACAGAAGTCCAAGTGCATTTGGTGTAAAATGTGGGTTGGTTTGTTCACCAATATTATGGCAATGACTTTTTATGTAGCGAGGATATATATAATAAATTTTTTTACATTTTTATCATTGAATATGTATATTTTTTACCACATCAATAAATAACTAGAGCACATTGTAAGCAAATAAAGGAAAGAGATAAATCATTTACCTATTCTCATTATAAAGATTCATATAAATACACATTTATAATCATACATATTAATGCCCTATAACT
>ML784046.1:462320-501801 GCA_009831015.1 Picea engelmannii | reverse complement strand
CCATTAAGCTTAATTTGCAAAACCTTCCAATATTCTTCTAAGAGTTGATGCTTGAGGGACTTAGAATACATGCAAATTACATGGCAAGAGGATTGTATGAGTGTCAAAATTTTTTGAGTTCTTAAGAATGATCTTTCCAATCCTCAAAGTAGCTCCTAAGTTGGCCATAAAATCCACTTCTTTGTTTTAATGCCTTTTGACCTAGAATAAACTAACTTTTAACTTGAAAAAGGAAGGGCTTTGTTTTTTTGGATGGTCCTAGTGATTTGCAAAGAGCCCTATTACACTTTATTTCAGAGAGCAACGAGGATTATTTGTGTGATGGTAGATTGAAAGGTTATAATGTTTAGGATATTAATACCTTGGAACACTGCCAATCATTCGACTTCATTGTTGGTAACTTCTCCAATGCTCCAAGTAAAAGATAATGTTAATTTTCCATTAAAACCATAAATAATCCGTGCACCTGCTACCTTGTAACCATTAATAAAGTGTTTATTCTTATGCCTATAAAGTTTAAACAAGTAGTTACAATGTGTTAATAATTTATGGATTTCAAGTTACTCCTCTACATGAAGGACGAAAAGACAATAAAGGAAGTTGTGTTGGTTTGAATATTATTGAACAAAATTGACCTTCTTGTAATTGCAAACGTAGTCCTACGCGGTGGAACAAAAATAAATGTTGACTTGAGAAATCTTCCTTATAAAAAGTCAAAAGTAAAGTGTACTCACCCACCACGTTACAAACACATAAGAACGTGATGGTATCAAACTCACTGACATGGATGAGTCAATGCTAATGCAAAGTGAGAATTCTAGAATTGTGAGTCTTTTATATATAAAATGGTTACCGACCTTGCAGATTGCTTTGACTTTTAATGATGGTTTAGAAACGTGTTGAGAAAAAAATTTAAGACATACAGAGAATGGTGTTGATAAACCCCAGAAAGGTCTACACAATGAGTTTATTTTTTTTAATTTCCATATTTTCATACAAATCCTAACCTAATTTTAATTTACAAAATTTTAGTATGATATTTTAAATTTGATTAAAAACTAGCATACCCCAAAGGGAGGAAGGGAATGTCAAACAAAATCTAAGAATACATAGGTTTGGTTTTCATGACATCCATGTTACACTTATTTACAATACAAAATAAATGTGGGAAGGGGAACATCCAAAGATATTAAGTGTCTCAAGAACTATGATGTGAGACCAGGAAGAAGGAAGGAACTTGATGGTAAATTTTTAAGATAAATATTATAATAATATTTTAAAATTTTAAGATAAAATATTTATAAAATTTATAATTTATTTTAAAAATATTTATAATATGTAAATATATAAAATAAATTTAGAAATCTTATTCTTAAACTATTTGATATTAAAAATAATAAAATAAAATAATTAATTTTTTATATTAAATTTTAATAAAAATAATATTAATTTTAATAAAAATAATGTAATATTTGTTTTTTTTGAAAATTTTTAAATAATCAAAATTATCAATTTAGTTTTTATCAATATAATATTAAGATTATGATGTGCAATTATATCATTTTGTGGAGACAAAAGCTAATCACTTTAACAATTAATAGTGGTTCAAAAGGGGTAGTTTTATATGAGATGTCTTTATGTTTTGGGTTTTTAATTTATTTCTTTAGGATAAGGAAAGCAAGTTCTTGGCTAATTAAAAAAACTTATAAATCATATTCTAGGACCAAAATCACTTTCAACCTCTTTCAACCTAGAGATTATTTACACATAAATATAATATTCCTTTTAATAATAAGTAAAACTATCTCCAATAAAATCATCTAGGACCAAAAGCACTTTCAACCTAGAGATTATTTACACAGAAATATAATATCCCTTTTAATAACAAGTGCTGCATGGAAGCGTAGTCCCTGCCAAGTTGGAATGAGAATAAATGAATTGCTACGGCGGGATCGAGCACAGACATGGGGGAGGCAGCTTGAAGTACATGTGGTATCCATGTAGAGGATGACTTGTGGTAGTGTGTCATGGGCCAAACACAAGACATTTGGCTTGTAGATGACTCCCAAGGTTAATATGCGAACAAGGTAGTTTTTTCTTAGGGTGTGTATAGTTCAAACATGGGACTTAGAAAATTTCTGTCTCAATGACTTGCAATAAAGGTTCTTGGAAAAGAGGACCAGGAAGCGTACACATTAAACATTTAAATATAATAAACATAATTTCCTGACATCCAACATAGTTGAAGATTTTTTTTTAGCATTTCTGAATTAGTTTTCTTTGAAATTTATTAAAAATTAATAATTC
Source organism: Picea engelmannii (assembly GCA_009831015.1). Lineage (NCBI taxonomy): Eukaryota > Viridiplantae > Streptophyta > Pinopsida > Pinales > Pinaceae > Picea > Picea engelmannii. Next base: position 499,494 of record ML784046.1, on the reverse strand, counting down.
CTTGCAACAAAGGTTCCTGGAAAAAAGGACCAGGAATCGTACACATTAAACATTCAAATATATAATTAGTTTTCTTTGAAATTTATCAAAAATTAATAATTTCTTGCAACAAAGGTTCCTGGAAAAAAGGACCAGGAATCATACACATTAAACATTCAAATATAATAAACACAATTTCCTGACATCCAACATAGTTGAAGGAAAAAAAATTGCATTCCTGAATTAGTTTTCTTTGATATTTATCAAAAATTAATAATGTTTGTTACATATTTCTGGAATCTGTTCCATATTTCTGGAAATTTAAATGCGTTTTTCATATAGACTGGGATTGGGGCTCCTGCATTCCATAAAAGAAATAAGTACAAGAAATAGGACTATATAAAGAAGAACTGCGTGACGATAGAGAGGAAGACCTAAAAAGAAGAAATCATAAGTTTTGAGTCTTTGGTTAGAGATTTCTATTTAAAGAGGTAGAATAACTGGATTGATAAAGAAAACAAGATGTGATCAATATAGACTTACTATGAAGCCGATGCATTTTTGTTGTTGTCGTCGACAACCACTGGAATCGTGCCAACCGGTTGTTGCCCTTCATCGATGAGCTTGTCCATTATCCGTTGGAACCATTCTTCAATGTAGCTTCTCATGGGGGCCACGTTGATTTCATCCCGGATTTCTATGTCAAAAAGCTCATTTTCTAATTTCCTTAGATCCATAGAAATACTATGCAGAGCCTGTTCAATTTCTTCATTGTGTGCCGAATAGTCCACTAGCCAGTTCTTGACCTCATATACACCATATTCAAGGATGTCGTAAAATTTTTCTAAAGACAACCCCTTTAAAATATCAAGTTGCTCATCGAAGGCTTCTTTGGTCAAGGACAAGGATTTGAGGATTAAGTTTGGGTCTTGAACCTTGTTGGTACTTCCGACTAAGTCTATTTGGGTCAGGTTTCTGAATAATTCTTCTTTCTCTGATATGGCTTGTTCACATGATTCGACAATGAGCTGTAGGTTCTTAACTTTCTTTTTCCAGTATGCTTTTAATTGTTTGATCCGCTTTGGGGACCGGGGATCCTCTTCTCTTATTTTCAGATCCAAGTTTTTGATGGCATGTTTGGCAAAAGGGGTCACCATCTGTTCATAGAAAAATTCTTCATTTTTTAAATTTGTCTGCAAATTTCCGTGAAAATCATTTTCTCTCTTTTGAAAGGAAGCTATATTTTGTGATGTTTCCCAGGCTTCAGTAATTAGCTGCATTCTTTTCTTGATGTTCTTCTCTACAATGGCTCTACATGATGTGAGGAGGCTGGAGGATCCTTTTAACTTGGTTGTAGGGGTAGTAGGCACGGGTTTTGCTAAAGGACTGGCAAACTTTGGGGTAGCAATGAAAGCCTCCTCCAATTCCTTGACTCGCCCGTTTAGTCTGGCATTCTCCGCCGCAATTCCTCCAATGGAATCATCAAGAGAATCACCGGTTACGTGGTGAAATCAAGAGATTTTGGGCGACCACATTTTGCTAAAGTTAATCTATGTATGATATTTTCCTTTCTTATTTGTTACATCTCTCTTTTTAATGATTACACTTTTAGATTGGCTATAAAAAACAACGCTCTGGAATACGAAGGATTCATCTTCATCAAAAATGTCGGTCTCAGCTATTTCCATTGTGGAACTATGGTGCATCCCGTCTGCGGATGGGTGAACTTTGTGCATGTGCTCAATTTCAGTTTCAAGATGCATGTGCTCACTTTCAATTTCGGGTTCTTCCTCTTGACCTGCAATGTTTTTTGTCTTCTTCGTTAGGGGAAGCTTGTGAGAACTATCAATTTTTGCGCGAGGCAGGTTTTTATCTTCTCCTCTGTTTGAATATTTCTGGGTTGATTTCTTACTAGGGTGGGCCTTTGAATTGATGCTCTGTGATGTCGTGCTCTTGGGAGAGCTGACCGGGGACTGGGCACTGTTCTCACCAAATACTTTTCCCTATTGTCTATACAATTCAGTCGCACTTTGCAATGTCTCTACATCGCAATCATCAGAAGCAGGAGTGTTGTCATCACTGTCTCTGTCTTCCTTCAGGCGTCTATGGATAAAAGAGCTACTAAATCCAACTGATAGTAAATGTTCTCGAAAAATCCCATTAGGGTCGAACCCTTTTATCCTTTCAACATATGTTAGGTTCAAGTTCTTGAAATGACCTGTGAATTCGTCAATCTTGTTGATGTTTCTGCACATGAAGTCCCCGACTTTCCAAGGCAGAGGAAGGAACTATTTTTTTCTCTAGCCATGGAAAAAATGCAACCAATGGTTGTATTGCCTTGCTATTTCTGTAACAAACATCTTGTCCGTGATGTCGCATGGAAGGAAAGCGAGATTTTCCTTGGAGCCGAAGACCATTAGTATGTTGATATTATGGTAGTTGCGGGAGGTATTTACCTCCACGTGTAAACCTGGCGAGAATAGAATATTCTGGGAAGCAAGAAGAAACCCTAATTAGTTGGTTAATAACCCTAGAAGACAAGTCGGCTCAAGAAAATGACTTGTATTAGGTTATTAGCCTCTAAGAGAAGAAGCTGGCTAAAGGAAATATTATATACTAAAGAATTAGTACCCAGAATGAGAAGTCGACCCAGCTAGTCTGCCAGAATTAGTATAAATATAGGAGGCTAGTCTTCATTCTGGCCAGTATTCTTAGAACTGCAGAAGCAATACTTGTGCACACTGCAGTTGGCCAGTTTGTGCGCAAGTTTGGAGGAGAGTTGTCATTGCAGTTGCTGCAGCTTGTAGATTTTGGTTTTGGCTTGGACTCTCTCTTGGTTATGGTTTGGACTCTCTGATTATCTCTTGTTACTCTTGTTTGATGCGCTATCCTTGGAGAGAGGCGCGCTATATTTTTTGGCTATCTAGCCTAGGGTTTTCTTCTGAAATGATTCTCTGTCAAGGTTAAGGTGCTCGGGGGTGGTTTCGGACTATGGTTGGGTGACAATGGTGATATTGTCTATGGTTAAACTAGCACAACCATTATGATTCTAATAGGTTATGGGACCACTCCTCCTTCATTCAGTATAACCACTAGAAGGGATCATAGCCATAAGGATACTAAGCTCGTTGAAGAAAGGCTACTAGGGTTTCTAGCAGGAGCAGTTACCAAAGCCCTGCCGCTACGGTTACTAGCAGGTGTAGTTGTAGAAACCCTAACCCTATTGTTGAGGAACCTTAAGTGAAGGGATTGACCTAATTTTCGGATAGACTAGTGCACCCTAGCCTAGTGCATCTCCTGGTACTCTCAGCAAACCAAGACGTCAAGTTTGAGTTTTTGGTCAAATCTAGGGTTGACCAAGTCAAAGAAGCCATGAATTACTCTATGAAGTCAGAAAACAAGTTAGATGGGGCTTATAAATTTATTGCATGGAAGGCAAGGATTTATCTCATCCTTGCCAAGAACAAAGTGTTGGATATTGTGAAAGAAAATACTGTGGAACCAGAGTTTGAAGAAGGAAAAGAGAAGGAACCGCAGAACATTTCATTTATGGAGAAGTTCAAAGACAATGACATTGATTCCATGAGTATCATAGTGGATTCTATAAAAGATCACTTGATACCCTACATCTCCCACCTTGATTCATCTAAGAAGATGTACTATGCCCTAACAAACCTCTTCTTAGTCATAAACATTGGAAAAGTAATGAGTTTGAAGAATGAGCTCTGTGACATGAATATGAATGATGATGACATCATAACATCATACTTTGTGAGAATATCTTAGTTGATAGATCAACTACAAGCCATTGAAGAGATCATTTCATAGAAGGAACTGGTAAATATAGTACTCAACGGTCTTCCCAAGACATGGGATGCATTTACCACAAGCATGAACACAAGGAAGGAGTATCCTACATTTGAAGAACTTTGGACTTGTTGTGCACAAGAAGAATCAAGGATCAGTGCAAAAGAGAAACCCCAAAAGATATATGATGATCAAGCCTTCACAACAAGGTTCAAGGATTTCAGGAATAAAAAGAAGTTTGGCTCCAGGAAGAAACCAAATCAAGAGAAAGATATGTCAAAAATACAATGCTTCAATTGTCAAAAATATGGTCACTACAAAAATCATTGTCCCAAGTTAAAGAAAAGGAAGGAAACAAATGGAGCATCAATTGTCGAAGAAAGGGAACCCTCAAAGAAAGCCAAGCAGTAAAAAACATACTTCTTCTTCTAAGACAAGGTAATAATACTCCTCATAGTTCTTGTACATACCATGTTTTTTGTACATATCTTGCATATATATTTTCTAGAAGATAATATATTCAAAGAGAAACTATACCTATGGAAGAACAAGAAGATAAGGATTTCTATCACAATGACTACAAGTCAGGCAATACACATGAAAGGATGAAGTACATCAACAACTCCTAGTAACAATTCATGTGGAATCCATTGCATAAGTAACAATTGCAAGACAATCTGAAATCATAATCAATCTTGAAGAAACCTAGAAGAAATAAAGACGGAAATAAGTTAGCAATCAAGATGAAATTGGAAAAGGACTTATGACACTTTGCAGAAGGAAATAAGGATGCAGGCGAAAGCATGGGCTCTCTTAGTTGGAGGGAGCTGATTACATAATGCCAAAATAAGAGCATGCATTCATGCATGAATCAAGGATTAGGAGGGATCTAATCCCAAATAATACGATCCATTGAATATGATGAAATATCTATCCATGTTCTCATCAATGTTAGCAACCATGAAAAGCAACACGTGTTCAGTTTGACTTTAGAAGAAGTCTTCTTTGAAAAGAAGCCTTAAAGTATCACTGGTTGTCTATCCACATCCATGATCCTATGATGAAAGGAAGAAATTTGGAAACTTCAAGGAATGGAATCTATAGAAAACTCCATGGACCCAAGAGCTAAACAGAAACATGTGGAAGAACATGAAGATTCCAAGAGAGAAAGAAAAGCCAAAAAAACCAGTCATTATATTGAGAATCACAAGACTACCAGCCTGATATGAACTTACTAAAATCAATCAAGTAGAGGAACTGAAAGTTGTGATGAAGAACAGAGTATGGAAGACTTCTGAATGAAAGCATTGCAAGATCCATAACTAGAGGTTCTCCTAGATGGAGGGAGAAGACTATGATGATTATTTGTTCCAGCAAACTAGACATACCTCTACATGAGCCATTATATAGTCCGAAATATCCATGGTTTGGAGTTTACATCAGATGAATGTAAAGACTGTTCTCCAGAATAATTGAACAAAGAGTGTATATAGAGAAACCTCAAGGCTTTGAGGTATACCAGAAATAAACCCTTGCATACAGACGGAAGAAGATTTTGTATGAATTCAAAAAACTTGGTGCAAAGCCTCTCATGCACAGCATAAGCGTGGTGAAAACCTTCTATGACATAAACTAGAATGGTTACTCAGAAATCCAGGATGATGGATTGAAAATCCAAGACAAACTCTCATGATGAAAGAAGAAGTGCCACATGGATATGTTCCAGTTTGAGCCTTTCCTTGATGTTATGAGCTAGAAGGAAACAAAAGAGATGAATTCAACTATGATGATCAGAGCTATATGAAGCCTTCATAAAACCGGTGTTCCAAAAAGACCGAAGTACATTGAGATCAAGCATTACATTCTCCATGATGAAGTTCAGAAAAGACAAATGGTTCTCCAATATATATCTCCATAGATGAGCATATAAGCAGACATTTTGGTAAAGCCTCTGTCCAAGATGAAAGAGTTTGTGTACTCAAGCCGGAGCTCGTGGATACAACTTCCTTATTGAAAAAGGAAGAGATAAATCCCAGGTTGGGAGGGAGCACTGATTTGTTATTGATTTATGGACAATCATTTTTCACATTCGAAAAATGGTCTAGGATGGGAAATTCCTTTCTAGTTCGGAAAGTGGTTTGAGATTTCTGACGGACGGGCATTTTCCAGTTCGAAAAATGGTCCAGGTCAAATGGTCATTTTCGTAATGAAAATGGTTCGATGGATTGCTGATGTACCATAGAAAGTGATTTCCCTTATGGCTAACATGGGGAATGGTCTAGGATAGTCTCTCTTCTTGACGATCACTCTCAGTAGTGGTCAAGAAGAATGGTTCTTCTCGTCAGACAATCATTCTTTCTAAGCTCACAGTTGTGAGAAGTTTCGAAGAATGGTCTGTTTTGGAGGTTGGTGCAGGACATCCATTTCCTTAGGAAATGTTCTGGACAGTCATTCCCTAGGGCATATTCATTCTCTCTAGGTTGCAATTTGTTTAGTGCCAGAGGAATGGCCTAGATAGGTGAATGGTCTAGGTTCAACAATCAGGGATAGGAATTCCCTAGGCCAGACTCATCCTCTCCAGGTTTCACTCTGTTTAGTGTCAAAGGAATAACCCAGATAGGTGAATGGTCCAGGCTCATAAATCAAAACAATTATTCTTCCTTGCTTGAGAAGAATAGTCCATATAGATCATCGTTGATTTTTTACCTTTTGAGGGCAGATGCTCTTCTAGATCTCACATATGTGAGTGGAAGAATGGCCCAGATGATTCAATTTATATCATAACAATGTTTTTTTGTGCAGGTTGATATCAGATGATATGATTGTTATGAAGACTGTATGTCTCCGGACAGTAGATGTATACTATTGTGGTGGATGTGTTCCACTGATTGTGTGTTACTTGGTGTGGCAATGTACCACTGGATTATATTTGTGTACTACTATGAATATACATAGTTGTGTTCTATTGAATGACATTGTTCCAATTTCCCTGAAAACTATCAGTAGTGTTGAAAATGATTATCAGCTAGATGGATGATCAATGGACAGAGATTTCCCAGACGAAAAATGGTCCAAGATATTTATTCTTCTAGGACATATGTCTAGATTAGAAGAATGACTCTTGTGTCACTCCGTGGAGTGAGTGACCTATCCAGCATCATGTCTGATTACTCAGATGGAGTATGGTTTCAAGAGATGATGCAGTTGATGACATTGATAGTGATGATGGTGCTCATGATCTAATCATGAGATAGTCTATATGACTATGTTGATGTCACCAAGTGAATGGTATGTTTGTTCTTAAGACCATTACCTTCAATACCTCCCTATCTAGGAGGGAGTGTTGATATTATGGTAGCTGCGAGAGGTATTTATCTCCATATGTAAACCTGACGAGAATATAATATTTCGAGAAGCAAGAATAAACCCTAATTAGAAGGTTAATAACCATAGAAGACAAGTTGGCTCAAGATAATGACTTGTATTAGGTTATTAGACTCCAAGAGAAGAAGTCGGCTAAAGGAAATATTATATACTAAAGAATTAGTACCCAAAATGAGAAGTCGACCCATGCAGTTTGCCAATTCACTATTGCGAAAATCAAGTAGGATGACAATAAAATTTATTCGATTCTTTGAATTATGAAAGATGGGAATAGATTTCAATGGAAATTAGATTCCCTCAACCGAAAATGAATTGTTCCTTGACTGTGAAGTACAAAATATAAATAACTATACGGGAAATTCTTGTCGTGGATTCCTGTCCCGTTATTCTTGTAAACAACCAAGCAATTTCTTGGAATGAATTTCTAAAGGAACTGACCTGCAACTTTGTGATATCTTCAGGAACTGTTGTCAGGTATTTGAGAAACTCGTGTAAGAGGTCCAACCCGTTATCATGTTTTTCTAGGAACTTCTTGCAGTCTTGTCCTCTGAAGATCAATGTTGGCTCTGGCAATCTTAACATCTTGTGGAAGACCTGAGGTGACAAAGAAACAAGAGAATGGTCACACAGTGGAATAATTATTTGTCTTGAAACATATTTTTTGGTGCACCAAGAGACCACCTCCTTACAGTAAAAAACCTCAGGGATGCAACCTGCACGATTGATTCCAGAGGTCCAAATCACTTCATTCTAGGTGGAACGAGATGAATAGTAAAAGTATGCCCTAGACCACTGGAAGTTCTGGTCCTCACATCCGAAGATATTCACTGTATCTCCACAGAACTGTTGTCGAGGTGCTGCCATAAGTTTACCAGAACGTTTGTTTGCTCCAGATGATGTCTGAAATGAAGAGTTGGAAGGGATAATACAACCCTGCGCAAATCTTGGTCCAAATGCATGTGAATAGGAGATCTCCTCGAGACCTTCGCTCATTAATGACAATTTCGACGACTGTTGCATGATGCGTTGTTAGCATTAAAGACTAGTTGATAATACAACCCTGCGTTTGTTGTGTCACTCTGTGGGGTGAGTGAGCTATCCATCATCATGTCTGATTACTCAGATGGAGTATGGTTTCAAGAGATGATGTAGTTGATGACATTGATAGTGATGATGGTGCTCATGATCTAATCATGAGATAGTCTATATGACTATGTTGATGTCACCAGGTGAATGGTATGTTTGTTCTTAAGACCATTACCTTCAATACCTCCCTATCTAGGAGGGAGTGTTTATATTATGGTAGCTGCGGGGGGTATTTATCTCCATGTGTAAACCTGACGAGAATAGAATATTTCGAGAAGCAAGAATAAATCCTAATTAGAAGGTTAATAACCATAGAAGACAAGTTGGCTCAAGATAATGACTTGTATTAGGTTATTAGCCTCCAAGAGAAGAAGTCGGCTAAAGGAAATATTATATACTAAAGAATTAGTACCCAAAATGAGAAGTCGGCCCATGCAGTTTGCCAATGCACTATTGCGAAAATCAAGTAGGATGACATAAATTTTTTATTCAATTCTTTGAATTGTGAAAGCTAGGAATAGATTTCAATGGAAATTAGATTCCCCCAATCGAAAATGAATTGTTCCTTGACTGTGAAGTACAAAATATAAATAACTATACGGGAAATGCTTGTCGTGGATTCCTATCCCGTTATTCTTGTAAACAACCAAGCAATTTCTCAGAATGGATTTCTAAAGGAACTAACCTGCAACTTTGTGATATCTTCAGGAACTGTTGTCGGGTCTTTGAGAAACTCGGGTAAGAGGTCCAACCCGTTATCATGGTTTTCTAGGAACTGCTTGCAGTCTTGTCCTCTAAAGATCAATGTTGGCTCCGACAATCTTAACATCTTGTGGAAGACCCGAGGTGACAAAGAAACAAGAGAATGGTCGCGCAGTGGAATAATTATTTGGCTTGAAACATATTTTTTGGTGCACCAATAAACCACCTCCTTACAGTAAAAAACCTTAGGGATGTAGCCTGCATGAGTGATTCCAGAGGTCCAAATCACTTTGTTCTGGGTGGAACAGGATGAATAGTAAAAGTATGCCCTAGACCACTGGAAGTTCTGGTCCTCACGTCCGAAGATATTCATTATATCTCCACAGAACTGTTGTCGAGTTGCTACCATAAGTTTTCAAGAACGTTCGTTTGCTCTAGATGATGTCTGAAATGAAGAGTTGGAAGGGATAATACAACCCTGTGCAAATCTTGTTCCAAATGCGTGTGAATAGGACATCTCCTCAAGACCTTCACTCATTAATGACAATTTCGACGGCTGTTGCATGATGCGTTGTTAGCATTAAAGACTAGTAATTGCATACATAGAATTGAGAACATGGTGAATACGACAATGAGAAATTAAGGATTGGATATTTCCTGAACAGACAAACGCGACGACCCGATTTTGAGATAAACAATCGGAAGGGATAATATAACTCTCCGCAGATCTTGGTTTAATGCATATTAATGGGAGATATCCTTGAGCGTTTTTCTCATTAATGGAAATGTTGATGGTTCCTGCATGGTAAGTTGTTAGGATGAAAGGTTACTAATTGCATATTAAGAAAGAAGTATGAAGGTTGCGGGGATAGGAAAGAGCAATTAAGGAGTGTCTAATTATCGAAAGTGGTCGAGCGGGATTCAAAATAGGATTCCAAGGTAGATCGTTGGAGCTGAGGGCTCGATGGTAAAATTGTATGTCTCATAATTTTTTGAGTGCAAAATGCATAACACGAAAGAGGGCATGATGGGACAGATCAGAGGGCAATTTGTATATCATGGAAGTCCAGGTAATGTTTGTAGGACATGGAACAATGGAAGTGAAAATGTGAGTTCGCCTAGCCGGGAACCTACAATCACAAAACTGGTTGAAGTATGGAATAGAGAAATAGTTGGGTGGATTCGTTTTCTCTAATATATTGAAACTTGTAATATATATCCCATTGCGTGGAAAGATATTTTCTGCATGTCTTTGGGCAGAAAAGAGAAAACAAGAGAAGATAAATTAATTTAAATTTGAGGAGTCGAGCTTCATTTAAATTTCATTGTCTCATCGACGCTTTTTCTTTTTAATGACGGTTTGTACGGTTGTTTCATGATGGAATGTTAGCATTAAACCTTGGTCAGGCACAGTAAACAGTGACTAAGAATTGGAGATTTCGTGAACCCGCCAACCCGAGGAACCTTGAAAGAGATTCCGTGAAATGGGAAAGTATGGAAAGTGGTTGGAGGAGCTTCAAAATTAGGGTGAAAATGGTTCCCCAGGAGATGTGACTTCCCGAGGGTCAAATTGTATGTCTCAGAACTTGAGTGAAAAATGTGTACCATGGAAGAGGGGATGATATGGGAGTTCAACGATTAATTTGTATATGGAAGAGGTGTGGGAGATATCCTCGAACGTTTCTCTCATTAATGACATGTTTAAGGTTCATGCATGATGAATCTTTCCAATTGCATATTCAGAGAAAAGTAGGAAGGTGGCGGGGACAGGGAACAAAAATTAAGGAATGGCTAATTATCGAAAGCGATTGGTGATGCTTTGAAATAGAGCTAGAAAATACAACCAGTAGAGGTGAGGGCCCGAGGATCAAATTGTATCTCTCAGGAGTGTTTACCGTAGAATGTGTAACACCGAAGAGGACATGATGGTGCATTCCTGCAGACAAATTGTATATCACGTAACTCTGTGTATTGTTTTCTAGTCACGGAACATTGGAAACAAAACACTGAGCCCACCAATCTGGAAACCTGCAATTGAAAAAGTGTCTAAGTATGGAACAGGGAAACGGTAGGCTAGACTCGATACATAGTAAATGTACAATGTCATGGAGATACAACCAAATTGGGGCTAAGTATTGAAAGGAACGATGGACGGTCGAGCTCGTGACGGAGCATTCCAACGGACAAATTGTATCTCGCGTAACTTCGGGCACTGTTTTCAAGTCGCGGAAGATTCGAAACACAATTTTGAGGCCGTCAGTCTGGGAACCCGCAATCAAAAAAGTATCCAAGTATGGAATAGAAACGCTAGCCTGAACTTGTTTTTGCTAATATATTGAAATTTGTAATAGCTTTCCCATTACTTGGAAAGATCTTCTCTGCATGTTTCTGGACAAATTCTGTAGGGATGGTTAGTCCTCAAGGATTTTTCTTATTAATGACGATATTTACGGTTGTTGCATGATGGAACATTAACATTAAACCTTTGGTGTTGCATATTTGGAAAGAAGTACGAGGATGGCCGGAATAGGAAACAATGACTAGGAATTGGAGATTTTGTGAACCCTCCAATGCGAGGATCCAAAATAAGGTGACAAGGTCTCCCCAAAAGACGTGAGGCCTTGATAGTCAAATTGTAGCACTCAGAACATTTGAATGCATAATGTTTAACACGGAAGAGGGAACGATGTCAGAGTCTGGAAATCAATTTGTATATGGAGAAGGTCCGAGTGCCAATTGTTTTGTACCAGTGTGTTCAGTTGTAACTAGTAAGACCATAATCAATGTATTTTGGGAAGGGTGTGAAGTTAGTGGGGATGGAAGGAAGCAATAGATACTTTGAAACATTTGTGAACCCTTCTAGAGTGAAGCTTGTGAGTTCGAGGAGTCAGCAGTGGAATTGTAGATCATGAAAGTTTTAAGTGCAAGATGTATATCACGGAACAAGAGGCAACAGAGTTCAAAAGGGCCAACGTGGCAGCCACGACAATAAAATTGGCTAAGTATGGAAAGGAACAACGCTCAGTCGTATTCGTCATGTGAGGATATAGATGGATATGAAGATATGTTAGTTCGCCAACCCTGGAACCCACGATCATAGAAAGGTGTCTAAGTATATAACCAGAAAATGATAATAAACGGGAAGAAGAAAAGTGAAAAAGGGATAAGTATCTCGCAGAACAACATCTATTGTTCGTCTATTAATGCCAATCTTTTCGAATCCCTGGTCATTCCTCACTAGTAAAAACTGATGCAGGAGAATCATCAATGTCATCAACAAGCACACATGGCAGGAAAGTTCAATGCTCGAGAATCATTTCAGAATCTCAAATGTCGAGAGTTACTACGAATCCTTTTGGGGAGCTGATGAAGAACAGAAGAAGATCAAACTCATAGAGGTGGAATGATCATGAGTGATCAGGGAGTTTCACTCCGAGTCTTGAATGTAATTGAACTTAGGTAGTAGTTAGGTTTTCGTTTTTGAAGTAGACGAGTAGTCAGGGGGAACCCTAAGGACCCTCTGAGATAAATAGAGGTTTTGTACGCCCAATTGAGGCTGTTGCGAGTTAGTAGGAATTTTTCGAGTTTTAAGTTATTGTTTTGATATTAGCTATAGCCATTTAATTTTGAATGAATATGACAGAGGAAAATTGAACCAAATGCATAGTACTGTTACTATTTGCAATTCTCTGTTTTTGTGTTTTTATAAATTAATGAATTTCATTATGAATGGATGAAACTGTGAATGTTAGTATAAGTTTCAATTGTTTCTCTTTGGTTGAGTGAGTGCAAGGTGTGCACATCGAACGCAAGGAGTGCATTGACGAAATCTATTTCGATTTAGAAGCTCAAAAGAGATAGCACGAAAATTTCCCTTTGCAAGGAGTGCAAAGCGACTGCTGCAAGGTGTGCACAGTCACCGCAAGAACCAAGTCTTGTATAAGAATCTGCTGCAAAGAGTGCAAAGATCCGGAATTCAACTAAGTGTCGAAGGGACTTTGTAAGATTCAAAGGAACATAAAGAGAGAAATATTAGAAGGGATAACACCTTCCAGAAGCGTAGACGAGGTCTATGAAATAGACTCATGGGAGGAACAAAGGTCGAAGCCTTTGAATACCTAGAAATCTTCTAAGTCAGAAGAATTCACAACTCAAGAAGGGGAGTGACAACTGTCGTTGGATCAACCACAGAGGAAGATATCTGGCCATCAAATCTCGCATCCAGACACTCAAAATAAAGCATAGAGGGGGATCATATATGGGCCATTAGATCTAAGCGCGGGGACCAATAGTCGTTGGATCCAGATGTAGGTGCACACACTTTAATGTTCTAGAAGTGCAGAGGGTAAGAAAACTTGCGAAACCAAAGTCCGTGATTCAATCGTAACCATTGGATTGCGAAGGGATCTAGAACGTCGATTCGAGGAAATTGCATAATCGAGAATCGGGATAAGGGAGGTGCGCAGTCTTCCAACTACATGAAACGCAAAATCCCTCCACACGAAGGAGAAAGTAGGACCATTGGATTGTGGGGAATCAGGACTGTTGATCTAAGGTGAGGAAGTCGCGAGTTCAGATATCGGGAAAATGGAATGAAGCTACATCGCGAGTTCCCGATACATGAAATATCGACACCCTCGGAAGCTTGGCCCTAGTTCATAGCTGTAGGTCATATCAGATGTCGGGAAAAGGGAGAAAAACTACATCGCAAGTTCTCGATACACGAAATCCCGACGTGCTCAGAAGCTTGGACCCAGGTCATAGCTGGAGGTCATATCAGGGGAAGGTTAAAGGAGGAGCTAGCTCCTAGAGAAATTGTCGATCGGGAAATCAGAAATCGCGAGATTGGGCTTGGCTCATATGTAATCACCCAAGGTCCAAGATCATGAAATGCATTTTTGGTCAGGCCCGTGGTCACAACCAGTGATCACGTGAAGGAAGCTCACGCATAATGCTTGTTCGCGCGGGCTGAGTTACACATAGGACCCGTGGATATTTCATGAGGATTCAAGCAAGGAGTCAAAGAGTTGTTCTAGCCCAAAGATTGAGAAGACCCAGTGAATGGGAGCTCAGTAGACCCTGCTAAGGTGGGGCACTGCATCAAAAGCATAAGTCGCATATCACAAAAGTTCTTTGGGTGCAAGATGTATATGACGAAAAAGGTGACATAAGTGTTGGATACCGCAAACCGAGGACCCAATGGTCAGATAATTGGCTAAGTATTGAAAGGGACCATGGTTGGTCGGGCTCATGGTGTGAGGATATAGATAGATATAATCATCTACCAATCCACGAATCTGGGAGGCTATGATCATAGAGATGCGATTAAATATAGAACCACAAAGGGATAATAGAGGGGGAGAAAACAAGGAAAATTTAAAGAGAAAATGTTTATATTTATTCCAATAGTATTCATATTAATATATATTAATAGATTGTTTCTGGTCCAAATGCAAATCATCTTCCAATTTGCAAGATGTTGTTCGGTTCACAAATTTCGTTGAAACCCATAAGCAATATATATATATGAAACAACATTTTTTATATGCACGGATATTATCAAATAGAAGAAGTTGCAATATGTGCGAAATATTGAATAGGAACATGACGTCAACATTTGAGTTTCCTTGTTGTAATAGAGTCATTAATTCGTTCTATTTACGGGACCCCGGAGAACCAAAGCAGGATGGGTCCTCCCATTTCTTTATTTAAGTATAGGGCGGGTGCCACATAAGTAAGGCCTATGACACATTATTGTTCCATGTAAAATGTAAGGAGAAAACATAGTGGCCTTTACTTAAATCGAAGTGTTGGGAAGAATAAATAAAATCTTGTCATCCATGTTTAACGACACACACAAAAAAGTACAAAATAAAATAAAAAACAACACCAGAGATTGGAAAACACCATATAAAAAACTCAAATATTCTATATTCAAATAAACTGGGTTATAAAATACAATTGATACTATTTTCCATAATGACTGCAATTGGGCTCGTCGCCGACAAAAAAAAGAAAATATGTACAATAATGAAGCTTGTTAACAATATTTTATAGATTTCAACTTGACCATCAAATGCTTGATTCATAAAAAACAACAAGTTGAATATCAATTTCAGGTCTTGGACTTCATTGGTGCTGCCAACTAGATCTATCCCGGCTTTTTGAATAGCTCGTCTCTTCTAGATATGGCCTTCCTGCATTAGCTGGTTATTCAACATTCCATACTTTTCTAAGTGTTAATTTCCCTTTGTCATCGAAAACTTGGGGTTTAAAGTGCCTTCCTTGTAATGTTCCTGATCATTGACATCTGAGACAACTTACAGATGTGATTCAGGCCCAATTCAAAGACGATGGAGTGGTTTTATGTGACGTCATCTTTGGGGGAAACAAATCATGTTAGCCAACAAAAGCTGAGACAAAAAAAAAATCAAGTATGTTGTGACTGTTATTCTCCCTGTATCCGATCATCTGTTTGGTTGAAAATTCTTCCTGAATATTTGTATGTTGAACTTCTTTGTTTTATTACTATAAATTGGAATGGACATCCAAGACAATTACAAAATGTTCCTCTATTGAATTACACGGCTTCTTTCAGCAACATAGATCTAGCAAGTGTATCAAATGTTGCAGATCACATCAGAATATATCTTTTGTCATAGGAGTGGCAGACATGGCAGGCTAGAAAATGGTCTAGAATGTTTGGAAGTGACACCAAATATTACTCCATGCCCAGGTACACCCAAAAGGAAATTATAAAATTGGATACCCATGAACACAAGAAAATGTATGCGTGCTTGAATCAACATTATAAAATTACAGAACGTTTTATGCCAAAGTATTAACAGACTTGATAGACAACCAGTTTCTATGTCAAAGAGTGTTGAGTGACCTATGGATGCAGTAACAGACTCTACATACAATCAAATTTTGATCTCTATTGATACTAATGTCAAGTGCAAGAATTCATGATTGCAGGATCCAGGTAGTTTCACCTTTAGGTAGCCACACTGGCGGTGACCCTAGGCTCCAGATAGCTTCGACTTCAGAAATTGACATTGGTGGTGGAAATGGGAATAGTGCTATTGACTGCACTGCGACAATTCTATGAACAAGTAGGGCTGTCATTGTCAAAGCAATTAGACTACAGGAGTGTTAGACCTGCAAAGAACATTGAATTTAGTGTTTCTTTGTCACGAAAACTACAATGTTTCTTTGAGTCCATAAATCTTTGGATGTTGGGTGTCCTGTGTGATAATGACCTTGACATTAGGCACATGTCAGACATGTATTATCTGACATTGTAGTGTTAATGCAATTGCCATAGTGGACGACGATTCAATTTGATTGGAACAAGCAATATCAATTGTGTGATTAATTAACATCCTTGAAGGACGTGAATTCCAAACAATGCCTAAAATGTTTTGAGCAATCAAGTGTTCAAAAAATACATTGTTCTATATTTAAAAAAAATAAGAAATTGTAGGTGGAAACAACTCTGGAATACACCACTACATTAAGGTCCCTTCTAAAGAATGAAATAAAATGATTACATGAAGGTGGTAGTAAAAGGTGATTTTCAGAAACCAAATCATTACCTAAATAGGAAAAACTTCTTGCAGAAGGTGGTAGTATAAAGTAATCATCAGAAAGTGTTGCAAAGTTCATAATCCAGAATTCCTTCCCATTAAATTTTCCCAGTTACATGTCGATGCAGGCATTAGAAATTTTTGAGAGCGTCGTTCCCTAGTTATATACCCACCTTCAAGTAGGAGGAGAATATCCATGCAAAGAGGGGCAAGCTCATCGACCTAGATGAAACCATATGCATAGGAATAGTAAAAAAAATTGTGCAGTGGCGATGGAAATTTGATTGTATGTGGAGTTTGTTACTACATCCAGAGGACAGTGAACAAAATTTGACAAAGAATATGACCTTCTTTCAAGTCTGTTACCACACTCAGAAGTAGCTCGAAAAACTTTGAAATAGAAACTTCTATAATTTTAGGATGTCGACTCAACCACCCATACATTTTCTCATACTCGTGACGATCCAAAATTATAATTTCATTCTTAATATATTTTCAAATGGAGTAATATTTCGTGTCATTTCCAAATATTACAGACCATTTTGCAAGCCACGGTATGTGCGACTCCTCTGATGAAATATAAATTCTTGTGTGGTCTGTAGAATTTGATACACTTGCCAAATCTGTGTTGTTGGAAGAAACTATATACTTCAACGAAGGAGCATTTTGCAAGTGACCTAAAAGTCTCTTCCAACTCCCAGTAAGAAAAAAAAAGAATATCAACACACAAATATTTAGGCATGCCTTTCAACCATCCAAAGCATCGAATACAGGGACAACACCAATCAAAAGACACTTGATTTTTTTTATTTTTATTTTTGTCTGAGTTTTTGTTGGCTAACAGAGTTTTTTTTTCCGCTCAAATTTAGCGTCACATAAAACCATTCCCTCATCTTTCAATTGGGACTAAATGGAATCTCTAAGTTGTCTCACATGTCCATGACCAGGAACATTACAATGAAGGAACCTTAAAGCCCAACTCTTCGATGATAGACAGAAATTGGAATAAGTATTTAAAATCAACTCTGGAGGATGATAGTATAATATTTCGTAGATTTTGGATTAATTCGTTTTAATGGAAGATGCCCTTGATATTTACACTTATTAATGCCAATATTTTCAAATATGTGTGTTGAATAGACACCAATAACATGAGTTAACATTCCCATATGCAAGCAGATTCTCAAATGTGACAACATGTAACATATGCACAATATTAAAGAGGGACATGACGTCAAGAGCTCTATGGATGACACGTTTGTGGATGGTAGTTTGGTGGTACAATATTGCACTGTTACTATGATGATGCCTTTAAAAAACTAAAATATCCAACACTTTTTGTAAATTCAACATGGACGTAAATTTTTTTATTATCAGATCCCATAATATTCGCATGTTTATGCATTTTAATGGGAGATGTCCTCGACCTTTCCTCTTATTAAAGCCAATATTTTCAAACTTGCCTGGTTGGTTGTAACTAGTAAAATAATAATTAATGTGCATTGGGAAGGGTGGAAGGTACCAGGGGTGGAGGGGAGAGAAAAATTCTTTTAACTTTTCTGAACCTGGGAGTGCGTGAACCCACAAAACTTTGAAAACTCGACTAAGTATGGAAAGGTAGGTCAGATAGGCGAAGTCATCGTAGGTAGAGGAAGAATTGTGAGTTTAAGGAGTCCAGGGTTGAATTATGTAGAACGAAAGTTTTCGGTGCAAGATGTATACCCCAAACACGGGTTGTCAGAGTTCGATAACACCTATTCACGAACCCGCGTTCATAAAATTGGCGAAGTATGAAAACGAACGACGGTCGGTCGGACTCATGATTTGAAGATATATATGGATATGATGATTTGTCAGTTCACCACAACAGGAACCCGTGAGCATAGAAACGTGACAAAAGTATAAAACCAGAAATGCATAATAGAGGGTAAGAACAAAAGGGAAAAACGGGCAAGTTTAGAAGAAATTGGCTAAGTATGCAAACGAACGACGGTCGATCAGACTCATGTTGTAAAGATATAGATGGATATGATTATTTTTCAATTGGCTACACCAGGAACCCATGACCATAGAAACATCACAAATTATAGAAGCAGAAACACATAATAGAGGGGAAGAACAAAAGGGAAAAACGAGCAAGTTTACAAGAGGAAAAAGAAAGGGATAGAAGAACTTTATCGCTCACACAGAAACACTTAGTCTCATAACTATGAAACCATAGAAAGAAATTAACTATGGGAAGAACATTGCTAGCTATGAAATATAGTTGTAGCCCGACAAACTCTGGTTCAAGCCATAAGAGATGGTGTTTACATCCACTACAAAATTTTGCATATTATTTTATCTTAATAGTATTTTCTGGGGAGCCAACTGTAAAACCATGTAACAACAGATCCAACTGGAAAAGGCCCAAGTGCAGCCGTAGGACCTCAACCCTGCAAAGTTGAATCAAACAACACTAAGCAACATCCAACGAACCAAGTAGCAAGCAACACCCAGCCGACCAAGAATGCCGGTGAAGAACATTATTGGCCAAATTCATTACACAATATTGTATCAAAAAATTCAGAGACAAATGTATTGTAACACATTTGTTAACCAAATATTTCAGACTGTGAGACCTGTTAGGTAAACATTCAAAGCTGCCAAGACCGTCCAAAGCAAGGATGATTTTAAGGATGGAAATTTATTTTAAAATGTAGAAACCTTGACGAATATTACTAATCCTTCATATTCAAACTATGAAATGTTTGGCAATATTTTTGTAAAAATATTCAAATTTATAAGGATTTTATATAGTTTGTATAAAATTTTGCCGTCTTTTAAGGCAAAATAATTTTATCTTATATAATTTGGGCGAATCGTTTTTAGAATAAGAAATGTTTTTTTGGAAAAAATCATGGAAAATTAGCCCATGAGCAAAATTTAGCCCCTAAAATCATCCTTGGTCCAAAGGATTGCGACAGTGCAAAAAATTAAGAAAGGTGCGGTTTTCACGGCTGGTATTTTTCAATACTGGGAGCGATCAAAATCCTCTTTCAGTCCATCTTTGTATGTGATTACTACGACCAAAGAAGAAGGATTGTAATGTTGTCTTTGTCTCGTTCCTGATTGCCAATGTTCGACACAGAACCTACCTCCATTACAACCACAGTGACACATAGGAAAGGGAATTGCATTTTATCCTCACATACAAAGATGTTCTTCAAGAGGATTTCGACTCAGGCATCCCCAACAGTCAAATTTACCACCTGCAAACTTCAAATAACAAGCGAAGCTAAACACGGTGCCCAAACCCGCCCGTCAATGGGGAATGACAAAAGGCCAATGTTCGACACAGAACCTACCTCCAACACAACCATAGTGATGCATAGGAAAACAAAATTGTATTTTCTCCTCACATACAAAGATGTTTTGCAAGAGGATTTCGTCTCAGGCAACCTCAGTAGTCAAATTTCCCACCTGCAAACTGCAAATAACAAGCGAAGATAAACATGGCACCTAAACTCGCCCGTCAATGGGGAACGACAGAAGGGCAGTTCCAATCACGGTTGCAGAATCCCAAGCGTGAAAATTGCAACAATACAAACAGGGAAACAAGAATAATAGGAATGGACAAATAAGAAATCAGTGAACAAGAAAGAAGCAAGCATGAACCAGTGAACTAGCAATGCCGCTAAAGAACAATATTTCCCATATTCATTGCAGAGAACATTACATATATAAAAAAAAGGGAAGAAAATGTATTGTAACTTGTATGTTAAGTAAACATTTAAGGATGTGAGGCCTATTGGGTAAACATTTAAGTCTGTCAGAACTGCTCTGTAAACATTTAAGAAAGAATGTAGTGTGGCAGGTCTCTTACGTACGAAAAAACATTTATTATATTATTTTATAACAATAAAAAAAATTAGTAACAATAGTTCGAACAATAGAGGCTATGTAAAAAATTAATATATTCAAAGGACAAACTAATATGAAGTCAACTAATAAAAAACTGACTCTCTATCTTCAAAACTTTGGATATCCAAACATTTCAAGAAAAAAATAAAAACTCAGAAAGACTGTATATGATAAAAAACTTTGGATATGCTAACATATCAAACATTGGGAATAATGAAGCTGGCAATAAGACCTCCAATCTGTTATCCAATCAGATCATGACATATATGGTATTTTTTATTATATAAAAGTCAATGTTTTTAGTTCCCTAGTTCCAACAATAGGTATTATGCAAATATTTTTAGTCAAAGGACAAACTAATATGAAGTTAACGAATTATCAATCGCTATAGTCCCTCTATGCCTTTGGCAGGGACTAATAAGTAAAACTATCTCCAATAAAATCATCATTGATTACATTGTAAAAACACAATAATCAATATGAAGATTAAATTAATATTTCATAAACAATGATATTTTTGACCATATAGTTTATAAGTTAAATATTAAATTTTGGCACTATTCTCCCCATCTTCCAACAAAATTATTATAATTTTTTCTTGGTTTATTATGGAACTATTAAAATTTGGCACCCTTTTCCAAATCTTCCAATAACATTATATTTCTTTCTTAATTTGAGTCACTATAGGGAAGTCATAAGAGAGGATATTAATTTCGTACTTCATTTTTCACCATCGTATGGAAGTGGGTAGGAGATATTAATTTAGATCCTTCACTAACCACAATGAAGTAAAAGTATGGGTAGGATGGTTGTTGTTTTCAATGACGTAACTTCCTCCTTCCTACTCAGATATGGAAACAATGTAGTTTCAGAGATATGTTCAGAGATATGCTTGGAAAATTCATAGTGGTATGCCCATCTAATTCTCTCTCCCATTAATTGAAACAAAGATTTCCATTTCATGTCTTGGATTGATCTGAATAGGTTCTGTTCATTTTCTTCCTGAGCCTGCAAGTTTGACATATATGCAGGAAATTCAAGTTGGAATGGGGCCTTGTGGGGAGCTGAGGTATCCCTCATATCCTGAAAGCAATGGCACTTGGTGCTTCCATGGATTGAGGAATTTAGTGCTATGAAAAGGTAAATCAACTTTGGTTTTATTGAACAGTGGGAATTTCAAATCTGTGATACAAATAAAAAATTCCAACATTTTTATTTATGACCTCCTTAAAACTATAACCACCTAAATGTTTGAAATCCAATTTTTGTACAGTACATGTGTTACAGATCAAAATTACTCACTTCAATAGTGTCGCAAGTGTCGCCATTACAAGTGTTGTAAGTGTCACATCTTGTCCACAAGTGTTTCATCTTGACCACAAGTGTTGCAAGTGTCGCAAACATCATACTTCCATCTTTCCTATGTCGTGCCTCTAACGACATCATAGGGACACTTAAGACACCCTCAAAGACTGGTTTTAGGAAGAGAAATCATTTGATGAAGAGTACAGAGCATTTGCCATGAAGAAAACCACTCAAGAATGATTTTTGGAAGGCAACAATCCCCTACCCACTGTCAGGGAGTGCCGATGCTCCATAGCCTTCTTTGGGGGAGCGTTGAAACACTCTGTGCACCCTTTTTGGGGAGTGTTTCCCTTTCTGAGAAAATTTTGGTTTGTTGAGATAAATCAGGGAAGAATCCTCTCAATCTTTGAAGTTGGTTGGATTCGAATCTGAGGTCAAGGCATGATCTTAGGGAAGATCCACAACTGAAGGAGAGGAATCCTCAACTTATCCCAAAGATCTCTCAAGTGGTTGGGCCTCTCCAAGCTTATATAAGGAGGCTTTCTCATGGTGAAAGATATAGATGGAGAAATAGAGATACCAAACTTATGATCTCATGAGTGGTATAGAAATAGAGAAATTGTGAAGTATCAAATTATGATCTCATAAGGGAGATATCATTGAAGCAATAACATTCTGTGTGGATTATTTGAGCAAGGGTCTGGACAAAGGGAGCTTGGTGAAGCTTTTGCACTACATCCATGGCTGTAAGCAACACTTTGTTCTCATTAATATAACTCTATGTTTGGCTTGTTTCCTTTAAAGTTTGCGTACATTTCATGAACTTGTTTCTTTTATAGATCCATTATGAAGCTAATCATGGTAGAGTAGGAAGTATTGTTGTTGTTGCTCATTGTACCACAGGACCTTCTGAAGAAATTGGAGATCAAGATTAGCCTATATCGAGCAAGGACAAACATCGGTAGAAATATATTTACTATTCTTCATTCCTCTTCTTTGATAGTTTAGATTTATAAAAAGGAATGTCAGTGTCCACAATAACATTTTCTGTCTTGGTCACAGGGGTATAGTATCCAAGAGAGAATCCACTTGTCCGCAAGGGGATTTCTCTGTAATAGAAATTGGTGACTCCACTGGGGAGGGACCTTGATTTCTATTTCCTTTCCCAGGTCTTGTTTTGGCCTTTGCTCATTTTTGACCTTCTCCATACCGTGTCTTTGATTCTTATAACTATGTTGATTGGCTCTTTACCTCATCTCATACACTTTGATTTCCTGAGTTTGCTTGAATTTTTTATTTTTTGGGCATTTTTCTAAATTTTTAGAGGCCAACGCCCCTACCTCTTCTACTAGAGCGCTAGCGCTCCCTGCTGAGCTTACAAAGAGCGTTGAAACACTCTGGTGCCCTTTACACTAGAGCACTGCCCCTTTTATGTGAAAAATCTTCTAGGGTTTCATTCTCTGAGTTCATTTCTTTCTTTTGGCACTTGCTCAGGAGTCTTACAACCTCAGTACATATTGGTATTGTCCTTCAACACTCTGCTTTCTGAGAATTGATCACCTTTTGTTTGGAATTTTGATGTTTTTTCCTTACCTTGAAGTCACTCTTTGTCTTTGACGATTTAGAGTCAACTTATTGTTTTCTTCTCATTTATCTGACTGAGTGGAAGCTTTTTTGAGGAAACTCAAGGATATTTTGTACTTTTCCTTTTGACATTTGAGGTCTTTTTCCCAAGAAATTTCTGGTTTTTCATCATCCATTAACCTTCTCCTACCTTCACTAGGAATTTCACCAATTTTCAGGCATTCTGAGTGACTTTTTGCATGGTTTTTGGCTCTTTTTCTGAGTTTCTGGGAGCACCAATGCCCCCCTATAGGCCATACCAGAGTGCCAACACTCCCCTACAGTGTTTTAGGGGCCATTGCAACACTCTGTGCACCCTTCTAGGGAAGCGCTAGTGTGTTTTTTGAGTGAAATTGCCTTCTTTTGCTCAGTCTTTTGCAACCTGTTTTGTAGTACTCTTTACGCAGAGTCTGTGGTTGGTTTGTGAAGGTGTTTGGATTGGTTCTTGATGATTTTTTATTCTTGTCACCCTATTTTGTCTTGATTAGAGCTTGAAACCTCTTTCAGAAACGTGAAATTTCCTTTTCTAGCCGCGTTTTTGTTGGGACAGTTTTGAGTGGTTTCTCTTTCTCCCTATCATTTCTTGGATTCTTCTTCACATTTTATTGTCTTCCTTGAATACTTGCATTTGAAGTAACAAAATTGCATGTTTTTTTGGAATTTTGGGACATTGTGCATATGAAATGATGAATGTTTTCACCTTCTCATAACATCGTTTTCATCGAAATGAAAAGATTGCATATTCATCTCTTTGCATAACTTTCGAGTCAGTCGAAACACCATATTGTCCATGCCATTTTTCCTTTGAGTAACAACAACCTTAAAAATAAAGCACTAAACTGAAAATTGATTCGACATTTTTACATTTTCTGGTAGCAAACCTACATTAGATTAGTTGTAGGGATTTGGAATAGGTCTGAAAGATAACTTTCCAAAGCTGCAAACAAACATAGGATCTTGTGTTAGGGAGTGGTGAAATCCAATTGCTACATTTTGTCCTAGGAAACCCTTCTCACACAAGGGTCAAACCTGAGGTCGCATTGAGGCTAGCAGAGTTACTCACACTGCTTTGTTGGTCTTGGTGTAGAGATTTCATGTATTATGGGGGTCTCTTGAAGGTATACCCACAATGATGAGTGGAAGCCTTACAAGTTGATTTTGGGCTAGATACCCTGCCCTTGCGCGTGGATCAAACTGTTAACTGTTTCCCGAGGCATCACTATTGTAGTTGGTAACCTTAGTGGACTATCTCTTTAGGGTATTTACACAAGGTGACTGTGGAGGGGCAAGTCTTCACGGTACCTGGAATTTTCATTGGCCAGACTCACTCGGGCTCCTTGGAGGGTATACCCACGATTATGTGTGGGAGCTTGCACCAGGGTGTAAGTCTGTTAAGAAGGTCGTCATCTTAACTTTTCCGCCCTCTCTGTCTCAATCCCTTCTTACTTTGTTCCCACGATGTTGGATTTCATCACCAACTAGTGTGCTCATTGTGAGAAGGTTTTGTTTTCTTGCTTGCTTACTATATTTTTGGCGTGTGCTGTTTGTTCTCCCTAGCAGAATCTAGGTTGGATATTTATTTTTATGGCGACATTTCCCGGAATGACCAATGAAGGAACCCATTTGCCAGAGAACCCTTTGTTTTTCCTTCTTACAGAAATGTTGGTCCTCCTTACATCGCTACTTTGAGCCTTCCAGTTCTCACAATTGGGTTACCGATATGGTTTTTTTCCACTCCAGTGATCTCAAATGCAGGTTCTTCAGATGTAAGCACACCACCCACACATCAAACTCATGTTGAAATTTCTCCTTATTCACCCATTAGGTCTCCTTCCATTTCTCCTTCTTCTCCTAGTGAAAGCTCTCAAGTGAGTAGCCAGATTGATAAAAAGAAGAAGAAACATAAAGAGAAGAAGAAGAACTAGAAAGGTACCAAGCCTCCAACTACATCAAATGTTGGATTCAAGCAACCAACTATTGTTAATAGTACTAGGAGTGTTGATGAGGTTGATAAGATTATAATGAAGAATCTGAAACCGAAATTCCCTTGCAGTCTTTGTAAGGGTGACCACTTTCTAAGGGATTGCTCTGGTCTTCCCAAGGTCTTACAAATATGTTACTCCACATCATTGGCCCCTACTAGTCATGCTGGTGATGCCCCATCAACTAATGACGTTAAGGTTGGAAAGAAGAAGACAACTGTCAAATTTCCTTGTATGTTATGCGAAGGTGATCATTATTCTCACCTTTGTCCTTGTATGGACGAGGCTTATTCTCTTTTGGAAAAGATTCAACTTCCATATAGTTATTGTAAAATTTCCCCCAACCCATCGTTGGTTGATGGACTGGTCAATCTAGTTCCATCCTCGGTCAATCCGGTTGATCAGGCGGTCAATCTAGTTTCATCCTCGGTTGAACCACTCACCAAAGTAGCTGATCCAGTTTCGTCATCGATCAGCCCCACTTTTCATCTGAAAAGTGAAACCCAAGTGATTGATCCAGTCCCTTCATTGGCCAATCCCACCCTTCATCCGAAGAGTGTCAAAGTGGTCGATCCGACTCTGCCATCGATCGATCCCACTCCTCCCTTGAGGAGTGCCAAAGTGTTTTCTCCAGTTACATCATCGGTCAATCCCACTCCTCCTCCGAAGAGTGCCAAAGTGGTCAATCCAGTTCCACCATCGATCGATCCTACTCTCCCTCTAGAGATTAAACCCGATACTGCCCACTTTTTTCTCGTTGATACAAAATCTATCATGTCGAGGGGCATTCCTCCTTCTCCTATGAAAACCTCTCCAAGTAATGAGGCCATCCTTTTTTATTGGGGTGCGCTAATTGGACATCGTCTTCCCTCTCACATTCCTTTCAATATTACAGTACAGGTTTGTGGTTAGGACGTTCCTCAGACACTGATA
Source organism: Picea engelmannii (assembly GCA_009831015.1). NCBI lineage: Eukaryota > Viridiplantae > Streptophyta > Pinopsida > Pinales > Pinaceae > Picea > Picea engelmannii. The sequence goes on along the minus strand of ML784046.1, from coordinate 473,201 downwards.
GATGAATGCTTATTCATTAGTATTTTTTTCTCTATTGTTTTCCAAGATTTGGGTTATGCTCAGCTTGTGCCGGTTACTGAGACTCTGTTTGATTTTAACAGAAGAACCAGTCACCCTTTAGGGATCCTTCCTCTGTTTCCCATAAATTTGGGAGGGAAAATTGTCTTTATTGATGTTATGGTAGTCCAGGACCCCTTGGATTTCGATTTACTCCTTGGGAGATATCATGTCTATTCCATGAAATCTATTGTGTCCACTTTTTTTAGTGTGATATATTTCCCGCATGATGGAATACTGGTGACTATTGATCAACTTTCATTTGTTGGACCTGACTTGACCATCAACCCAATGGCCTCCCTAAATGGTTCTTATATGCAGTCGATATCACCCCTGCCACAGGTCAATTATGTGGCATTATCTCCCATGACTTAAACTTCAGATGACTTGGATACGGTAGTTGACATGGTGATCTATTCGATAGGGATATTGGAGCCTGATCTCCTTACCCCTGTCGCGACCCTCGACACATGTTCCTTCCAGAGAATTGTTCTTCCATCTAGTGAAGATCTCTTGGAAGCCATGACCGAGTTTTGTCCCTTGACATGGTGTCCTTCTAGAGTGTTATCCTCTTGGAAGCCATGATCAAGAAGAGTCATGTGCATAGTTTTGCTTCTCTCTGGCAAGCTTGTTAAAAAATGAAATAGAAGTCACGACCATAGTTTATCTTCTCTGTAGAAAGCTCATTAAAAAATGAAACAAAAATATGGGGATTGAACTCGGAGCCCTGAGCATAGTTATTTTCTTGTTTCAAGCTCGTTAAAAAATGAAGCAGTCACCTCTCCTGTCAGGTCGAGTCTTTCACCAGATCTTGTAGATGTCGAGTCGAGTATTTCGTTAGGTCTCGTTTTTGAACCTTCATTTCATCCACTCTAATCATTTTTCTCCATCTAGTAGAGAAATTGGTGACAACCTCAAATTCGGTGAATGAATTGAAGCTTGGGGGGCATGTCTCCAGCCTTTGATGATCATTCTAGAGTCAAGCCACTAGCTTTCAAGCTGGGGGCATACCGAGCTTAGTCTTTGTTCTTTCTCGCGCTCGTAAAAACATGAGAATGTAACTGAGTATACTTTTATCACTTTTTCGGACTCGTAATGGTTATACGAAAAGGGAACTCCCTGGAGTCGTCTTTAAGCTCTTTTCAGACTCTCTAAATATGAAAAGATTGTCAATTTATCTTGCTTCCTTTCCCACTCGTTAAAATGTTTGAAAGGGAATCTTTCAAGTGATAATTTATGTTTTTTTCAACCTCGTGAGACTAACATTATGAAAAAGGACCACATTGGAGCATGGATGATTTTAGGGGCTATTTTGCTCATGGGATAATTTTCCATGGTTTTTCCCAAAAAATGATTCGCTATTCTAAAAATGATTCGCCCAAATTCTATGTGATAAAGTTATGTTACCTTAAAAATAGCCAAAATTTTATACAAACTATATAAAATCCTCAGAAATTTGAATATTTTTACAAAAATATCGCCAACATTTTATAGTTAGCATATGAAGGATTAGTAAGATTTGCTAAGGTTTCTACATTTTAAAATAAATTTCCATCCTTAAAATCATCCTTGCATTGGAGTCGTCTTTAAGTCATTTTCAGACTCTCTAAATATGAAAAACCACCGATTTTACCTTCTTTGGACTCGTTAAACAGTCATACATTGAAGGGTCCATACGGGACCGAACCCTTACTTCTTCCAGTTCGTTAAACAAAGGAAGAGGGACTTACCGAAGGTGAGTTATATCGAGCATGTGTTACCCTCCTCGAGCTCGTTAAACTAAAAAGAGGTACTCATCTATTTGGATGGGGGAAAAATTGAAGGAAGCAAGCCAAGAAATTTTTGAGAACATTACCAGTAATTCTTACAGTCTCCCTTGAACATAGAATTTTATCTTTGCACACATTTTTATCCAATGAACCTCTGCACTAAACCAATCCTTTGAGTTTCCTTACTCCTTTGGGTCACCCGATGAAGGTCACAGTATCCATTGCATTATCAAGTTTTGGTCCTTGTCAAGTTTCTGCTGTCATGCCTCAGTGTTCAAGGTAAGTATCTTCCTCGAGAGTCAACCATCACAAATTTCCTGTTTCAATACCTGTGTCAGTCCATGTTCATTTGAACCACCAATTTACATCTCTATGTCCATTTCGTGTCGTTGATGGGGGATACATCAAGGCCCTCCTACGACAAGTCTGTTCCTGTCGACTTCAGCACATTATCCAGGAACTAGACTTAGAAACCCGTTAGTACCTTGGGACCTGCATGCCTCAATGGCAGGCCCCCTTGCTTCCGACAGTAGGTTTACATAATTGACCCCTGATCGGATGATTCCACAGATGTTCAAATTCAGCTCATTTATTCACATTCCCTAGAATGTACTAGAGTACCTTGGGAATCATTGACATCAATGGTGATCTCCCTCGCGCTTGTTAATGATTTACCTCATTGACCGGTAATCAAGTGGTTTCTGCCATGTTCGACATCAAGACATCTATCCACATGGTTAGATTCATACTGCATTGGGATTGGTAAGAAGACCCTGGGTTGAGTCATCACTCTTATCTGTACTTTTCCCAGGTTGTGATGGAGTTTATTTTGAACATTGACACATATATTGTTACATAGATCCACTTTGTATTGGCCATGGCTATGTCTTGTTGTCTCGTAGATCCACCATGTATTCTTCATGGCTACGATCAATTCAGGTCATAGTAGTATAGATCCACATTGTATCTTTAGTGGCTATACCTTTTTATCAATATAATTATGGATCCGCAGTGTATTTTATGGCGGCCATACCTTGAAAATCTTTATCACTCAAGCATAGGTATTCCTCCCTTGGGTTTGAAACATGTCGTAATATTTGTTTGATGGTTGTGTGTAGCTTCTATCAGGTTCTCTTTGTCTGTACCCTTGCTTGAAAAAGTCTACAAAGTACTTCAGTCACTAGTTCTCATCTTCTAACTTCTCACTTTGGGGGGCAATCTATTACACATCAAAATTACTCACTTCAATAGTGTCACAAGTGTCATCATTACAAGTTTTGTAAGTGTCACACCTTGTCCGCAAGTGTCACATCTTGACCACAAGTGTAGCAGGTGTCACAAACATCATACTTCCATCTTGCCTATGTCGTGCCTCTAACGACATCACAGGGACACTTAAGACTGGTTTTGGGAAGAGAAATCATTTGATGAAGAGTAAAAAGCATTTTCCATGAAGAAAACCACTCAAAAATTATTTTTGGAAGGAAGCACTCCCCTACCCACTATTAGAAAGCATCGATGCTCCCTATCCTTCTTTGTGGGAGCATTGAAATTCTTTGTGCACCCTTTTGGGGGATCACTTCCCTTTCTGAGCGAATTTTAGGTTGTTGAGATAAATTAGGGAAGAATCCCCTCAATCTATGAAGTTGGTTGGATTCGAATCTGAGGTCAAGGCATGATCTTAGGGAAGATCCACAAATGAAGGAGAGGAATCCTCAGCTTATCCCAAATATCTCTCAAGTGGTTGGGCCTCTCCCAGATTATATAAGGAGGCTTTCTCATGGTGAAATATATAGATGGAGAAATAGAGATACCAAACTTATGATCTCATGAGCGGTATAGATATAGAGAAATTGTGAAGTATCAAACTTATGAACTCATAAGGGAGATATCATTGAAGCATTAACATTCTGTGTGGATTATTTAAGTAAGGGTCTGGACAAAGGGAGCTTGGTGAAGCTGCTACACTACATCCATGGTTGTAAGCACCACTTTGTTCTCATTAATATAAATATATGATTGGCGTGTTTCGTTTAAAGTTTGCGTACATTTCATGAACTTTTTTCTTTTATAGATCCATTATGAAGCTAATCATGGTAGAGTAGGAAGTGTTGTTGTTGTTTCTCATTGTACCACATGACCTTCTGAAGAACTTGGAGATCAAGGTCATCCTGGATCGAGCAGGGACAAACATCGGAAAAAAGGTATTTACTATTCTTCCTTCCTCTTCTTTGATAGTTTATCTTTATAAAAAGGAATGTCAGTGTCCACAATAGCATTTTCTATCTTGGTCAGAGGGGTCTAGTATCCAAGAGAGAATCCACTTGTCTGCAAGGGGATTTCTCTGTAACAGAAATTGGTGACTCCACTGGGGAGGGACCTTGATTTCTATTTCCTTTCCCAGGTCTTGTTTTGGCCTTTGCTCATTTTTGACCTTCTCCATACTGTGTCTTTGATTCTTAGAACTGTATTGATTGACTCTTTACCTCATCTCATACACTTTGATTTCCTGAGTTTTCTTGAATTTTTTTATTTTTTGGGCATTTTTCTAAATTTTCAGTGGCCAGCGCCCCCCCTACCTCTTCTACCAGAGTGCTGACGCTCCCTGCTGAGATTACACAGAGCATTGAAATTCTTTGGTGCCCTTTACACCATAGCGCTTCCTCTTTTCTGTGAGAAATATTCCAGGGTTTCATTCTCTGAGTTCATTTCTTTCTTTTGGCACTTGCTCAAGATTCTTACAACCTCAGTACATCTTGGTATTGGCCTTAAACACTCTTCTTTCTGAGAATTGATCACCTTTTGTTTGGAATTGTGATGTTTTTTCCTTATCTTGAAGTCACTCTTTGTCTTTGATGATTTAGAGTCAACTTACTATTTTCTTCTCATTTATCTAACTAAGTGGAAGCTTTTGTGAGGAAAATCAAGGATATTTTTTACTTTTCATTTTGATCTTTGAGGTCTTTTTCCCAAGCAATTCCTGGTTTTTCATCATCCATTAAACTTCTCCTACCTTCACTAGGATTTTCACCGGTTTTCAGGCATTCTGGGTGACTTTTTGCATGGTTTCTGGCTCTTTTTCTGACTTTCTAGGAGCACCAACGCCCCCTTGTAGGCCATACCAGAGCACCAATGCTCCCCTACAGTGTTTTATTGGCCGTTGCAACACTCTGTGCACCCTTGTAGGGGAGCGCTAGTGTCTTTTTTAAGTGAAATTTCCTTCTTTTGTTCAGTCTTTTGCAACCTGTTTTGTAGTACTCTTTACCCAGAGTCTATGGTTGGTTTGTGAAGTTGTTTGGATTGGTTCTTGATGGTTTTTTATGCTTGTCACTCTCTTTTGTCTTGATTAGAGCTTGAAACCTCTTTCAGAAACGTGAAATTGCCTTTTCTAGCTGCGTTTTTGTCAGGATAGTTTTGAGTGGTTTCTCTTTCTCCCTATCATTTCTTGAATTCTTCTTCTCATTTTATTATCTTCCTTGAATACTTGCATTTGAAGTAGCGGAATTGCATGTTTTTTTTGGAATTTTGGGACAATGTGCATCTGAAATGATGAATGTTTTCACCTTCTCGTAGCATAGTTTTCATCAAAATGAAAAGATTGCATATTGATCTCTTTGCATAACTTTCAACTCGGTCAAAACACCATATTGTCCATGCCATTTTTCCTTTGAGTAACAACAACCTTAAAAATAAAGCGCTAAACTAAAAATTGATTCGACATTTTTACATTTTCTGGTAGCAAACCTACATTAGATTAGTTGTAGGGCTTTGGAATAGGTGTGAAAGATAACTTTCCAAAGCTGCAAACAAACATAAGATCTTGTGTTAGGGAGTGTTGAAATCCAATTGCTACATTTTGTCATGGGAAGTCCTTCTCACACAAGGGTCAAACCTCAGGTCGCATTGAGACTAGTAGAGTTACTCACCCTACTTTGTTGGTCTTGGTGTAGATATTGTGTGTATTATGGGGGTCGCTTGATGGTATACCCACAATGATGAGTGGAAGCCTTTCAAGTTGATTTCAGGCTAGATACCCTGCCCTTGCACATGGATCGGACTATCAACTATTTCCCCAGGAATCACTATTGTAGTTGGTAACCTTAGTGGCCTATCTCTTTAGGGTATTTACACAAGGTGACTGTGGAGGGGCAAGTATTCACGGTGCCTGAAATCACCATTGGCCAGACTCACTCGAACTCCTTGGAGGGTATACCCACGATTATGTGTGGGAGCTTGCACCAGGGTGTAAGTCCATTAAGAAGGTTGTCAACATAACTTTTCCACCCTCTCTATCTCAGACCCTTCTTACTTTGTTCCCATGACGTTGGATTTCATCACCAACTAGTGTGCTCATTGTGAGAAGGTTTTGTTTTCTTGCTTGCTTACTAGATTTTTGGCATGTGTTGTTTGTTCTCCCTAGCAGAATCTAGGTTGGATTTGTATTTTTATGGCGTCAATTCCTGGAATGACCAATGAGGGAACCCCTTTTCCAGGGGAACCCTTTTTTTGTCCTTCTTACAAAAATGTTGGTCCTCCTTACATCGCTACTTTGAGCCTTCCAGGTCTCACAATTGGGTTACTGGTATGGTTGTTTTCCACTCTGGTGATCTCGAATGCAAGTGCTTTAGATGTAATCACACCACCCACACATCAACCTCATGTCGACCTTTCTACTTCTTTGCTCGTCAGGTCTCCTTCCATTTCTCCTCCTTCGCCTAGTGAAAGCTCTCAAGTGAGTAGCCAGATTGATAAGAATAAGAAGAAATAGAATGAGAAGAAGAAGAACCAGAAAGGGACCAAGCCTCCAACTACATCAAATGTTGGATCCAAGAAACCAACTACTATTAATAGTATTGTGAGTGTTGATGAGGTCGATAAGATTAGAATGAAGAATCTGAAACCCAAATTCCCTTGCAATCTTTGTAAGGGTGACCACTTTCTAAGGGATTGCCCTGGTTTTCCCAAGGTATTAGAAATATGGTCCTCCATGTCATCGACCTCTATTGGTCATGCTTGTGATGCCCCATCAACTAATGACATTAAGGTTGGCAAGAAGAAGACAACTGTCAAATTTCCTTGTATGTTATGCGAAGGTGATCATTATTCTCACCTTTTTCCTTGTATGGATGAGGCTTCTTCTCTTTTGGAAAAGCTTCAATTTCCAACTGGTTATTGTAAAATTTCCCCCAACCCATCATTGGTTGATGGACTGGTCACTCTAGTTCCATCCCTGATCAATCCAGTTGATCAGGTAGTTAATGTAGTTTCATCCTCGGTTGAACCACTCACAAAAGTAGTTGATCTAGTTCCATCATCGATCAACCCCACTTTTCATCTAAAAAGTGATACCCAAGAGATTGATCCAGTCCTGTCATCGGTCAGTCCCACCCTTCATCCGAAGAGTGTCAAAGTGGTCGATCCAACTCTGCCATCGATCGATCCCACTCCTCCCTTGAGGAGTGCCAAAGTGGTTGCTCCGGTTACATCATCGGTCAATCCCACTCCTCCTCTGAAGAGTGCCAAAGTGGTCGATCCAGTTCCACCATCAATTGATCTTACTCTACCTCTAGAGAGTAAAACTAATACTGCCCACATTTTTCTCATTGGTACAGAATCTATCGTGTCGGGGGGAATTCCTCCTTCTCCTGCGAAAACCTCTCCAAGTAATGAGGACATCCTTTTTTATTTGGGTGCACTAACTGGACCTCGTCTTCCCTCTCACATTCCTTTCAAGATTACAATACATGTTTGTGGTCGAGTCGTTCCTTAAACACTAATAGACGAAGGTTCGTCCGTTAGTATTTTGTCCTCTATTGCTTGGCAAGCTTTGGGTTATCCTCAGCGTGTGCCGGTTACCAAGACTCTGTTCGATTTTAGCAAAAGAACCAGTCACCCTTTATGGATCCTTCCTCTGTTTCCCATAACTTTGGGAGGGAAAATTGTCTTTATTGATGTTATGGTAGTCCAGGACCCCTTGTATTTTGATTTCCTTGGGCGAGATTATGTCTATGCCATGAAATCTATTGTGTCCACTTTTTTTAGTGTGATATTGTTCCCGCATGATGGAATAATGGTAACTATTGATCAACTTTCATTTGTTGGCCCTGACTTGACCATCAACCCAATGACCTCCCTAAACGGTGCTTATATGCAATCGGTATCACCCCTGCCATAGGTTAATTATGTGGTGTTATCTCCCATGACTTCAACTTCAGATGACTTGGATCCGGTAGTTGACATGGTGATCTCTTTAGTAGGGATATTGGAGCTTGATCTCCTTACCCCTATCGCGACCCTCGACATGTGTTCCTTCCAGAGCATTTTTCTTCCATCCAGTGAAGATCTCTTGGAAGCCATGACCAAGTTTTGTCTTTTGACATGGTGTCCTTCCAGAGCGTTACCCTCTTGGAAGCCATGATCAAGAAGAGTCATGAGAATAGTTTCTCTTCTCTGTGGCAAGCTCGTTAAAAAAAGAAACAAAAGTCATGAGCATAGTTTCTCTTCTCTGTTGCAATCTCGTTAAAAAATGAAACAAAAATCTGGGCATTGAACCCAAAGCCCTGAGCATAGTTCTTTTCTTGTGTCAAGCTCGTTAAAAAATGAAACAGTCACCTCTCCTTTCAGGTCGAGTCTTTCACCAGATCTCATAGATGTTGACTCGAGTATTTCGTTAGGTCTCATATTTGAATCTTCATTTCATCCGCTCTAATTCTTTTTCTCCATCTAGTAGAGAAATTGGTGACAGCCTCAAAGTCGGTGAATGAATTGAAGCTTGGGGGGCATGTCTCCAAACTTTGATGATCATTCTGGAGTCAAGCTACTAGCTTTCAAGCTGGGGGCAGACCGAGATTAGTCTTTGTTCTTTCTCGCACTCGTAAAAACATGAGAATGTAACCGAGTATAATTTTATAACTTTTTCAGACTAGTAATGGTTATACAAAAAAGGAACCCCCTGGAGTCATCTTTAAGCTCTTTTCAGACTCTCTAAACATGAAAAAATTGTTGAGTGATTTTGCTTCCTTTCCCAATCATTAAAAGGTTTGAAAGGGCGTCTTTTGAGTGATAATTTATCTCTTTTTCGGCCTTGTGAGACTAACATTATGAAAAAGGACCACACTGGAGTCATCTTTAAGTCATTTTAAAACTCTCTAAATATGAAAAACCACTGATTTTACCTTCTATGGACTCGTTAAACAATCATACATTGAAGGGCCCATACGTGATCGAACCCTTACTTCTTCCAGTTTGTTAAACAATGGAAGAGGGACTTACCGAAGGTGAGTTATATCGAGCATGTGTTACCCTCCTTGAGCTCGTTAAACTAAAAAGAGGTACTCGTCTATCTGGATGGGGGAAAAATTGAAGGAAGCAAGCCAAGCAGTTTTTGAGAGCATTACCAGTAATTCTTACAGTCTCCCTTGAACACAAAATTTTATCTTTGAACACATTTTTGTCCATCGAACCTCTGCACTGAACCAATCCTTTGAGTTTCCTTACTCATTTGGGTCACCCGACGAAAGTCACAGTATCCACTGCATTATCAAGTTTTGGTCCTTGTCAAGTTTTTGTTGTCATGCCTCAGTGTTCAAGGGAAGTATCTACCTTGAGAGTCAACCATCACAAATTTCCTGTTTCAATACCTATTTCAGTCCATGTTCATTTGATCCACCAATTTACATATCTTTGTCTGTTTTGTTGGGTATGTGTTATATTATTTGCACGAGTAGTAGTGTCTAAGCGTTTGCGCCGGGCGCGCAGGGGGGTTCGGGGGAAGCACCCCCGAAATTGTTTTTCGCACCAGGACGACATATTACTAGGATGACATATTTTCGGGACCACATGATATTTAGGTGGTTTTTCGGCACATGGTTTTTTGCCGATGGTTTTCTATTTCCAGTTAAGGAATTAGGGTTTTGGACTACTCCAGGTCATTGGGTTAGGGTTTTGGATGCCGCTGGCTCCTATATGTATATTGTATTGTAAACAATGTAACACAATGTATCAATATAATATATGTTGGTTTTCCCGGTTTGGGTTTCCAGGGGAAAAAACTCTGTGTAATGTTTGCATTTGCCATTGTATCTTTTCTATTCTTTTCTGAATATCTATTTACAGTAGACATTGTACAAGGTTAGAATTTATATTTGGTATCAGAGATTTATTGGCTTCAGGGGGACACCTTTGTCATCAAGGGTTTGGCTCGGGACTGTGATAAGCCTTGTTACAGTGGGAGATCTGCGATATTGTTTTTCAGGTGAAAAGAAATGGAAAGCAATTCGAAGATGGAGATCGAGAATTTTAATGGGAAAAGCTTTGAGTTGTTGAAGCTCAGGATGGAAGATATTTTGGTGGACAGAGATTAGTGGATCACGGTAGATTCATGTACTGCACCTACAAGAACTTCTGCAAATGACTGGAAAAAGACGGATCAGAAGGCAAAGAGAACAATTTGACCATGTCTCTCAGATTCAGTATTACTGAATGTGTCAGAGGAAGCTACAGCCAAGTATTTATGGGAAAAGTTGGGGAAGTTGCATCAGTCTAAGTCCCTCGTAAATAAACTATTCCTGAGAAATAAGCTGTATAACTTGAGGATGAGAGATGGAGACTCGGTGGCAGAGCATTTGAATGCCTTCAATATCGTGTTAAGTCAGTTAGTATCTGTTGATATTAAAATTTCAGATGAAGATAAATGTATCAGTTTGTTGTGTTCTTTACCAAACTCGTGGGATAGTCTGGTTGAGGCCATAGCTAGTAATACAACTTCTTTGAAGTTTGAAGAAGTGGTCTCGTCCTTGTTGTCGGAGGAGATGAGATGAAAGAATATGGAAGGACATAGCACAGACGCATTATTTGTAAGAGGACATTCCCAGGAAAGAAATAGATCTAATTTCTCAAGTGGGAGATCTAATTCTAAGGGTAGATCTAAATCTCCTGGAAATTTTGGAAGGGTATGTTGGAGGTGTGGAAAAGAAGGGCACTACAAGAAGTAGTGTAGATCCAAAGTTGAGAAAAAGAAGGGATCTGAAGAATCTTCTTCTACAGAAGAAAAGAC
>ML784046.1:372661-460442 GCA_009831015.1 Picea engelmannii | reverse complement strand
AAATTTCATTTTGGGCATGGAAATTAAAAGAGATCAAAAAAAGAGGAAACTCTGGTTAAATCAGAGAAAATATGTCGAGACAATATTGCAGAGGTTTAATATGCAGGAATGTAAACCGGTCAAGGTTCCTATTCCTGTTGGTGTAAAGTTATCTACGGATTAGTGTCCCAAGACACATAAATAAGAGGAGGACATGTCTCATGTTCCATATGCGAGTGCAGTTGGTAGTTTGATGTATGCAATGGTCTGTACTAGACTAGACATTACACATGCAGTGGGAGTTTTGAGAAGGTATATGTCAAAACCAGGGAAGGAGCATTGGACAACAGTAAAAAGGGTTTTCAGGTATTTGCGTGGCACTGCTAGCTATGGATTGTGCTACAAAGGAAGACTGGGATTGGATAGAGTGGTCGATATACATGGCTTTGTGGATGCAGACTAGGATGGATATTTGGATCATAGGAGATCTACAAGCGGGTATGTGTTTAACCTGTTTGGAGGAGCAATAAGTTGTATGAGCAAAAGACCGGCTGTAGTGGCACTTTCAACTACAAAATATGAATACATGGCAGCCACTCATGCAAGCAAGGAAGCAATATGGTTACAAAGATTGTGTTTAGGTATTGGGTTGGTACAAGAATCTGTAAGGATAGAGTGTGACAGTCAGAGTGCAATTTTCTTGGTGAAGAACCCTGCTTATCATTCAAAGACAAAGCACATTGATGTTCAATATCACTTTGTGAGAGAAATGATTGAACAAAAGAAAGTATCACTGATGAAGGTGGACAATTTGAAGAATGTTGCAGATTTATTAACAAAATCTGTGAGCACTGAGAAGTTCTCTTGGTGTAGAGGATCCATGGGCATTGATGCCTTGGATTGTTGACTATGTAACCCTATAACCCCCTATGTGAAAATAAAACAACAAGTGGGATAATGTTGGGTATGTGTTATATTCTTTGCATGAGTAGTAGTGTCTGAGCGTCTGCGTCGGGCGCGCAGGGGGTGCAGGGGGTGCAGGGGGCAGCGCCCCCAGAATTTTTTTTCGCACCAGGACGACATATTACCGAGACAACATATTTCCGGGACCACATGATATTTAGGTGGTTTTTCGGCACATGGTTTTCTATTTCTGGTTAAGGAATTAGGGTTTTGGACTAATCTAGGTCATTGGGTTAGGGTTTTGGATGCCGCTGGCTCCTATATGTATATTGGATTGTAAACAATGTAACACAATGTATGAATATAATATATGTTGGTTTTCCCGGTTTGGGTTTCCAGGGGAAAAATCTTTGTGTAATGTTTGCATTTTCCATTGTATCTTTTCTATTCTTTTCTGAATATATGTTTACAATAGACATTGTACAAGGTTAGAATTTACATGTTTCGTGTCGTTGATGGGGGATACATCAAGGCCCTCCTGCGACGAGTCTGCTCCTGTCGACTTCAACACATTATCCAGGAACTAGACTTAGAAACCGGTTAGTACCTTGGGACCTGCATGCCTCAATGGCAGGCCCCCTTGCTTTCGACAGTGGGTTTACATCATTGACCCCTAATAGGATGATTCCATATATGTTTGACTTCATCTCATCTATTCACATTCCCTGAAATTTACTAGAGTACCTTGGGAATCATTGACATCAATGGTGATATCCCTCGCGCTTATTAATGGTTTACCTCATTGACCAGTAATCAAGTGGTTTCTGCCACGTTTGACATTAGGACATCTATCAACATGGTTAGATTCGTACTACATTGGGATTGGTAAGAATAACCTGGGTTGAGTCATCACTCTTATTTGTACTTTTCCCAGGTTGCGACAAAGTTTCTTTTGAACATTAACACATATATTTTTAAATAGATCCACTTTTTATTGGTCGTGGATATGTCTTGTCATCTCATAGATCCATCGTCTATTCTTCGTGGCTACAATCAGTTCAGGTCATAGGATTATAGATCCACATTGTATCTTCAGTGGCTATACCTTTTTATCAGTATAATTTTGGATCCACAATGTATTTTATGGCGGCCATACCTTGAAAGTCTTTATCACTCAAGCATAGGTATGCATGCCTTGGGTTTGAAACATGTCATAATATTTGTTTGATGGTTGTGTGCAGCTTCTATCAGGTTCTATGCATCTGTACCCTTGCTTTAAAAAGTATACAAAGTACTTCATTCATTAGTTCTCATCTTATAACTTCGCACTTTTGGGGGCAATCTATTACACATCAAAATTACTCACTTCAATAGTGTCGCAAGTGTCTTCATTACAAGTGTTGTAAGTGTCGCATCTTGTCCGCAAGTGTCACATATTGACCACAAGTGTCGCAAACATCATAATTCCATCTTGCCTATGTCATGCCTCTAACGACATCACATGGACACTTAAGACTGGTTTTAGGAAGAGAAATCATTTGATGAAGAGTACAAAGCATTTTCCATGAAGAAAACCATTCAAAAATGATTTTTGGAAGGCAACACTACCCTACCCACTGTCAGGGAGTGCCGACACTCCCTAGACTTCTTTGGGGGAGAGTTAAAATGATCTATGCACCCTTTTGGGGGAGCGCTGCCCTTTCTGAGTGAATTTTGGTTTGTTGAGATAAATCAGGGAAGAATCCCCTCGATCTCTGAAATTGGTTGGATTCGAATCTGAGGTCAAGGCATGATCTTATGGAAGATCCACAACTGAAGGAGAGGAATCCTCAAATTATCCCAAAGATCTCTCAAGTGGTTGGGCCTCTCCAAGCTTATATAAGGAGGCTTTCTCATGGTGAAAGATATAGATGGAGAAATAGAGATACCAAACTTATGATCTCATGAGCGGTATAGATATAGAGAAATTGTGAAGTATCAAACTTATGATCTCATAAGGGAGATATCATTGAAGCATCAACATTTTGTGTGTATTATTTGAGCAAGGGTCTGGACAAAGGGAGCTTGGTGAAGCTGTTGCACTACATCCATAGCTGTAAGCACCACTTTGTTCTCATTAATATAAATCTATGCTTGGCATGTTTCCTTTAAAGTTTGCGTACATTTCATGAACTTGTTTCTTTTATAGATCCATTATGAAGCTAATCATGGTAGAGTAGGAAGTATCATTGTTGTTTCTCATTGTACCATAGGACCTTCTGAAGAACTTGGAGATCAAGATCAACCTAGATTGAGCAAGGACAAACGTCGGTAAAAAAGTATTTACTATTCTTCCTTCCTCTTCTTTGATAGTTGAGCTTTATAAAAAGGAATGTCAGTGTCCACAATAGCATTTTCTGTCTTGGTCATAGGGGTCTAGTATCTAAGAGAGAATCCACTTGCCCACAAGGGGATTTCTCTGTAACAACATGAAGACATCCTTAAGAGCCTGTGCAGAGGTTGTTGGGAAGGGTGACTGGGGGCGAGACTGCCCTCATGATTTAGGGAATTATAACTAGTTTCTGAAATATGTTGGTTTCTTTAGGAGGGAAGGAACATGGGACACCGATTATGGAAGATTCTTCCTCAATTGGTATTTGGAGATGCTAGTTGCTCATGGTGACAGAATTGTAAGTGCAACAGAGGGAATTTTTCATTTTTAGGGGCAGTGGTGCAAAATTATTTGGAAAAGTTGCAGGTATCGACTGGCACTGTGGCTTAAAATATCATGTTGCAGAGTTGACTATAGGGTACTATAACACTAGAAAAAGCAATGGGTATCTTCCCATTGCTTGTTTGTTTAAGAAACACATAGTTCTTCTCAAATTCACTTTCTTTGAGATGAAATATCAGGAGCAACCACAATATGCACGGTGCATTCCAAAGGGTATTCTAGACATGGACGACGATGCTACCTCACTTGTGATACTTCCTGCAACATTCTCATTCAAAGTCTCGATTATAACGCCTTCCTCTGCTCCGGAGTTCAATACGGCCCCTCTCGAGATCTCTGATTATGATTTCCATGTCTCGTTGAAAGGCTTGAAAGGACCACACAATGTCCTAGTCATTGGCCATATCCGAGGGCTTGAAGCGCCAAGGCTTGTTCCCTCAATACATTTCTTCTTTTGGATGGCATTGACAACTTTAGGTTCGATCTCTTGACCTCCTCCAATATGAGGTTTAATATGTAACAATATGAAGTTTAATATGTAAAAAATGAGATTGACTAGTAGACAATGGTGACAATGGTGCAACAGAAGGAGAACAGACCGACAACGGTTCAATAGAAGGAGAACAGACTGGAAGCGGTGCAACTGAAGGAGAAAAGATCGACTTGACCAATAGATAATCATGGAAATGAGATGAAACTGGAGGAGAAAGGTTTAATGTGTAAACTGACTTGACCAGTAGACAAGGAAAAATGGAATTCGTATATATGTTGTCGACAAAACATTGTCGAAAAAGGATGAAAAATCGATTCAATGGAGAAAACCTCTCCCGTACGAAAAATGGAGAAAACCTCTCCCTTAAAATAACGCCTTCTGCGTAATAATAAAAAATCAAGAAAACATTGTCGACAGAGAACGAAAAATCGATTTAATGGAGAAAACCTCTCCCTTATGAAAAATGGAGAAAACCTCTCCCTTAAAATAATGCCTTGTGTGTAATAATAAAAAATTGATAAAACCTCAAAATTGAGAAAAACTCTTCTTAAAATAAAGCTGAAATCAAGAAAAACTCTCCTTAAAAGAATGCCTTCGGCATAATAATAAATAATGGGTCTCATTATGAATATCCTAGCCCACCGATATCATTATTTCATTTGAAAGGATGGACAAACATGGAAAACCCGACGATATTGTGCTCTCATTTGAATGGGTGAAGAAACCTGCACCCAACCCTAAATTAGTCAACTTTCTTCCTCCATTATTGACATACTATGAAAGTTGGTATATCCAAATAATTGATTATTAAAAATTTTGTATAATTTGAATACTCTCACTTGTAAGTGGCTAGTTTGCAAGAGGGGATATATAAGTCAAATGGGGAATTATGAAAATCATCAACCTTCCCCACCATGACGTGGGGACGCATTAAGGGGAATATTCCATCAATAAATACTTGCCTCTTTAGGCAGAAATGAACATATGGTAAGTTAAGGTACCCACATTAGCCTCCTCATTTCATATTTAGATTTCATACACAAACACTTAAGTTCTATTTGATGGAGGATTTATGTATAGTGTTTGGGATTATTGGGAGAGGATATGTGGTATGACTTGATTCATGTGTCCACATTCTTGACCTCGTCTTCAATTCGTCTTCAACTCCAAGTGAGAGAAGACAGTTATGGGTGCTCTGGTGATGGTTATCTCTATTAGGCTCTAGGGAAGAACAATAGTAATAATGATGCTTATACGAGTGGATATCATGTCTTGTGTGAGATCAAGGAGGTGAAAAGGAAAGTAAAATGATGTGAGTAGGAGGTAGAAAATATTAATGCAATGTTAAGAATTTGACCAAATGTTGGAATAAATAGAAATAAAATTTTGATCAACAGACCATAGATCAAGGAGGTGCAAAGGGAAGTAAAATGATGTGAGTAGGAGGTAGAAAATCCCAATGCAATGTTATGAATTTGACCAAATGTTTTTACGAGGAAAATCTCTTTATGGCTAGGGGAAACCACAAAAGATGGAAATGACTGTTGGAATCAACTCTATTCTCAAGTATTCTATATAAAAAAATATGATAGCAAAACAATATAAAAGGCCTACCTCGTCCAGGTGTTCGATGAAGTCCACCATTGGGCACTTGACCCAAAGCGATATACCTGCAACTAGTCCTCAACACCCAAGCAAAGCAAGCATATGGTGATAATATATGATGTTAGCATATTCAATAGCATAATACATTAATATTCATAACAAATACGCCAATGGAATAATAATTCAAATACTTGCAATATATCAATTGGATGAGAAAAGAGTATTTCTATTAATATATGATCAACATAAGTGAAAAAGTTACAGACTTCCGTGTCGACACAGTTCAGAACCAATAAACCAAATTCCTTCCAGTTGGGCCTCCACCACTTCAATCCTCCACCAAAGGAAATCTCATGTAAGAGATACAATGGAGTTCTCACTCAATAAGGGAAGAGCTTGGGGGCTGAACACTATGTTCAGACTTAAAGGAAAAAGGGATGTAGACTCAATGTGAAGTGAATAGTTCCTCTAGAGTAACTTTGCTCTTAGAGTTGAATTCTTTCTCCTGTTTTCCATAGCTCAGAATTGGCCCATTTATAGCCTTCAAGTGGAACTGAAGGGCCGAGTCAAAACGTTTCCGGTATATGGAAGACCAAGGATCATTGATATCCTATCGTGACATGGAAACCCGACACCATTTTTCATTTTTGGGCACATTTCCCGATGTACATAGGATGTAGTGGTGCAACCTATGTATACACATGTTGTATAGTAGGCAAGGTGCATATATGTGGAAAAAATGTATTTTTATCTCTTGGATTTGCAAAAAGGGATGAAAAGTCTGCATAGGGAAATGGAAAAAGGCCCTCTGTGCAAGATTTCATTGGGTGAGGAAAATCTTGCTATAACAAATGCCCCCTAATGTGTGAGGTCAGAGGAGTATCTACGATGGCCGAAATACATTATAAAAAACACATAAGTGGAGTGATGGGTGTTGGGCCTCAAAATAGTCCCTATTCTCACTCCATTATTCACCAATACCTTCACATTACTTCCATTTTACCTTCATGTCACCTTAATTCCACCTCCACATCATTACATTTATCTCATAATTGGGTTATAACTATGTTTTTCCAAAGTTTATTAATTCTTAACATTTTAAAGTAGATTTGTGGTTAAACTTTAGAAAATAATATACTTATACTTATACCTAACAATTAGAATGAGTTTGGTGACATGTGTAGGTGATTTGGAAGCTTCCAAGACACTCTTATGTGGCCTCCAATACTCAAGTTCGAATTCCCTTCAAGATATGGAAGGAGATTTGGATAAAGGTCAAAGAGGATATGTGTCTCATCATTTTCCATTTGGTTGTAACTATATGAGATTTTTATGGATCTAGGGAGAGAATAGTGGATCTCCATTAATGGGGTAGCTTCTTATGTTCTTGTATAAATAGGAGAGCCTTCTCCTTTCAAAGGGAGATAGATGGAGATATAGAGATGTGTGTGAAGTTTGGGAAATGCTCATGTTTTGAATTGATAGGTTGATTCTTGAGGTTAAGTAGAGAGGAGATTTTATATTGGAATGAAGATGTAATCATATTCTTTTGAATACAAGACATGCTTCCATTTTGATCTCTATCTTGTGTTAAGATTATGGTGTACTTACTGAAGGATGGAAGGGCCCCCATGCATTGATGCCAGTACACCTATGTGTTGTATATAGTAGGTAAAATTTGTCATTTGTATATTCATGTTATTTTTATGTTCTTTGCTTTAGTAGTTTAGAATATACAACTTCAAATCCTCGCACATATTGTGTTGTGCCTCTAAGCTTGTGAGATCCTGGTTGACATTAAATCATTGAGAATTTATACGACATAGATTTCACTCAACAATGGGGAACCAACTGGAAGACCTAGTTTCTCATTACAATATGCACTGAATTTGCATACATGACTGCCAATTTAAATTACACTACAGATCCATGTGAAAATATACCAAACAATTGTTTGTGGCCATGAATAGGAAAATACAAATGTGGTTACATGCCAAAGATTGTCATAGTCACAAACAAGGCCCAGTAGAACCAGTCTCAAAATAAATCTGAAGATATATGTATACAATGGAGTACAATCTGATCTCCCATGATCATTGAAGTCATGTAGGTACTGGTCCAATGAAAAGGAAGCAACAACTCAGGAAAGTTGCGGCCACATACTGATGTCTTCAAGTCTTCTACACAATATGACAAAGGTACAAGTCTACATCATGTGATTAAAGGAGTTGAGTTCGAAAAAAAATGAGACATCGTTTGATTACCAGTCATTGAGGTATACTGTTGATCCAAAATTGGATCCAAGAGCCAAGATGGGTCTAGGAAGGCCTAAAAATAAAAGTTCTCAGAATATCTTCAAAATGAACATGTGCATAGGCCTCATCTATACAAACCCAATGCAACTTGAATGGGTTCAAACAAACGTCCTATGTGAAACATATCACGGTCTATTTGTTTCGTTAAACAAGAAAATACAATGGTGATTGTATAGTCTGTACAGTGCCGATGTGGTAGCTGACTGTACATGCCATACAATCGTATAGGTGACATGGAAGGGTGCGTTGGCATGCTAATGTGGACAGGAACTGACTGGGAAGGTGCAGATGTGGATGATTAAGATTGTGATATGTGGCACCACTACAAGGGTGACATGTGGCATAGGCTGATGTGGCAAGGTCGTACAACCATATGACACGGGGCAACTGGCTGACATGGCAGGTACGGTGGATGTTGACTGGGTAGACATGTAGCAGACAGATGGTTGAATCAATGATTGACATGTGGCATTGTAATTGGAAAATGGTGAGGTCCCACGTGGCACCCCTTTATTAGTTCATTGGTTGTTGTGTAAAAGTTTATGGGTTCAACGGGAATCAAACCCATGATCTCTGATCCGGTTCTGAACGTTTTGTGCAAGTCCGGGCTACCATCATGACCATGGTGTTACTTAATAGTCCATGTTCAAAAGTTTTATTTGAATGTGATTAAACTATTGAATGGCAGATTAAAGGGTTGGGGCCTAGTCCCAACCCCCGATGTTTACCACTTGACTGATGCAATGTGACCCGTGGATTTATACATGGCGTGGTTTTGTATAGAGTTTGTTCTAGCCCTTGACATAGAACTCACATACAACTAGTTAATATGACCCTGCACTTTGGTTGGCGCGCGCCCATTCCAGCCAGCCTCCAATCCGTTGGCATATGCGGATACGTCCATAACATATGACCCATGTGTATAGTTTGGCACATACGTTTAGGGGTTTACCTTGGTCGATCGAGATAGCCTGCTGACCAAGGGTGTAACCAATGACTTATGACAAGGGGATGCGAGGTATGGGGGGTGCGTGGAGTATTATCCCACGACCATATGGCCACAACACACGCCCAGGAGCCGAATGGTAAGGGGGTCGGCGTGCCAGGCCTTAGCGCTTGGGCACATGGTAGCACTCCATATGACCAAGAGCCCACAAAAAATGGGTTGTGCCCGATTTAAGCCCAAAAGTGGGTTTTATACTATGTATTATGATTTTAATGGATTATTAGCTAGTTTTAGGGGATTTAATCCAGTTTTGGAGGATCTTGGGCCCTTTTTGAGGCTAAATCTTGGGGGGAAGTTGGGAGTTTGTTACCAACTTCAGGCCTATATAAACCAAAGGTTTTTGAATTCACGAGGGAGGTTTGGATCAGGAAAATGATGATGAATTGTTGAGGCAAATCCATTTTTATGTAGGGAAGCTATTGAGGAGCACACCTTTGCGGGCATTTCTGGGAGCTTCGTTCATCCGTTTTCAGTGCCGTCAGTTTTGATGGGTTCTTGAGATCTAGAAGAAAAAAAATAGCTCATTTTTGTAATCCATTGGCACTTTTATGATTTACATTTGAAGCTTCAAACATAAATAAGAAAGCCTCACCCACTGATACAAAGGCCTGGAGATGTAGGCGAGATTTCCAAACTCCGTTATCACTTTGGTGTTTATGGTTTGTTGTTATTCATGCTTATTTCTATATATGTATATTGCTTAATGGATGCTATGTTTTCTCTTTCATTCAATTCCTAAATGGTAAAATAAATCATGCAAAATAACTCAACCATTGTCGGTAAAAGATATTTTCGGATCAAGTGGTATCAGAGCTAGTTGACAGTTGGTTTTGGAGTTTGCATGACTTCCAGAAAAACGACATCTAAAGAGAGACTTTTCCATGACAGAGATTGTGAAAGTGTTGTATGAATATTACTTGGAACGAAAGATATTGATTCAAGAGAAATCTTCAAAGAACGACAAAAGAGAATAAGCATTGAAGGAATTTACCTCTACATCCGATTCAAAAATCATCTCTGAGGTATGCAGTGGAAGTCATTCATCAATTTCACATTGTTCCCATCAAGATGGTTCTTTTGGTGCATTTGAAAAACATACAAGAGTTATAGGTTTGAAATTTCTAACCAAGATGGGTTATGAAGGAAAGGGCCTTGGAAATAACGGCCAAGGTATCATTAATTCCATAGAGGTTGTGGAAAGAACTCGTTATTTAGGATTGGGATATGGCGAATTGGAGATTGGAGAATGCTCCAAAACATTGGAAGCATGTGATGCTTCAAATGACCATCTTAAGTCATTACAGGAACAATTCATGAAAGATGATGGTGTGTCACTCCCTGATGGTGATAGTGAATGCAAATCATCCCCAAAGAAAAGTGAAGATAAGAAAGACAGGTATAATCGTCATGGTTTTTCCAAATCTCTTTTTGATTATAAAAAAACATAATCATGTAATCCAAAACATGTGGAATATGTATCCTTGTACGTTTTGTCATTCACCCAAGTATTGTGTTGCCATGTGTTGGAAGAGACAATCTTTGTAAAGGAATTTTATGTTGACCAGGAAGGAGACACGACATAAAGAATCAACTCCACAATGAAAGAAAGAGAAGGGAAAACAATTCTAGATGCCAAAAATCTACTAAAATTATTGCAACAAGGGTGGACATCAAAAGGATAAATGTTAGAAGCTTAATTTGGAGCTTCATTCAAAGAAGGACAAAAGGATTGTGTATGTACTCACAAAGGAAGAGGCATTACCAGCGAAGCAAGATGAACAACAAGAAGGAAAGAAAACAGTCACTTGGTTTTTCCAGAAGTGGATGTCACATCTTCATTGTATTTTGCTTCCATTAATGTAATCACACATATTGAAATGATGACATGTTATAAGATCATTTTTGTACAACATAGTGTTTTGTTTTATACTTATGAGTATGTAATCAGTAAGGTCGATTTTATAACCTTTTGGAGGACCAAAAGGTCTTTAGTAGGGAGGTGTGATCCAAAATTGGATCCAGGAGCCAAGATGGGTCCAACGAGGCCTAAAAGTCAAAGTTCTCAGAATCTCTTCAAAATAGACATGTGCGTAGGCCTCATTGATACGAACCTAACACAACTTGAATGGGATCAAATGAATGTCCTATGCAAAAGATATTGTGGTCTGTTCATTTCGTCAAACATGCAATTTTTTTTTTTATTACAGTACAGTCCGTACAATGTTGACGTGGAAGCTGACTGTACAGGTTGTACAGGTGACGTGGCAAGGTGCGTTGGCATGTTGACATGGACATGAATTGTCTGGGTAAGTGCAGATGTGGATGATTCAGATTGTGACAGGTGGCTTATGACCAGGGGATGTGAGGTATGGGGGGCACGTGGAGTATTAGCCCGTGGCCATATGGCCACAACACACGACCAAGAGCCAAATGGTAAGGGGGATAGTGTGCCAGGCCTTAGTGCTTAGGCTCATGGAAAAAATCCATATGACCAGGAGCCTGGGAAAAGGGGCTGTGCCTAATTTAAGCCCAAAAGTGGGTTTTATACTATGTATTATGATTTTAATGAATTATTAGCCAATTTTTGGGGATTTAATCCATTTTTGGAGGATGTTGGGCCCTTTTTGAGGCCAAATCTTGGGGGGAAGTTGGGATTTTGTTACCAACTTCATGCATATATAAACCATAGGTTATTGAAGCCATGAGGGAGGTTCAGATCAGGAAAATGCCAATGAATTGTTGAGTCAAAGCCATTTTTATGCAGGGAAGCTATTGAGGAGCGCACCTTTGTAGGCCATTTCTAGGAGCTTCGTTGATCCGTTTTCAGTGCCGTCAGTTTTGATGGGTTCTTGAGATCTAGAAGAACACATATAGCTCATGTTTTTAAATCCATTGGCACTTTTATGGTGTACATTTGAAGCTTCAAACAAAAATAATAAAGCCTCACCAACTAAGACAAAGTCCCAGAGACATAGGCGAGATTACCGAACTTCGTTATCACTTTGGTGTTTATGGTTTGTTTTTCTTCATGCTTATTTCTAGATATGTATATTTCTTAATGGTTGCTATGTTCCCTCTTTCATTCAATTCCTAAATGGTAAAATAACTCATGAAAAACAACTCAACCATTGTCGTTAAAATATCTTTTCGAATCAACCGTTAACAAATGCGAGACAAACTATCGATGATGAAAGTAGGAATCAAAGCACCGAGTACATTCTTACAAGTGTGAATAAAGGATTCGGGGTCGAACACTTGAAGAATCCATTAATCAGGAGACATTGATGTATTCCCAACTGTCGATGGTGAGAGAACCTGAGTCTAATGACTGCAAGCCTCAAGGTACTCATAGGACTCTAGCTCTTGTTTCCAGAATAGATGAGTTGAAGTCGATGGAAGGAGACACTATGAAATGAGAGCATTAAGGCATCTCTCATCATTCATCACGAGGTAAAAAGCAAAAGCTTCATGATTTGGAGGAAATTGGACGAAGAAGATGTTCACGAACCAACGACCATGTGCGTCTTTCATGTTCTCCAAGTGCAAGAGGTACATGAAAAAATACCCTCTGAATAGAAGCTAATGAGGAAAATTGCTGACAAAGGAGAGGAAACCACCAATAAGGATAATAGAATCCAAGACACTTAATGAATTCCAATGTGTGAATAGATGTATTTCTGTCAAACACAAGGGAAACCACCCAGTCAATGACCAATAATGAAATGTCAACTGTTACGTTCAAGGTTACCTACCAATAATGAAAGTAGGACTAGGGCACGTAATAGGACTACAATATCATGTGATTCTGAGACAAACTGAGGGTATGGATGACATGCAAAGTCAAGAGTTCTGAGGAATGGCTGAAACAGGTTGGTATAATTCCTTTGAACAAGAGCATGAAACATATGGAAGACTCTGGCAACATAGACTCAATGATGAAACCATGAGATGCACGAGGCATCAATCAATTTATCCATAGGGACTGGAAGAGTAACCATTCGATGGAGAAAGCTCTCTGTAATGAGATCAACTTCCTAAGGCCATGCTAAACCCAAAATTATGATGACAAATGGACTCAATAAATTTTTTCTCTGTTCAAATGTGACATGACTGCTGCCAATAAAAGATAATACTCCCTTCCCGCTCATCTTTTTTTTTGTTTTTTCATAGTCAAATGAATGTTATTATATAGAGGAGGAAACAAGTGTTGCAAGTAAGTAGAACTAGTTCTAACAGTGTAACATACCTATGCTCAATGCAAGGAGGTTCATGTGGGAGATGGACACTTGGGGGAATGTTTCCTCCCCAGTATGGTCTCCAATTCTATTATGAGGAAAATCTCTCTATGGCTAGGGGAAAACCACAACAGAGGAAAATGACTGCATAAATCAACTCTATTCTCAAGTCCTACCTCATCCAGACATTTAATGAAGTCCACCATTGGGCACTTGACGCAAAGCAATATACCTGCAACTAGTCCTCAACAACCAAGCAAAGCAAGCATATGGTGATAATATATGATGTTATCATACTCAATAGCATAAGCCATTAACATTCATAGAAAAAACGCCCATGGAATAATAATTCAAATATTTTTAAGATATCAATTGGACGAGAAAATAATATTTCTATTAATATATGATCAACATAAGTGAAAAAGTTACAGACTTCCATATCGGCATGGTTTGGAACCGAGAACCAAGTTCCTTCCAGTTGGGCCTCCACCAAAGGCAAGCTCATGTAAGAGAGACAATGGATTTATCACTCAATAAGGGAAGAGCTTGGGGGATGAACACTGTGTTTATACTTAAAGGAAAAAGGGATGCAGACTCAATGTGAAGTGAATAATTCCTCCATAGTAACTTTTCTCTCAAAGTTGAATTCTTTCTCCTCTTTTCCATAGATCGAAATTGGTCCATTTATAGCCTTCAAGTGGAACTGAAGGGCCGATTCGAAATGTTTCCAGTATATGGAAGGCCAAGGATCATTGATCTCCTATCGTGACATGGAAACTTGACACAATTTTTCATTTCTGGGCACATTTCCCGATGTACGCGGGCTATAGTGGTGCAACCTACGTATACACATGTTGTATAGTAGGCAAGGTGCATATATGTGGAAAAAATGTATTTTTAG
Source organism: Picea engelmannii (assembly GCA_009831015.1). Lineage (NCBI taxonomy): Eukaryota > Viridiplantae > Streptophyta > Pinopsida > Pinales > Pinaceae > Picea > Picea engelmannii. Next base: position 446,292 of record ML784046.1, on the reverse strand, counting down.
CTCTGGGATTTGCAAAAAGGGATGAAAAGTATGCATAGGGAAATGTATAAATGCCCTCTTTGCAAGATTGCATAGGGTGAGGCAAATCTTTCTATAAAAAATGTTGGAATAGATACAAAGAAAATTTTGATCAACACAAAATAGAGAAAATCATGCTAAGGACTAATGTGCAATTGAAACTAAAAAATATATTATGGAAATTTGGGAGTGAAAGAATGAAGTAAGAGACTTCATGGTGATACATCTGAGGAAGAACCTGGAGCTAGCCTTGCCACTATAGTCTCTATATTTTATGGTTCGAAGAATCATGACCTACCTGAACCTACCCTAGGAAGTTGTCTCATCTCCCCCCTGTTGAATCAAGTTCCTCCAAGGAACCCTCCCTCTGTGGTCTCTCTTCAACCTATTATAAGTGTCTCGACATTTTGTGCTCTCAAAATTTAGAGCAAGTGGATTCCACAAGTTTAGTCAGCCCTATTTCTCTAAATGAGATTGAGAAGGACTCTACAAATGCTATATTAAACACCTAGATGTACATGCAAGCCAAATCCCATCAAGTGAATGGAACTCAATAATTTTCTTTTTAAAATTTAGCACCTTTTGTCACTATTTTTTTTTACCTTTGTGATTCTGAGGAAGTGTACCTTCCAATCCTTTAATGACTAGAACTAGGAAGATAGACCTTATAGGTAAATGGTTATTATGTAATACCAGGCCACTCCTAAAATTTTTGTATTACAATGCTATCCGATTCAACTATATCACTTTTTAATATAGAATCTACTCATTACTATAAAGAAAAAACAATATGGTTTTAGAACATTTTCATTATTTAGTCCTCTTTTACATTTTGATAGTAAAGAATATTGAATTTCAATTTTTTTTGACTTCATACTTATGCACATATGAACAATGTTGGAATGAGTTTATCTTATTGACTAAACAAGTTTTCATTATGACATAGGATAGTATGTCCCTTCCAATATTTTTTTTTGCATTGGTTTTGTTTTAAGATTTTACTCTAGTAGTTTTAAAAAGTATTTAGTTTAGTTTTCAACCTTTTCATGTATGAAGCTATCTTTATGAAGTTAGCATAGAAGTAGTAACATTTATGTTTGTGGTAGATAAGTAGTGTTTAGTTTGTTAGTAATGACGTATAGAAAAATATCAAAAATATATATTAATCTCTTCTTTGGAAATATGAGAGTTGTAGACAATGTTGAAAAAGTGTATATTTTTAGATTCAACATCTTGATATAGATTTAGAAGGGTATTTGGTGAAGTGATCCCTAGTCTAGATATGTATTTTGCACCAACTTTGATTTTTATAGTGAATCATGTATGTTTTGCTTGCTAATCCTTTTCCACGAGTCTTAAGTAGAGTGGAAGGTATAAGACATACTCATACATCATGTAAACGCTTCAAAACTCATCCATCTTGCATATTTTTTCTTAGGTGTGTATTCCTCCAAAATTGCTTAAATGTCAAAAACAATGTAAATCAACGAAATTTTATTTTTGCAAGTCTACAAAATTTTAGCTCAAGATAGTTTTAAGGAATTTGTTTCTGTAGAGAAATGAACCACATGAAGCACTATAGCCACATACTTTCATAATTTATCACATATGCATTTATTAAAAATGGGATGCATTTTCCTAAGCCATGTTAGTGAGATTGGCACTTCTTTGCGAAGAGTGCATATTTGTCATGTTTTACTACAATTGTTGTTTTTCTTCATATGAGATATGATCGATGTATTATTACAACGATGAGTGTTCCATATATAGGGAACATATGATGACCATCCATGAAAGGATGCGTCCCTTGAATAATTAATAACTATTTATTATTATCATTTACTTATTACATATGATATTTAATAATCAATAATTATATTATTAATTATTATTCTAAGAGAATATCTTTCCAATGTTGTCCAAACATCAACACTCCTTCTCAACAAGGGAGAGATTTTGCATCATGCTAAGCTTGCATTTGAAGTATACAAACTTCACCCTGGACTCATGACATTTTTCTTCCATTCTTGGGATATGTCTCTCTCCCACCTGAACCAAGGAGAAACTCCTTCTGTGGCTCTCCCTATGAGCCAATTAACTCTCTATAAGATCATGCTCACTCTAGGTCCACATGTAGTAGCATATAGAATCTTGAGTCTTTATCATTTCTTGTCAAATCACCATTACTAGGACAAATACCACACCATGATCTTTCACCACAAGTACATACATGCGAGTGAATGTCAGCCCAATGTTAACTGACATGTGGAAATAGCTTCAAGCACATCGAGTCCATATTATTCCTTGTCATGATCAAGGAAGGACTACATCTGGTACCATTTAGCACAAGTGCACCTTTATGATAAATGTATCCTATCTCCCTTGGTCTGCAGCCCAATCTAGGAGAAGTTATACCCGATGTTGAAACATCAACACTCCTTCTTAGCTAGGGAGGTATTTTTCCATAGTAGTACACAACTATTGTCTAGATAACGTAGTCTCCACCAGTGGTACACAACCACCATAGTAGAAAAATCTTTGTCACACATGGCACTCCCATGAGAACTTCTAGAGGCTACTCCTTCTAGGAACACTTAGGTTCAACTCCCCATAGTGTGTGACGTCAAGGGTCAACTCCCTTGACATTTCCTCATGTGATCTCCACATGGTACATTTCTCGACTAAGTGTCCTCACAGATCAAATCAACTCAATTCACAGAGGAGTACGATTTGGAGAAAGTTTGTCACACATGGAACTCCCATGTGGACATCTAGAGGCTACACCCTCTAGAAACACTTAGGTTCAACTCCCCATAGTGTGTGATGTCAAGGGTCAACTCCCTTGACATGTCCTCATGTGTTCTCAACATGGGATGTTGGGATATAATCCCAAATGCACTTATCCCTTCTCGAATAAGTGTCCAACTCATCCCTTCTCGAATAAGTGTCCTCACATATAAAGTCAACTCAATTCACAGAGGAGTATGATCTGGAGAATGTTTGTCACACATGGCACTCCCATGTGGACTTCTAGAGGCTACACCCTATAAAAACACTAGGGTAAACTCCCATAGTGTGTGATGTCAAGGGTCAACTCCCTTGACATGTCCTCATGTTCTCTCCACATGGGATGTGTCCTCATGTGCTCTCCACAAGGGACGTTGGGCTATAATCCCAAACACACTTATCCCTTCTCGGATAAGTGTCCCACTTTGTTGGAAGATTGGTTGTTGTCATTGATGTCAACCCTAGTCTTTGGTTTTGGACCACAAGATTGATGAAGATATTTGGACATGAAGGATAATGCACATGCATACAAAACACCCATTTATGGATAATATGTGGTCCGGGTAAAACAATCATTACTTATTTATAGAGAATCCAAATTAAGTGAGACAAATTTCATTGGAAAGAGTACGAGCTTTAGTTTCTTATGTGTGAGTTTCAGAATTTGATGTTAAATATTGAGTGCGGGGCATTCTGTACAAGTTAGCTCTCCTTAATAAACCAGAATTGAATAAGTTCTACCATTCTTTCTATAACCTACTTTTGGGGAGGAATCAAGGAGTGAAACTTGGAGGAGTTTTAGAGAATACATTGAGTAATATTTTCTACAGGATCAAAGTATTCCAATAATTGAAGAATTGCATAAGTTGAAGAAGTCTCATGAAGCATTATTAGGTTCTATGTGATGGTTGGTTGATGGTGATGATTTAATGTAAAGTTTTATTATCTCTCCTATATTCTTGGGTGGAAGGAAGGGGCAAGGATGGAGAGGTCAACCCTCTCTTGATATTGTAGGATTATATCTTCCTCTTGGAGGCTTATCCCTCCCTTTATATTTGGAACTTGTAGCTACCTTCGGAAGTCATTACTTCCCTTGAACAATAACTATTGATTATTTCTCATATATTGTGCATGGTGTATTGGTGTAACTCTTATACTATTGTTCATTTCTCATTGGATATAATTGAATGGTTTAAGTATAATTTTTTTTTTTTAAATTGTACTTGATACCGATTCACCCCCCTCTCAGTATCAACAATTGGTATCAGAGCGAGGTTACCTTCAGTACAGTTTAACCACCGGAAGGAAGATCCTAAGAAGAAATGTATGACAACATTCCAAATGGGATTCCACCATTTGAAGGAAGAAATTTTGAATACTGGAGTAATAGAATGGAAAATTACTTGAAAGATCTTGGGGAAGATGTTTGGTTCTCAGTTTCTTTAGGATACAATGCTTTGAATAAACAAAAGACTACAACTTAGAAGGAAGCAAAAAGGAACAAAAAATTGGCACTAGATACCATCATGGATGGATTGAAAGATTCAATGAAATCCAAGGTGGGATCATGTGTATCAACAAAATAACTTTGGAACAAGCTACAAGACCTTTATGCAAGGAAATAAGTAGCAGAAGAAGAAGAAGTTGAAGCAAATTACAACATCTCAGATTTCAAAGAAGCGAATAGAGGTTAGTTCTTTTGCTTTAATTGTGAAGGAGTAGGACATGTTGAATTTGAATGTCCTCATCCAAGGATTGAAAGATATGACATTGAAGAATAAAAGTCCAATGAAGAAGAAGAAAATCATGAAGCAGAAATGATTCAACAAGAAGATGATATCCTTAAAAAATTGAAGCATGTTGAGATTGAAAATAGCAAGCTCAAAGACATGCATAGAAAACTAAGAATTGAATTGGGTAGTTGTAAAAAGAAAGTTTTAAGCTTGAAGAAACAATTATAAGACTTTGAGAAACTAAGAGAAGAATCCATTTACTTGAAAACTCTACTTGAAGAAGAAAGAAGAATAGGAGAAGTAATGAATGTCCAAATGATGAAGAAAGAAGAAGATTGTGAGAAAATTGAACAAGACGTTGTCTCATTGAGGAAGAACTTAAGAAACTCTCAAGTTCCAAAATACTTAACACATCTTGGATGCATGGGTGAAACTTCATACAAAGAAGATGAAAATACCAACAAGAAGGTTGAAGAAATATCTACACAGACAGTTGATGAGAAGTGGACCAGGATACCAGAAAGAAGGAATGATTATAAAAGATATGAATATCCAAGAAGACCTCCTACCTTCAAGAATCAAAGAATCTTCAATAAGTATGAAGGAAACTACAAAAGAGTAGATCATGAACCCAGATGGACTACATCACAAAGAAGGTCACTTACTCCTAGGTATCAAAATTTCTTTCTTGGTCATTGTTATACTTGCAAAAATCTTGGACATAAGGAAATTAATTGTAGAATCAATGAAAGGAACAATTATGCAATAAACATGAATGGTGTAAATAGAATATATGGAAATAATCGTGGATTTGTCAACATAAGTTATAATTCATTTTCCCCATTGATGGAAAAAAATATTGTATGCTACAAATGTAATTATCTTGGTCACAAAGCACGAGATTGTAGATATATGAATGAAGATGTCCCTATGCCAACCATAGTATGGATAAGGAAAGAGATTCCAAACAATGAATATTGTCGAATAGCATTGACCATTGAAGAATGCAAAGAAGAAGATGAATGGTACATAGACAGTGGATGTTCTTCACACATGACCGAGGATCAAGAAAAAATCATTAGCTTGAAGAGAAAGGGTGGCAATGTCGCATTTGGAGATGAGTCATCTGCCAAAATACTTGGAGAAGGTGTAGTAGAGCTTGGAAGCAAAAATGTAAAAGCAAAGAATGTCCTATTGGTTGAAGATGTGAAGCATAATCTACTCAGTGTTAGTAAAATGTGTGATCAAGTATATACTCTCACGTTTGACTCACAAAGATGAAAAATCAAAGAAGAAGGTTCAGGAAGATTGGTTGCAACTGCAACAAGAAGACCAAGTAACATATACGTCCTAAAACCACAAAAAAATTCCAAGGAAGAAAGAGACCATAAAAATGAAGTGCTATTAAATGCTATATGTTCAGGGGGAGCAACCCCAAAGAAGAGGGTTACCTTTTTCCATTAAACTCAGGGGGAGCAGCCCTACCCTTTTCCATTGATGTCAAAGGGGGAGAGAAATTGGGATCATGATGATAGGGGGAGCATGAGTGTTTCCATCAATGAAAAAGGGGGATATTGTTGTAATATTGGTTGTTGTCATTGATGTCAACCCTAGTCATTGGTTTTGGACCACAAGATTGATAAAGGTATTTGGACATGAAGGACAATGCACATGCAGATACAACACCCATGGATGGATAATATGCATCATGTTGTTTCTAGTGGTATGTGACACGTCATGTGGATCCTCATCGTCGAGGATAAATGAATTTTTGAAGATGACAAAGTGAATTGAAGAAGGAAGTACAGGTCGGCCCTAAAGATAATTAAAGAAGAGAATTACAAAATAAGAAAGTGCCAGGTCGTCCCTAATGTTAAAAGGAAGTGACATAAATGGTATAAATGCATATCATTATACATTCGTTTTACAAACAAGTCAAATTTCAGAGGAAATCATAAGTAAAGAAGGTCGAATTTCAAGGGAGGATGAAGTCTTTTGGTGATGTGTTCTAAGGTATGTTATTTACAGGTCATCTTACCATTTTCGCTATGATTTTTTTTTCTAGAACGATTTCGATGGTGAAATTGATATGGTATTGAGAAGACACATCAAGGTACTTGTGGTAAAAAATCCATCTCTTTATTTGCTATAATTTTGGAGATACACTCTGTGGAAGATAGGGTTTTTGACTAGTCCTGAAGCTAGTTAATAAACAGGTGTTCTGGGTAAAAAAGTCATAACTTATTCATAGAGAATCCAAATGAAGTGAGACCAATTTAATTGGAAAGCATACGAGATTTAGTTTCTTTTGTGTGAGTTTCAGAATATGATGTTAAATATTGAGCGTGGGGCATTCTGTACAAGTTAGCTTTCCCGAATAAACCAGAATTGAATAAGGTCTACCATTCTCTCTATAACTTATTTTTCCGGAGGATTCAAGGAGTGAAAATTGGAGGAGTTTTAGAGAATACATTGAGTAATATTATCTATAGGATCAGAGTATTCCAATAATTGAAGAATTCCATAAGTTGAAGAAGTCTCAGGAAGCATTATCAGGTTCTATGTGATGGTTGGTTGATGATGTTGATTTAATGTAAAGTTTTATTATCTCTCATATATTCTTGGGTGGAAGGAAGGGACAAGGATGGAGATGCCAACCCTCTCTTGATATTGGATGATTGTATCTCCCTCTTGTATTTTTATCCCTCCCTTTATATTTGGAAGTTGTAGCTACCTTTGGAAGTCATTACTTCCCTTGAAAAATAACTATTGATTATATCTCATATATTGTGCATGGTGTAACTCTTATACTATTGGTCATTTCTCATTGGATATAATTGAATGGTTTAAGTATAAGTTTATTTATTTTTTAAATTGTACTTGATATTGATTCACCCCCCTCTCGATATCAACACACTTATCCCTTCTCGGATAAGTGTCATCACAGATAAAATCAACTTAGTCACAGAGGAGTACGATATGGAGAATGTCTCAAGAAGCTACAAACATCAACACTTCCTCTCAGTGAGGGAGGCATTCTTTGACATGCCAAGTCTTTTACGGAAGTACTTGAACTTTGTCCTGGTTTGGTAGGAATATAAACATCCTGCTCATCTATAAGAAGGTACAACACCAATACTTCCTTCCTTTGCACCATGTCTTAGTTGTAATGGTACTTGATATCAATGCGGTTCGATTTGTGATGAAACACTGGATTATCTGATATCTTCAAACAAATTTGGTTACTATAATGAATAATGGTGGAATCTAGCACATGTTCGGATAAATCTGGAAGAATCTTTTGAAGCCAAATTTCTTCACGGACTGACATGCTTAATGCAATGTACTCTACTTATGTTGTTCTCAAAGACATAGAAGTTCATTTCCTACTACACCAGGAAACCATGGAAGCTCCCAAAGTGAAGCAACACCCAAAGGTGCTCTTTCTTTCCACTGCGCTCCATGTCTAATCAGAGTCAATATATTCCTGCCATATTATATCAATAATGAAAGTATATCTCAGACCATGCCCAACTTTGCCTCGCGAGTATCTCAACACATGCTTCGTAAAAATATTTGGTATGGTGTTAACCAGATAGATCAATTATCGAATCATCTGTCTGTACATAGTTAGATCAATTTCGTTAGAATCGGAAGAATACACACTTATTTTCTTTGTATTCGTCACCATTGGTGTAGCCATCATGGGATTCAAGTTCAACATCCAAAACTTCTTCAATATCTCAATTGTATACTTCCCTTAACTCAAGAAGATATCATCAGTTCTTTGCCACACCTCTAGTACCAAGAAGTAGTGCATCATACCAATTTCCTTCATTGCAAACTTAGAGGCCAATGCATACTTTCATTCAACAATAAGGCTCTCTGTATTGGTGAGGAATAAATCATCAACGTAGAGGACCAAAATCAGGGAATCACCATTAATAGTATTGTAGTATAGGTTGGGATCGACAACACTTTTGCTAAAGCCCAAAAATCATCAGGTGTCCATCAATCCTTGCACACCAAGATCAAGGTGGCTGCTTGAGTCCATACAAGGCCTTCTTCAACCTGAACACATGAGACTCCTTCTCATGTATCACAAAACCATATGGCTACTCGATGTATACTTCTTCCTCAATCTCTCCATTGAGAAAGGTTGTCTTTACATCCATCTGATGTACTCTCCAACCCATGGATGTTGCAGAGGAAATAATCATCTAGATAGAAGTGTATCGAGCAACATGAGAAAATGTCTCCTCATAATCTATTCCCTCCACCTGAGAGAATCATCTAGAAACAAATCTCATTTTGTACCTCTTGATGCTTCCGTCAACTATGTCTTTGATCTTGTAGATCCATTTGGAAGTCACCGCAAAATTCCCCTCATGTATTGGAACAATATCCCACACGCCATTCTTCATGATGGACTGCTACTCCTCCATCATGGAATCTCTCCATACTCAATGACTAGTTGCCTCCTCATAACAAGAAGGTTTAGAATCAATGATGTGGCTTATAGATGCAACATAGCACAAATATTTTTGAGGTATCTTTCTCTCTCGGAAGGTACCATCTCTTCCTATCTCTCACTCAATATGTCTCTGACTAGGGATGTAGATCCAATAGTCCTTTGAAGACTCATTGTACCCCACAAATGTACCCTTTCTACCTGAAATGTATAGATTGGTCCTTTTCTCCTTGGGTACATGAATGTATAATGAACACCCAAATATCATGACGTGTCCAACCTCAAGATTCACTCCAATGAGGGCCTCCTTGGGATTCATGTTACTCAAGGACTTCTGTTCTGAACATACACTACAGTCATCGATGCCTCTGTCCATAGAAACATAGGTAAATGTTGATCATGAATCATCGCCTTGACTGTCTCAACAACAAATCTATTCTTCCTCTCTGCGACCCCATTCTGTTGAGGTTTGTGAGGAACGATGTGCTCCATCTTGATCCCTTCCTCAAACATCTCTAGGACACATTGAGGTTCCCTCATGGAACCAATGTCCCCCAAGGCATATTGAGGTTTCCTCGTGAAACCAATGTCTTGGTTCCTTCATCTAGTAATCCATTGATTACTCTGCAATCAACTAGTAGCATACTACTACTACCATGCCATCAATAGCTACAATCAACCAGTAGCACACAACTACTGCAATGTTGCTGGAAATATGAATATATGTTTTGACTCCTAGGATACCTTGCATAGAGTCCATGGAATAATCATTTAACAAAATATCTCAAAGACTGGTATATGCATCGGTAGTTATCCAAACATAACCAACAACCATCATTCCTATTTCACGATAATCCATAAATATTCTTGAACCAAGAGAAGAGTGCATATGAGCCACGAAAACTATGGATTGCACTGACATTAATTTGTATAGTTCCTCTCTTATGGCTTGCTGGTTTGCAATTAGCGATATTTCTGATCTATATTCTAATTCTGAACCAACATCCCTAAGTGCGTCACACAATGAGGTGACTTCACCAGAATCAAATTCATCATCTTGGTGGACAACAATAACTCTTCTCTAGCCAATTTGATCTTGCAATACAAGACAATTATAGGGAGAAGAGATCACTTTCATCCTCCATCTTCAGAACAGTCGCAGGTTGTGGATCATAATATGGGAGATGGATACCTTCGGGATTATTATGCACACATATTACATGCATGACATCTCTCATATTAATTAAGAAGCCTTTTGCTCCACTTTTCACTTCAACTGCAGAGTCAAATTTTATAAATTGATATCAAACTACTTTGATGATACTTGAATTAACATAATCCTCATCGTTTTCGTTGAAGCTATCTGCCATGCTCCCATTGTTAGAGGACATGCTTGAGCTTCATTGAACTTATGTTGTAAGGTGATTTCGACAAGTTTTCTGTATAAATTCTTTCTTTGCAGTTCCTTTTATTGAAACCCCAGAACTTGCTCTTGAAATAACTGCATCGTTTGGTCAGGGCACCAGTCAAAGGAAACATAGAAAAATTGATTTCATTTTTGACAGACACGGTTGGGCATATCACAGGCTTGTGTAAAACACCCATTGGGGATATTTCTTGGCTTCGATGTTTCTTTACAGGAACCGTACCCAAGACCCTTCAAGGATTAGAAAATCTTTGTGTGTGTGGGCTTCATTGGATCCTGCATTTATTGCATTATACAGTTTTATTTCCTTCCATTTCCCTAGGCCCTCCTATGAGGGAGTGAGGCTCGATCCTGCTCCGATACCATGTTGTTTTTCTTCATATGAGATATGATCGATGTATTATTACAATGATGAGTGTTCCATATATTGGAAACATATGGTGACAATCCATGAAAGGATGTGTCTCTTGAATAATCAATAACTATTTATTATTATCATTTACTTATTATATATGATATCTAATAATCAATAATTATATTATTAATTATTATTCTAAGAGAATGTCTTTCTGATGTTGTCCAAACATCAACAACAGTGACTACTATTTGGTTTATGATTGCAAATATAACCAAATGAAAAGGTAATATAGGTCATGAAGATACTCAACAAGTTTCATATCATCATTTGGATGCATATTGAATCCTGGACATGCAATTTTCTAATCCTTACAAAACCAAAAACAAAAATCATGGAAATACCTAAACGTTGCACCTTTGTATTACACGATGCTTTCATTTAAGAGGATTTTGTGTGCATATTTTAAAGCATGTTAACTTGATGAAAACACTTTGTTTTTTACCAAATTTTCCTTTTGAGAAATTAATGGAGTTTTTAATCCTTGGAGTGCTTCCACAATGCAAAGACTAAAATTTCTAAAATTTTACATATATTTGGCTTGTGAAATTATTTTAAGTCAAATATTCATGTAATTGACTAAATTATTATAACATTGTGATACCCAACAATTCTCTATTTTTAATGTTCATATTAATAATCAAGGGAAGTTTAAGTGGATAGGTTCCTATGTATCGAACCAACTTTTAAACCCTTTATTTAAATATGATGAGAATTAAGAAGAAGGAGCTTTTGGTGGTCCTCTATTGGATACGTGTATAAGGCCCTTTGGCCAGTATTGAAGATATCATCCTAGAAGAATAATATTGGCCCTAAGCATGATAATATAATTAATTATATGGTCCTTTAAGCCCTCCTAGTATGAATAAATGAAGTAGATTGATTTGTTGTTCAAATATGTGGCGTAATTTTTTTAATGCAGATTATAATAGCTGCTACTATGATTTTTTAATTTTATTTTTAATTTTTGTTCCCCACATATTGCATTAAGTGGTACAAAAGAAATAATAATCTTGAGTGTTGAAGCCTCTTGATTGTTGAAGAAAATTCCAGTAAGAGTGGTGATGATGGGTATAATTGTCAAAGAAAGAGGAGTGAGGGGATTACGATCACAAGTTGCATAAGAGATAAATAATTGCAAAAGAATGGAAGAATGTGATGAAGATACAAAATGTTGCAAAATAGAAGGAAGACTTGTTCCTATTAGAAGAGGTTGAGAAACCCAATAGAAGAAAAAATGAAGATCTTGGAGAGTGGTTGCACAAATTATTGAAGAGAGTGAGTGTCATTGAATTGATCCATAGAGGATAATTATAAATAGTGAAGATGAAAGTGAAGATAAAGTTGAAATTTGTATTCCTAGGAAATAACTAGAGCTAGTGAAGAAGATGGAGAAACACTAAAAGAAGAAGATGAATGTATATTCTAGAATTTATTATTAAAATAAGTTGATTGAGTGGAATGAATAAATGTACTATCATTTTTAGTGCAATAAATTTGAATATCCTGTGAGGGTAAATATATTATGTAACCAATTGAAGATCCATTCATCTACGTGGTGGGAGCAGTTGAACATGGGAAGACAAATAAGAGGTAAAGAGAAGATTTAGAACTAGGATAAGATGATATCAAAGAGGAGAGGCACGTTCCTAAATTTTGTCTATGTTTCAAGCATGAATATAAGGTTAGAAAATATGAAGCAAATAAAGTAGTCTATAGAAGCTTATGCAGAGTGCCCATGAGAGCTGGCCTCATGAGAGAGATCAAAGCAAGGAGAAGATCATTAATCTTATAAATGGTCTTAAGTTTTCCATTAAAAAGGTGTGTGTGACGAAGATACATGGCATAGAGAAGGATTATCAATAACCCTTGGAAGCTAAGAAAGTGTTGACGAAAAAATAGACAGAGAAGAAGAGTGAGTGAAGAAAATGTGTTTGGAGATGAGTAGGTGTGTCAAATGAAAGAATATGACTATAGAAGGCAAGAATAAAATTTTATCCAATTTGTTGTGGAGGAGAATTATGAGAGTGGGTGTACTACATGTTGAGAACATGAAAAAGAAAATTGAAGAAGAAGTTTCCACAATCAAGTTGCAAAGGAGAAATGTTGTATTTAGGTAATGTTGCAATAGAAGATGGTGTTGCAGAAGAGAGTGGTATTGTAAATAACGGTTCCATTGGAGGAGATGCAGATGGGAATGTTTTTTTCTCATAATAAATTATGTATTGACTTTGTTTTAGGTAATGAAAAGAGTGTGACATTTAAGAAAGAGAAATATGTGCAGTGGGCTAGAGAAGAGATGCAACAAGAATGTTGAATAAATTAGAGTGAAGAAGTTGTTGCGACAAACAATGATAATAGTAGTAGTGCAATATGAAAACAAAGAAATCTTGAAGATGAAGAAGAGGAAGGAGCACTTGAAGATGATGTGTTCACAATGGAGAAGAAGCAATTGTAGTAGAAGAAGATGAATCTAGAGAACAACAAAGAATATGAAGGGGAGCATCAACTAGTGGGAAAGAAGAGTGAGTCAATTATAAAAGGGTGCAATATACTTAGTGATGGGAATAGAGAAATTGCAACCAAATATGAGGAAGCAAAAGTAGAGTTGTAGCAAAAATTTGTGAAGGGGCATAAGAGGGAGAAGAGGGAGTTAGTAAGACCCATTGGGATAGAGTTGCAACAATTGGTAGAAGTGGAAGAGTGGCAACAAGTTGTAGAACACATTATTTCCATATTATTGAAGGAAAATATGACAATATCAAATGAAGGTGTGAGGAGTGTTGGATCATGTTGCCATTGATGCCAATGGTTTGATTGATTGATGTCAAGTGATTAAATGATTGATTGATGCCAACGGTTTGATTGATTGATGTCAAGTGATTAAATGATTGATTGATGTCAATGGATTGATTGATTGATGATTGATGAACAATGTATATGTATTTTCTTTGATGAGAATGATAGATGTCAAGTGGAAACCAATCGATGAAGATGGATCAATAAGCTATCATTGATATGATGCATAGATGAAGATGGATCAATGAGTTGTCATTGATACATGATGAAGATGGATTCTTTGATATATGATGCATAGTTTGATTGATGTAAAGATGACTCATTATTTTCTTGTCATGGTACAAATGGATGAACTCCAAAGTGGTCCCCTTATGGTGAAATCCCTCACGGGAAGAAGCTTTGCAGTTGATTTATGGTTGAGAGAAACCATGCTTGTATGTGGAATAATGAGATGAATATTAGTGATTTTGTTGGTGAAACTATCCTATATGAATATTTCTTGTCATGCCATTTCCAGTGGTATGTGGAATGTCACATAACTCCTCACGGTTTGAGAGTTATGGCCCTGCGAAGTTGAAGGACCCCCATATGATGGATTGAAGCCCCATAAGGTCAAAAGAAGTCAAAGTGCTTGAGAAGAACAAATTATTATTTAAATGATAAAGTAGAGTTACAAAGTCAAGGTGGATTATTTAAATGATAAAGAGAAGTGACAAAATCAAGAAGGAATATTTAAATGATAAAGTATTGGAGAACTTTATATTTATGGAAAGTGGTTAACCCTAAAATAAGGAAAATAGGTTAAGTAACCTAGAAATGGGTTAAGTGACCTAGAAATGGGTTAAGTGACCTAGAGGATGAAAGTATAAATAAGATAACAATGGTCTCTTGCAATACATCCTTTTTTTGGTTCAATGGAGAGCTTCTTGTGATATTGTCTTTTGGAGTATTGATGGAGAGCTTCTTGTGAGAGCATCTTTGGTGTGGATCTCTTGAGCATGATTGAAGATCTATTCTAAGAAAGAGAGCATGAGGAGGATATCATGGACGCATCAAATTTTCGACAATATCGGATATCTTGACGGAAAAATTCTCAGAACTTCAGAAACCCTAGTTTCTGAGGTGTACACGGGTTGTAATAGGCTAGGGCGCGTACATATGTGGGCTGTATGAGGACAAGGCGCGTACAGTGGATAAAATCATGGAGATTTTTGTTTGAGTTGATGACTGGATGTTGAAGACTGAAGCAGGTTCTAGATCTGCATTCTATGGGCTCAGATCTGTCACTAAGACACTGGTATGGTTACATTATTGTCTTGATGGATAGTATTGCTTGTTGTGTTGTGAATGCTTAGGACATTCTTGGTATGGCTGCTGTGATGTGATTTATGTTGGTTGATGGAGTGATAAGTACTCCTATGATTTAGTTGTGATATGATTACTATGATACACTAGTTTCTTATACATGATTGAGTTAGCATTCATATTGATTGGTTGTGGAGCATGAGTAAGCTATTGGAGATATTGGATGTGTTGTGACTGGCTGGTGGTCAGTTTGGACAGTGGAAGACAAAATAAATTCTTCTTGTAGGTTGTAGAGGATCTGAGTGTGTGATGAAAAGCATAAACCCTAAAAGCTCAGAAGGCATACATAGGTTGTTGTATATATTGGCTGCGTACATATGCGAGCTGTAGTGAGCTAGGGCACGTACACACGCGGTCTGCACTACTGACAGGTCGCGTACCTATTGCAGATTGATATTTGTTGAGGATTGTTGCCTCATCTCAGTTGGTACTGAGGGTGTAAGCCGAGTCTTGCATTATGGAGCTTGTTCTCTTGTAGAGTTGTACTCTATTCAGTTGTTGATGAAAAACCCCAAGGATTGTAGTCTGTAATAAAAAGAAAATTGTACATACATCTTGTGTTCTTTGTGTTCCTTGTGGTGATGACTTATTGATGATCTATGTTGCTGATATATGTTGCTTATATATGTTCACATCTAACTGGTTATAAATGACAGCAATGAGTAATAGCTAAATGTTGAATGCTAACTAATGAGTTTTGTGTAAGAGGGAAGTTTTGGTCAAAAGAGCCCCACACTCATTCACCCCCCCTCTAAGTGTGGTAGGTGTGTCCAAAAAGTGGTATTAGAGAGGGCCTTCACTACAAGCCTTAGCAATCTTGAAGGAGATCCATAGACACACAAATTGATGATGAAGTTCCAATCCTTGATGAGTAAAACTATTCTACTTGGAGAATAGAGACAAGATTACATTTGAAGACAATGGGAGTAGCAATTTGGAAGGCATCCATTGGTGGATCTGTTCCTTTGAAGAACAAGTCAAATTTTGCAGCTCAATGGGAAGGAAAGAAGAATGATGCATTGGCTCTCAAGACCATTCTTAGTGGACTCTCAAGCCCTATCAAAGAGAGCATAGGACAATGCACTTTCGCCAAGGATCTATGGCTAAAGATAGAGGAGACATATCAAAACAAGAAGGAAGATGTTAAAGACCACTCCATCAAGATCATTAAAGGTAAATAATCTCCAAAAACTCTTGAATGCATTATTTCTAAATGTGATCTTGAAAACATTTCAAATGAAGACAAAGAATAAAGTGATTATGTTAGCACAAATGAATATCTTGAAGACATTTCAAATGAAGGAAAAGAATCATGTGATAATGTTTGCAAAAAGGAAGATCTTAAAGATACTTCAAATAAAGGTAAAGAATCCTCAAAGACCCTTGATTGCAATGATTCAAAATGTGATGATGTTGATTTTTTCTCAAGTGAAGAAGAAGATCTAGAAACAGTTTTTGTAAAGTTTGATGGTAGTTATCCCATGCAAAGAATAGAAGAAAATCTATTAGAACTTCAAAAAGAAGTTGAAGAGGGTTTATATAGATATAGTAGTGATCATTATTATACACACTATAACTGTCTTTCAGATAACATTAAGAAGTTTCTTAGGAGGAGTCAAAGTCACATATTGAAGTTAAAGGGAATGATCAAAGAACAATAAGAGTGCAATGAGACTCAATTAGAAGAAAAGGAAGAAGAGATCACAAGACTAAAGAATGAAAAAGAAGACATGAAGGTAGATGATGAGACTAGCAAAAGTTTTGAAACTATTGTCCATCTCAAGACCCAAATTGAAGAAGCCAAAAGGGTAGAGGAACTATTGAAGGATCAAATAAATGAAAAGGAAGAGTCATGTCATAAGTTAGAAACTGAAACTATTGACCTTAGAAAGAAGGTAGAGAAGTCAAATAAATTCTTGAATAGCTCACAGATCTTGGATGAGATCTTGGAAAGTCAAAGATCACCATATGATAAATCAGGTCTTGGATACAAAGAAAAAACTACACATGCTAAAGCAAGCACCTCAAAGATGCATGAGGTAAGTCCATCAAAGAAGGAAGAAAATGTTGCAAAACAACCATCTACACAAGGCAAAGAAAATTTCAAAATAACAAAGCAAGGAATACATCAAGAAGCTATTCCTGGGACACCTAAGCAAAGGTATGAAATTATTTTTCATGGGCATTGTTATTCATGTAATGGATATGGTCACAAAGATTTTGAATGTAGATCTTATGAAAGGAGATATAATGGAATATTTTGTAACACCATGAGGTGTTGAATATGTGATCAAGTAGGGCACATTGTTGTTCACTGTAACAACATTAGATGCTACAGCTATAGTGGATTTGGCCACAAATCTCAGGAGTGCTAGAACACAAGAAGAAAGTCCATGATGAGGACTTCAAATAGCATGGCTAGAAGAAGGAATGAAGTAAGAAAGGGAGACATCTTTGAAAATATGGATGCTCGGAGCTCAATTTATAAGGAGCAGAGACATCTACAAAAGTGGGTGAAGAAGACAGAGCAGCTAGATCAGAATGAAAGACTGAAGGGGAGTTCAAGTGTGTTATCCATAGAGGCATACGTGGGTGACATTGGTATCAGTCGTGTACATACACTGGCTGACCTTGAATAGGTCGCATACATACAAGCTCTTTTGTGAAACATGCCACATATATGTGGAAAAGCCTTGGGAAAAAGGCATTGCACATGGGTTGCATATTGATGTAATGATATAACTCTGTGATGCAGGGGCTGACATAGTTTGTTGCAGGTTCTGACACTGTTTTTTGTAGGCTTAAATGTTCACCTTTTGGATTATGTAAAATAAAATCTTGGGTGCATGGCACTAACCTATGAGTATGGATTGATGAATTTTGGTTGAAGAACAATGCTGGTTATAACAGTTGAGTTATGGCACCTTGGTCATATAATGTATCTTGATTGGAAGCTTACTTGTTGAAAAACTTGATACATGCTTTTGGCATATGGATGGGATACATATTGGGACATGTAGTTGGTTGATGATATGATCACGTTGAGGAGTCATGACTTGATCTATGATTGGTACACTTCTAGTACATTGGTAGAGGCACCTACTAGCAGTTTGATTGACACATGTTTTATGGAGGATTTGGCATACAAATATGGGATTCATCATTTTGTGGTATTGATGCATGGTGATGTTTTGTACACTCATATAAGGCATATGCTTGATTGGTATTACTTGATTATCACAACAATTAGTATTTGTTTGATACATGGTTATGTTACTTGGTTCATGATGGAGACATATCATGAGTGATATGACACTTGTTTGGCATGTTGGTAGATGCACATGGTTGGCATATTGGTAGATGCAAATGGTTGGAATATTGGTGGATGCACATGGTTGGCATATTGGTAGATGCACATGTTGACATGTGATAGAGGCATGCGGTTGATACATTCCATGGATGATATGTTTTGGCACATTGTATGATGTTGATGTACATGGTTGATCTACATGGGTGTTGTGCATTCTTGGCACATTTTGGGACATGATGTACTTGGTTGATATATTGTTCATGATTCTCTATTTTATTGTTGACATATCTTTTGTTTCATGATGTATGGTATGGCACAAGTTTGATGCATACATAGGTCCAAGGATCGTCATAGAGAGAATGGTTGATCTATGATCTGGTTGAAGATAGGGGGAGACATACCCATAGGGCGAGTCATTTTTCTTCCCATGATTCTAGAAGGAGATATTGATCAGATGCATACTTAGAAAAGAGCCCTATATTTGAAGAAAGAGCATAGAGGCATAATTCCAGGGGGAGCGATGGTCACAGGGGGAGTACGAGCGATGTATCTTCAGCATTACATCAGAGTGATATCCCTTATTCAAAAGGGGAGAGATTATTCAGAGGAAGATCAAAGGCATTCAGATAGGGGGAGCAGCCCCAAGGAGAGAAGACCCTTTTCCATTGATGTCAAAGGGGGAGAGATAGTCACATTGATGTGATTGATGTTTAATGGGAAGATATAGTCATAAATGATGGGGAGAGATATTCATATTGATATGATTGATGACTATTGATGTAGAGCATTCCTTGTAGACATGTTTGACATCAATAATTGGTAATTGGTGTTGACATCAATGTTGGTATTTCCATCAATGCCAAAGGGGGAGATTGTTGGAACATGTTGTCATTGATGCCAATGGTTTCATTGATTGATGTCAAGTGATTAAATGATTGATTGATGCCAATGGTTTGATTGATTGATGTCAAAGGATTGATGTCAAGTGATTAAATGATTGATTGATGTCAATGGATTGATTGATAGGCTTGATTGATTGATCATTTATGAACAATGTATATGTATTTTCCTTGATGAGAATGATAGATGTTAAGTGGAAACCAATCGATGAAGATGGATCAATAAGATATCATTGATATGATGCATAGATGAAGATGGATCAATGAGTTGTCATTGATACATGATGAAGATGGATTCTTTGAAATATGATGCATAGTTTGTTTGATGTAAAGATGAATAATTATTTTCTTGTCATAGCACAAATGGATGAACTTCAAAGTGGTCCCCTTATGGTGAAAGCCCTCACGGGAAGATACTTTGCGGTTGATTTATAGTTGAGAGAACCCATGATTGTATGTGGAATAATTATATGACGATCAGTGATTTTGTTGGTGAAACTATCCTAGATGGATAGTTCTTGTCATGCCATTTCCGGTGGTATGTGGAATGTCACGTAACTCCTCACAATTTGAGAGTTATGGCCCTACGAAGTTGAAGGACCCCCATAAGGTCAAAAGAATTCAAAGTGATTTAGAAGAAGAAATTATTATTTAAATGATAAAGTAAAGTGAAAAAGTCAAAGTGGATTATTTAAATGATAAAGAGAAGTGACAAAATCAAGAAGAAATATTTAAATGATAAAGTATTGGAGAACTTTCTATTTATGGAAAGTGGTTCACCCTAAAATAAGGAAAATAGGTTAAGTAACCTAGAAATGGGTTAAGTGACCTAGAGGATGAAAGTATAAATAAGATAGCAATGGTCTCTTGCAATACATCCTTTTTTTGGATCAATGGAGAAATTCTTGTGATATTATCTTTTGGAGTATTGATGGAGAGCTTATTGTGAGAGCATCTTTGGTGTGGATCTTGTGAGCATGATTGAAGATCTATTCCAAGAAAGAGAGTGTGAGGAGGGTCTCATGGATGCATCAAAGTTTTGGAAATATCGAAGATCTTGACGACAAAAGTCTCAGAACTTCAAAAACCCTAGTTTCTGAGGTGTACACGGGCTGTAATGGGCAAGGGCACGTACATACGTAGGCTTTATGAGGACATGGTGTGTACAGTGGATAAAATCATGGAGATTTGTGTTTGAGCTGATGACTGACTGTTGAAGACTGAAGCAGGTTCTAGATCTGCATTCTATGGGCTCAGATCTATCACTGAGACACTAGTACGGTTATATTATTGTCTTAATGGATAGTATTGCTTGTTGTGTTGTGAATGCTTAGGGCATTCTTGGTATGGCTGCTGTGATGTGATTTATGTTGGTTTATGGAGTGAGCAGTAATCATGTGATTCAGTTTTGATGTGATTGCTATGATACACTAGTTGCTTATACATGATTGAGTTAGCATTCATATTGATTGGTTGTGGAGCATGAGTAAGCTATTGGAGAGCTTGGATGTGTTGTGACTAGATGGTGGTTAGTTTGGATAGTGGAAGACAGAAGAAATTCTTCTTGCAAGTTGCAGAGGATCCGAGTGTGTGATGAAAAGGATAAACTTAGAAGGCATATGTAGGTTGTTGTATATATTGGCCACGTACAAATGCGGGCTGCAGTGATCTAGGATGAATACACACGCAGGCTGCACTACTGACAGGTCATGTACTTGTTGCAGATTGATATTTGTTGAGGATTGTTGCCTCATCTCAGTTGGTGCTGAGGGTGTAAGTCAAGTCTTGCATTATAGAGCTGGTGCTCTTGTAGAGTTGTACTCTATTCAGTTGTTGCTGAAAAACCCCAAGGACTGTAGTCCGTAATAAAAAGAAAATTGTACATACATCTTGTTTTCTTTGTGTTCCTTGTGGTGATGACTTATTGATGATCTATGTTGCTGATATATGCCGCTGATATATGTTCACATCTAACTAGTTATAAATGACAACAATGAGTAATAAGTAAACGTTGAATGCTAACGAATGAGTTTTGTGTAAGAGGGAAGTTTTGGTAAAAGGAGCCCCACACTCATTCACCCCCCCTGTAAGTGTGGTAGGTGTGTCCAACAAGGAGTTTCCTAAAACATAGGATTGTAGCAATGGGGAGAAAAGGCATGGATTATAAGGAGTTCACCTAGAGAAAGAGAAGTGAGTAATGGTTCATAGTTTGGTAGAGGAGGAATAAAAGGAAGAAGAAAACAAGACAACCAGTAATTGTTGCTCATCAACAACCATGTGAGAAATATGTTCACTCTTTTTCAACTAGCGGAGTCTAAAGTGAGAGCATCCTTGTCCTAAACAATTATCTTTCACAAACCTTGAATTTTGCAGTTACTTAGGCATGATTTTCATGTTAATCCTTTTTCATGAGCTTTGAGCTGAGTAGAAGGTGTACTAAATCATTATGAATCATGTATATGATTCAAAACTCACCCATCATGCATAAGATTTTCTTCTTGGTTATTTCTCCAAAACTATCTAACAGTGTCAAAAACAATGAAAATGTTATTTTTGCAAGTCTATAACATTTATCTCAAGATATTTTCAGGAACATAAAATTGTAGAGTAATGAACCATATGAAACACTAAATATATACATCTTCATAAGTTATCATAGGTTCTCTTCTGAGATAAGTCATGCATTTTCCTAAGGCATGTCAGTTTGATTTGAACTCCAATTGTTGAGAGCACATGTTTGTCATGTTTTGTTACAAAAATATTGTTTTAGATTGGGAATAAAAATGTAACAACATGGTAAGGCTAGGTAGGTCATGAATAACACTAAATGCGTTTCATATCATCATTTGGATGCATATCGAACATTGGGTGTGCATTTTTCCAATTCTAGCAAAAACAAGCAAAATCATTGAAATTGCCATTTTTCGAGCTCTACAACTTCCAAATGGGGATAGTTTTGAGAAGTTTGATTATGTGGATTTGTATTCCTTGTTAAATACTTTAGAATTGTATATTTTTATTACATGATGCAATTATTTAACAAATCCTAATGTGCATTTTCTAAAATAGGTTAACATGTTGAAAATACTTTGTTTTTGTTGTTTCCTTTTGAGCAATTAATGGAGATTTTAATCCCTGGGAGTGTTATCTAAGCATTGAAGATGAAGTGTCATGGATGATGGATCACCCATCTTGCTTCATACTCCTTCATGAGTTCTTTAACGATGTAATGAGTACATTTTCTCAAATTTTGGATATTTTTGGCTTGTGAAATTATTTCAAGTCAAATATTCTTGTAATTGACTAATTATTGTTACTTTATAACGATTAGCAAAACTCTATTTCAAATTTGGATATTGGTAATTAGGGGAAGTTCAAGTGGTTGGGTTCCCATGTATCAAACCAAATTTCAAACCCTTTGTTTAAATATGATGAGAATTAATAAAAAAGGGGCTTTTGGTCCTTTATTGAATAAGAGTATAAGGCCCTTAGCCACTATTGAAGATAGTAGCTTAAAAGAACATGTGTTGGCCTTATGTACTAGAGTATAATAAATTCCATATATTCTTTAAATCCTCTTAAATTCAATAAAAAAATTACATTGAGTTGTTCAAATCTATTATGTTATATTATTAATTGCAAATTGTTTTAGTTGATGGCATGACTTTTATTTATGCTCTATACTTTGATTTGCAAGCCCAAGGCATCGCATAACAAACTTTTTTTTGCATCATTGTTGATAATGTGGAGTCCTAAATCTCCAAATACCGTGAACATAGCCAAGAATATCGATATGACCTAATTGATTTTCTTTTGTGCTACCCATTCATTATGATATACTAGGAAAATGAGAAATGATGTCATGAATGGTTAAACCTAATTCCAAGGTTAGACACTATTGGGTATGTGTTATATTCTTTGCACAACTAGCCCTGGTGTATTCTATGTTGCATTGGGTGCATGCGGGGGTTTGAGGGGGGGGAGACATGCCCCCCTACACGAGGGTTCGGGGGCAGTTCCCTTGAGAAATTGTTTTTCCTTGAGAAACATGTCGTATTTTTGCCCTGTTTTTCATGTTGCCTCAATTTTTGTGTCCATTGTTGGGTGGTTTTTTGGAACATGGTTTTTGCCGATGGTTTTCTATTTTTGGTTAAGGAATTAGGGTTGTTTACTAATCCAAGTCATTGGGTTAGGGTTTTGGATGCCACTGGCTCCTATATGTATATTGTATTGTAAACAATGTATCACAATGAATGAATATAGAATATGTTGATTTTCCTAGTTTGGGTTTACAGGGGAAAAATATCTGTGTAATATGTGTATTTTCCATTGTATCTTTTTTGTTCTTTTATTGAAAATTTGTTTGCAGCAAAATATTGTACAAGGTTAAAATCTACATTTGGTATCAATGCCTTGTTGGATTCAGGGGGATGCCTTTGTGGTCAAGGGTTTGGTTCAGGATTGTGATAAGCCTTGTTACAATGGGGATCTGTGGTATTGATTTTTTAGATGAAAAGAAATGATGAGTAGCTAGAAAATACAGATCGAGAAGTTTAATGGGCAAAGTTTTGAGCTGTGGAAGCTCAATATGGAAGATCTGTTTGTGGACAGAGATCAGTGGATCGAGGTACTGCACCTACAAGAACTTCAACAAATGACTGGAAAAAGTTGGATCATAAGGCGAAAACCACAATCTGATTGTGTCTCTCAGATTTAGTATTACTGAATGTGTTAAAGGAAGCTACAACCAAGGATTTATGGTATAAGTTGGGGAAGTTGTATCAATCTAAGTCCCTAGTAAATAAACTATTCTTGATAAATAAGTTGTATAACCTGAGGATGAGAGATGGAGACTCGGTGGAAGAGAATTTAAATTCCTTCAATATTGTGGTAAGTCAGTTAATATCTGTTGAGATTAAAATTTCAGATGAAAATAAGTGTATCAGTTTGTTGTTCTCTTTACTAGATTCGTGGGATAGTCTGGTTTTGGCCATAGGTAATAATACAACTTCCTTGAACTGGTCTCATCCTTGTTGTCAGAGGAGATGAGATGGAAGAACATGGAAGGACAGAGCAAAAATGCGTTATTTCCAAGAGGACGCTCCTAG
Source organism: Picea engelmannii (assembly GCA_009831015.1). NCBI lineage: Eukaryota > Viridiplantae > Streptophyta > Pinopsida > Pinales > Pinaceae > Picea > Picea engelmannii. Next base: position 421,961 of record ML784046.1, on the reverse strand, counting down.
GAAAGAAATAGATCTAAGTCATCAAGTGGGATATCTAAGTCTAAGGGTAGATCTAAATCTCCCTGAAAGTTTGTAAAGGTATGCTGGAGATGTGGAAAACAAGGGCACTACAAGAAGCAGTGTAGATTCAAAGTTGATAAAAAGAAGGGATCTGAAGAAGCTCCTTCTATAGAAGGAAAGACCTCCAAGGAAGAAGGAGGGGATGTGTACTTGGATTCTTCAAGCACACATGGAGATCATGAGGCATGGTTGGTTGATTCAGGTGCATCCTTTCATATGACTCCCCACAGGGAGTGGTTATGTGAATATGAAAGATATGATGGAGGTAATGTTTTCCTAGGTGATGACTCGACAACCAGAATCATAGGACAAGGAAAAGTCAAGTTGAGGCTCATATATGGAAGGATTATAACACTGTTCTGCACATCCTAGGTTTGGCCATAAATTTGATTTATGTAAGCAAAATGGACGATGCAGGGGTAGAAAAAACATTTGAAAAGGAAACCTACAAGATGGTTCGAGGAGAAATGGTGTTGTTGAAGGGAGTTCAGTTTAGAAATCTGTATAAGCTGAAAGTAAACACTATTAGTGATGGGTGTAATATTTCCATTGTTCCTGATATTGGAGTTGACGAATAAATTACTCCTATAGTCTCTAGAGAAAAGGTTAATTTGTGGGATTAAATACTGGGGCATATCGAAGAGAACAGTCTTCGACTACTACACGATAAAGGTATGGTTGAAGGTATGTCTAACTGCTCTATGGATTTTGATTTATGTGAACATTGTGTATATGGGAAGCATAATCGGGTAAGATTCCCCTATGGTGCAACGAGGGTAGAAGGAATTTTACAACTAGTTCACAATGATGTGTTTGGACCTTTGTCGGTTCCATCATTAGGAAAATATGTGTAACATGTCTCATTTATAGATGAATTCTCAAGGAATACTTGGATATATTTTCTCAGGAAGAAATATGAAGTCTTTGACAGGTTTAAAGAGTGTAAGGCTCTTATTGAGAATCAAACAAAGAAAATAATTAAGGTGTTAAGGACAAATAATTGCGGAGAGTTCTGCAGGAACGAATTTGAAGAATTATGTAAGAAGTGCAGTATAGCAAGGAAAAATACTACTCCATATACACCTCAACAGAATGGAGTTGCAGAAAGGATGAACATAACACTGATGGAAAAATAAAGGTGCATGCTCAGTGGTGCTGGGTTAGGGAAATAATTTGGGCAGAGCCAGTGGGTATTGCACGTTACCTAGTCAACAGATCGCCCTCATCAATGTTGGATGAAAAGACTCCAAAAGAGGTATGGACTGGTAAGAAACCTTCTCTCACACATATCAAGGTATTTGGCTGTGAGGCCTATGTTCATGTTCCAAAGGAAAATAGGAGTAAGCTAGATAAGAAGGCTAAAAAGTGTATCTTTACTAGGTATAAAGATGGTCTCAAAGGTTATAATCTTTGGAACCCAGAAACTAAGAAGGTTGTGTATAGATGAGATGTGGTATTTAGAGAAATGAGGGATGTTGTTAAAATGGAAGCCCTACCAAGTAAGGAAGAACCAAAGAAAATAGAGTTTGATTTAAAGGATGATGAATCAGACTCTACAGACGAACACGAATCAGAAAAAGAAGATCCTCATACTCAATTATTGAGGAGATCTATTTGAGAAAGAAGGATATCAGAAAGGTATACTCCATCTGATTTTCGTTCAATTTTTTATTTTTCTATTACTGATGATGATCCTAGAACTATCAAGCAGACAGTGGATTCATAGGATGGAAAACTATGGAAAAAGGCCATGGATGAAGAAATGGAGGCCATGGATAAGAATGAGGCTTGTGATCTAGTGGAGTTGTCGACTGGAATAAATTCCTTTGGCAACAAATGGGTATTTAAAAAGAAGTTGAATGTAGAAGGAAAAGTGGAGAAATACAAAGCTCGATTAGTAGCAAAGGGTTATTCCCAGGTTGAGAGAATTGATTTTGGTGAGATTTTTTCTGATGTTGCCAAGTTAACTTCTATAATATTTTTGTTATATGTTACTGCTGCATTTGATTTTGAAGTAGAATAGATGGATGTGAAGACAACATTCCTACATGGGGATTTGGAAGAAGAATTCTGTATGAAGCATCCATAACGCTTTGTTGTGAAGGGAAAGAAGGAGTTGGTATGCACGTTGAAAAAGTCCTTGTATGGTTTAAAATAATCACCAAGGATGTGGTATCAAAAATTTGATACTTGTTTGTTGGTACTTGGCTTCACAAGAAGCAAAGAGGATCATTGTGTGTATTTTAAATTAATTGGTGATCATTTGATTTATTTGGTCTTGTATGTGGATGACATGTTGCTAATAGGAAACAATAAGGAGATTATCCAGGATGTGAAAATTCAGTTTTCCTCTAAATTTGACATGAAGGATCTCAGTGCTGCAAATTTCATTTTGGGCATGGAAATTAATAGAGATCGAAAAAAGAGGAAACTTTGGTTAAATAAGAGAAAATATGTTGAGACAATTTTGCAAAGGTTTAATATGCAAGAATGTAAACCGGTCAAGGTCCCTATTTTTGTTGGTGTAAAGTTATCTGTGGATCAGTGTCCCAAGACACAGGAAGAGGCGGAGGACATGTATCGTGTTCCATATGCGAGTGCATTTGGAAGTTTGATGTATGCAATGGTATGTACTAGACCAGACATTGCACATGCAATGGTAGTTTTAAGCAGATATATGTCAAAACCAGGGAAGGAGCATTGAACATCAATAAAAAGGGTTTTCAGGTATTTGTGTGGTATTGCTAGCTATGGAAGACCAGGATTGGAAAAAGTGTTGGACATACATGGCTTTGTGGATGTAGATTGGGTTGGAGATCTGGATTGTAGGAGATCTACAAGTGGGTATGTGTTTAACCTGTTTGGAGGAGAAATCCATTGGATGAGCAAAATACAGGCTGTAGTGGCACTTTAAACTACAAAAGATAAATACATGGCAGCCACTCATGCAAGTAAGGAAGCAATACGGTTACAAAGATTGTGTTCAGGTATTGGGTTGGTACAACAAGCTGTAAGGATAGATTGTGACAGGCAGGCTGCAATTTTTCTGCAAAAGAACCCAGGCTTATGATTCAAAGACAAATCATATTGATATTCAATATCACTTTGTGAGAGACATGGTTGAAGAAAAAAACACATTGTCGATGAAGGTGGACACTTTGAAGAATGTTGCAGATTCATTAACAAAATCTGTGAGCACTGATGAGTTCTCTTGGTGTAGAGGATCCATGGGCATTGCTACCCTGGATTGTTGACTATGTAACCATGTAACCCCATGTATGCAAAGAAAAAAACAAGTGGGAGAATGTTGGGTATGTGGTATATTCTTTGCACGACTAGCTCTAGTGCCTGCTACGTTGTGTCGAGCGTGCAGGGGGGTTTGAGGGGGGGCCACCAGCCCCCTCCCCCTCGAGAATAGTTTTCCTCGAGAAATGTGTCACATTCTTTGCCTCGTTTTTCATGTCACCTCGATTTTTGTGTTTATTGTTGGGAGGTTTTTCGGCACATGGTTTTTGCCGATGGTTTTTTATTTCCAGTTAAGGAATTAGGGTTGTTGACTAATCCAAGTCATTGGGTTAGGGTTTTGGATGTCGTTGGCTTCTATATGTATATTGTATTGTAAACAATGTATCACAATGAATGAATATAAAATATGTTGGTTTTCCCGGTTTGGATTTCCAGGGGAAAAATCTCTGTGTAATGTGTGTATTTTCCATTGTATCTTTTTTGTTCTTTTATTGAAAATCTGTTTGCGGTAAAATATTGTACAAGGTTAAAATCTACAGACAAAGGAGAGAAGTGACTAGTGTTAAGAGATGAGCCTAAGTGCATTTGGTATGCAATATGGATTTGTTTTCTTGAAAATACTATGGTGATGGTCTCTATGAGTGAATATTTCTAATATAAACACTACTTGTGGAGGGTTAGTTTAATTGTAGTAAAGGATAATTATATTTTTTGCTTCATGTTGTATATTATTGATAACTTAATAAAACGTTTAACCAATTAAATTATTGCTTATGACTTACAACCTTCACATTTATAAAGTTTATACAATTTTTTAATTTAAAAAATTTCTCCAATAACCTTAAGTTTACTCCTAAATCAATTTTAGTTAATTTTTTTTTTTTTAATTATTTAAAAAAACACTACTTAATCTCAATATGAAATCTCAACTCAACCTAAGTGTACTTAATAACAAAAAAAAAATGTAATCATTAATCTTTTGGTGTGAATAATGCAATCTTAACTCAAAATTGAATAAGTAAAAAAATGATGGTTATTTAGCCCAACATATTTTTTGAAGTGGTCGTTACGGTTTCAACTCAAATTATGGGGTTGAACCTAAACGGATTAGGTAGGAGGAGGTTATTTGTTGCAACATGGAGTGATACACATGCTTATTGACTTATAACAATGGTTTATTTATTTATAACAATGGGAGAACAATCTTGAGAAGTAAATTACTGCGAATATAATGAATATTTTTCAATGTGGGTAAGAAGATATGATTCATTTCCTTTTGTATTGTATATTTTAAAATAAAAGATAAAGTAAGAGTTAATAGTGGTGGTTTTTAATTTATGGGTAAAGTGGCTATCTTTTAGAATAGAATTATCAATAAAGGTTTTGATTTGAGTGAGAATGTTCAGATTTAATTTTGAATATTGAAATAATAATATCTCTTCATATATTCTTAACATTATTTATTTATTTATTTTTGGCATTTTTGGGTAAGTTTATTATTATGAAATTAGAGATAAAGAGAAGTAACAATGTTGCAAAGATAAAGAGAAATAACAATGTTGCATTTGTTCGAATATAGAAGTAAATGTTTTTTTAAAAAAAAAAAAAAAAAAAAAAGAAGAAGGTAAAATTGAGTTAGTTACAAAAATTGTAGTGTACCATCATTTTCAGAGTAGTAGATATAGTGTTTTGTTTTGAGCATAAATACATGGAAGCTTCTTTCTTGAAGGTAAAGATCTTTCAGGTAAAAATTGACCAGATAGTAAACCTATTTGGTGAAAGGACAAGATGCAAAGTCACCACTAAATGACTCCATTTATGGATCCAAAGGTACTCGAGTGAGTAGGTTTAACATGAAATTATCATGCGTCATCCAATAAGGGGAGTGCTATAGGAATGGACATAAATATGACTAAGGAGCCAACCTCACCACAATCAATATTGCTACTTCACTATTCCATTGGAAGGATCAAGTAAAAACATGATTTCAATAATGGATATCAAGAAAGGGAATGACCAATCTCTTTAATTGGGTAGATAATGCATGGAAACTAGAAAAGATAACAATTTCTAATCAATGTATTGGTTGGATTGAAATTAGAAAGAAAAAATTAAAAACAGGGCAATGCATCAACATACATAATATCCACTTAGAGAAGTTAGTAGTAGGTGGCCCCTAGAAAATGATGTAAAACAATGAAATAGGTGGGTAGCCTTTGACAAGAAAATTTGCAACTAATTATTTTCAACCCATATAAAGGGTTAAACATGGAATATTGAACCCTTAATCTAGGCTTTGGGCTGCAGAGGTTAAAATATCAAATATCACAACTTAATTAGAGTGAAAAAATTGCAAATGATCCAAAATGGAAAAGATTGTAAATTACTTGTGAGATTAGTAGAATTTGTCCATTTTACTTGAATAAGTATAATGTAAGGGGTTTTAGATACCATCCAAAGAAAAAATTAAAAGAACAACTCTCATAAATATTTAGGCGTGTTCATCTAAGCATAGCCATAGATGGTCACATATAGACCACCTTAGCGCCTCCAATCAATTTTGTGCACCAACCCTTTTGACCAAAGACTATGGAACACCATGCTCATTGCGAGGTTCAAAGGGTCATGCCCTTGATTGCCTCCCATACTAGCCTTTCACACACACATTTTGGAATTATTTGTACACAATTGCAACCAAGAATGCCAACCATTACCCATGGTTATTATGGGAATCCAATAATCTCTATCACTAAGTCTTAGCTCATTTGTATAAATATTGTATAGATATTTTTGTTATCTCTATTAGACATTTGGTTGTCTCATGAACAATATTCTACACCACAATTATCCTTCAATATATGGGATTTGTCAATCTCTCAAATCCTGATTGTTAATTGCAGTGTCATGTATTTTCCCTATCTTTCCTAGGCTTTTAGAACCAAGCAAGCAACAAATTCCTTGAACTATACAATCATAAGTCACAACTTGTGGAGCAAAGGGTGTACTTTAGTAAACATACTCATGATACACTTTGTCAAACCCATGCTATGGATTTTCCATATGAGTTTATCTCTCCAATGGCTAACATAATGTTCACTTATTCCTTAAGGTCGCTCCTTTTCCTATTTAAATTGATCCTTTCCTCTTTGTAAATTCTATTTGGACATTCTTTCCTTCTTCCATTATGTTGCAGGTACACACCCAAATTGGCATCAAAATATTGATCTAGCTTCCTAACTCACCTTCCATGCTCTTAGGCTACTTATGCATGTCGTTTCCAACACCTCAACAATGGTCTCTTTCTATTCATTTGGCTCCAACATTTGTAGGATTCTTATTTCATATGAGGGCATCTTCATTGGATTTGTCCCCACATATACCTTGATTGATTCAACTCGTCCATATCAAGGGAGGTTCCAATGTAGCCAGGTTAAGGAATGTATTATCCCTTCTGAGGAAACTATGGGTCTCCATTCAATATTTAATTTTTACATCATTGCATATGGTATATGTAGTGTTATATAATATTGCATTATATTGGAGATTTGGTGCAATTTTGTTTTTGTGTAGGAGGATTGCGCTATGTGTATAGGTTTGTTTAGGATGCAAAATAGTGTCTTGGAGCCCTATTACAACTTTCATATTTAGCCCAAGTAGCTTCAACACATACACCAACATATTTTAGTTGAGTTCTTTCCATTTATCCTCTCTTTCATTTATAATACTCAGATTAATTATCTCACCTAAGGATAGCGTTAGATTAACCCTAGGTTAGTTGGATTTTCTTGTCAATCTATTGTTATCATCTATTTTATTGTGAATCCTAATAAAAGTACCCTACCCTAATTACCATACAACGTCAGAAATTTTTTTTAAGAGTAAAACCCTAATTAATTTAGTGGCCATATTCCTTTGTCTTGTCTTAATTTCTTCCTCTCCCCAAGGGTTTCTCAAATTTTCCATAAAATTAAGTGACCACTCTACTCTCTCCTTCATCCTTGTGGTAGTGTGGTGCCTCACTATAACCATCATGCTACACTTAGATATGGTGATAGTGTTGGATTATTGAGAGGGGGATGAATCAATAATACATAAATTTAGTCCTTTTTAACCATAACATGCAAGTGTTATATCAATGCAGCATTATCAACCAATAGTTGCAGAGTAAATAAACAATGAACAAATGAGAAATAATACACATACACAATACACCAATGTTTTTATGTGGAGACCCAAAGTGGGAGAAAACCATAGAATGTATTTCCTTATATGTCTTTAAGAATTACATTCATTGGAAGCACCAACTTCCTTTGTTTTCCATTTGCAACTCGAAGGAGGCTCCAACCCCCTAGTTTCTCAAGCTACAAACTGAGGGAAGATCCAACTTCCCAATTATCTGACTACAACCAGAAGGAGGCTACAACCCCCTATGTTCTTCGTCTACAACCAAAAGGTGGCTACAACCACCTGTCTTTTCCCCATCCAACCACCCTATCGTAGAAGTAGAACGATGGAACTATGGTCACACTATCACTATGAGATATATTGCGGTAAACCTGTATCAATCAACCTGCACCAAACAACTTATAACAACTTATACCAAACAACATGTAATCAACATGTACCATAAACAAGTGCATCAACCATGCACCAACCTGTACCTCAACCTATACCATCAACGAGTGCATCAACAATGCACCAAATATGTACTAATCATGCACCAAATACACATAAACTATGAATCATCAAGATGTACCAACAACATCAACTATACACCTCATGTATGTGCCAACTCATCAACTACTTGTCTCAACCATGTACCCAACATATACCTCAACCAAAATCCCTCATCAATTTCATCATCCAAATCTGATTTGTAACTCTGTAATAGACTTGGTGTATATGATCACATACCTGCAAACCTTCCTTAACTTTAACAACAAGAGACTAGCATTTTTGTCAAACTTTACTTTAGTCTCACATGACTAATTTTGGATTAGTCAACAACCCTAACTTGAAATAATCATAACTATGTACCTGTAATGAATAAATATATTAAAATAGTACACAACATTTTTTAGTGTCTTTTATGCAATTCCTCTAGGTTTCACTACTTGGAACCTCTCAGAAAAGGAGTTGTAGAAAAAATGACATACCTTGTTGAATTCTGGCTTATTCTAGAGAGCAAACTTGTAGAGCATGGCCCACATAGAATATTTGTTGTATGGATATGAAAATGGTACACATAATACTCAAGGCTATACTATAACCAATACATTTTGTATTATTGAATTTGGATCTTTTATGAAGAAGTTATGATGTTTTTACCCAAAACACTTGTTTTAGACTAGTTTCAGGACTAACCACAAACCCTATTTTCCACGAAGTGTAACTCCAAAAATACAACAACCCACAAGTTGAAATTTTTATCACAGCTACTTGGATATGTTTTCTCAACGGCCTCCATATTTTATGGTCTGAATAATTCTAGAAAAAAAATTATTGCGAAAATGGTGAGATGATCTGTAAATAACATACCTTAGAAAGCATCATCAAAAGAATTTATCCTCCCTTGAATTTTGGTCTTCTTTACTTCACATTCCCTATGAAATTCTCCTTAGATATCCTTTGGTTACCTCAATCACTTATAGATATTCAATATGCTCAAGTGTAATTAAAATGAGAGACCCTTGCCTCTTATTTATACTTTTATGTAGCTTCCTCAAGGAGTTACCTTCTAACCATCTTAAACCACTTTCCTTATTTTAGGGCTAACACACTTCTAACCACTTGTCCACTTAGTAATTTATCCATTAACTTTATTATTTAAATAATTTATTTTGTATCAACTTTGAATTATAGCACACTCATCACTTCACTTTATTATTTAAATAATTTATTCTTTGCAACCACTTTGATTACTTTGACCTTTTGGGGCTTCTAGATGACTCATGAGGGTTCTCCAACTTCACATGGACATAACTCTCTAACCGTGAGGAGTTATGTGACGTTCCACATACCACCAAAAATGGAATGACATGTACTATCCATCTAGAATATTCTTATTTAATTAATTTCTTATTTGCAACCACTTTGACTACTTTGACCTTTTGTGGCTTCTAGATGGCTCATGAGGGTTCTCCAACTTCACATGGCCATAAATCTATAACCGTGAAGAGTTATGTGACGTTCCACATACCACTAGAAATGACATGATATGTACTATCCATATAGAATAGTATTACCTTCAAATATATTAAAACTTATACCATTATACATCAAACAAACTTGGGTCCATTACCCATACCTTTGTGCTACCAGAATTTGCTACCAGACTTTCTTCAAGCGTTGACATCAATGACAACCAACCCAAATAATCAACAATCTCCCCCTTTAGCATTGATTACAACAATCTGATGCAATACTTAAGTCATATCACTCATGCTCCCCCTGTGACCATTGCTCCCCCTGGAACCATGCCTTTGTGCTCTTTCTCCAAGCATTTACCTTTGCATCTAATAAATCTCCCCTCCTTTGTCATCAATGGAAAATGCATCTTTCCATCCAAGGCTTCTCCCCCTGACTAAACTCTTCTTGAAACTGATCTGCCAAACTGAACTTTCCTCTTTATGGTTCTTCCTCGTGTAAATATAAGACATATAAGATAATCATTCAAAATAATTCATTTTGGAGTAGAAATTACTTTGAGTCTCTGGCGAAGATACTCAATGGATTCCCTTGGAAGAGGTTTTGTAAAGATGTCTTCTACTTGTTCTTTTGTGCCCACAGATTCAACTCTAATGTTCTTCTCTGCAACCTTTTCCCATAGAAAGTGATACTTTATTGGAATGTGCTTCATCTTGGAGTGCATCACTGGGTTCTTTGAGATATTGATGGTGCTTGTATTATCACAATATATTGGAATGGGCTCATCATAATAAACATGTATATCTGTCAAAGTTTGTTTCATTCATAGAACCTGAGTACAACATCTTGCTCCTACAATATACTATGCTTTGGTTGTAGATAAAGATATTGATAATTGTTTCTTTCTTAGCCAAGATACTAAACACTCACCTAAGTAGAACGCTACTCCATTGGTGCTTTGTCAGTCATCAATGAAACCTTCCCAATCTGCATCTGTGTAGGAAATAAGTGATAGATCCTTTCCTTTTGGATACAATAATTGAAACCCTTATGTTCCTTTGAGATATCTGAAAATCCTCTTCACTGCTAATACACATGATTCCTTTGGTGTTGCTTGAAATTGTGCCACATGTCCAACTTCCTGCATTACATCTGGTTTGGATGTTGTCACATATATTAAGCTACCAATCATTGACCTATATTGCCTCTGGTTTGTAAACTTTGAATCATCATCTTTGCTCAACTTGCAACTGGTTTGCATAGAAGTGGTAACTGGTTTGCAATCTTCCATTCTGAACCTCTTTAGCATTTCTCTGATATACTTAGTTTGAGAAATAAAAATTCCTTGGTTGCTCTGACATATTTGAAGACCAAAAAAGAAGGATAGTTCTCCGAGTAATGACATTTCAAATTCATTTTGCATATCCTTTGAAAATTTCTGGCTTAACCTATCATCAGTACTTCCAAAAATAATATCATTAACATAAAATTCAATTAATAAAATACTATCTTGAGTTACCTTGATGTAGAGGTTGTTGTCTGCACTTCCTTTTCTGAACCCTTCCTACTGTAGATATTTATCCAGTCTAAAGTACCATGCTCTAGGAGCCTTTTTTAGACCATACAAGGTCTTCTTCAATTTGCACACATAATTTTTGTTCTCTGACAACTGAAATCCTTCTGGTTGTTCAATGTAGACTTCTTCTTCAAGTTCCCCATTCAGAAAAGATGATTTCACATCCATATGATGCCCTTTACTATTCTTGGAGCATGCATAAGCTAAAAGCAATCGAATTGCTTCCATTCTGGCAACTGGGGAAAATGTCTCTTCAAAATACATTCCTTCAACCTGTGTGTATCTTTTACATACCAATCTAGCTTTTTTTCTTGTAACATGTCCCTCTTCATTCACTTTATTTTTTAAAACCCATTTTTTGTCAATCACATTCTTATTCTTTGGTCTTGGAACCAATTCCCAAGTGTCATTCTTCTCTATTTGATCCAATTCTTCATCCATGGGCTTAGTCCAGAATTCATCCTTGTTGGCCTCTTTAAAATTGTTTGGTTCAATCGTAGATAAGAGTGCTAGGTGCATTTGTTCTAGTGAACAGATTATTCTTCTATTCTCAACTCCTACATCCTTTTTTCCGATAATCTGATCTGAAGGATGATTCTTTTGTACTTGTTTGCTAGGTGCATTTGGAGGAAGTTGTTGAACTTTCTCTTCTACTTATGTCTGATCTTATTCATCTTCCTCTTCTACTTCTTCTTCATCTTTTTCTTATTCTTTGTAAATTTGTTCCACTGATTCATTTTCTTCTTCCTTTGATTCTCACCCATCCGTTTCATCAATTGTTACATTGATGCTTTCCACAACTTTGTTCAATCTCATATTGTAACACTTGTATGCTTTCATTGTACTTGAGTAACCAACAAGTACTCCTTTTTCCACATGAGAGTCAAACTTTCCCATTCTGCCATCTTCTCTATCGATGTAGCATTTGCTTCCAAATATTCTGAAGTGCTTTACGTTTGTTGGTGTTCCTTTCCATAGCTCCTAGGGAGTTTTGTCATTGTTGTTTCTGAGCATTACTCTGTTTTGAATATGAACTGTTGTATGCACTGCATGTGTCCAAAAAAATATCTGTCAATTTGGAATCCATTAGCATTGTTTGAGCCATTTCCCGTGTAATTAACATCCATAATGTTCCTTTGTCTCTGGACCACTCTCTGAACCAATCTATGAATCCATGCTCTCGTACACTCTCATATATATTTCCAAACCTGCTAAGTGTTCTTACAAATCCTTCTCTGTCCATACTGTCGAAGACTCTACTGCAAAATTTTCCATAATGATGACCCATTTATTACTATACTATCATGAACTCTTCACTACTACAACTATCAAACTGTACTTCTGCTAACTGACTACTCTGGATCTGTCTACTCAAACTCTGCAAGCTTCTTGAAGGATGGTTCTTTGGTATGTCACAACTATCGCATATATTTCCCCTGTCTAATATTCATGTTACCTGGGAGTCTCTAAGACGGATGGATCAGAACAATTCCTGCTCTGGTGTGTATTCATCATCATCTTCATTGGTAGATTCATCATCTCTCTGAGCTCTAACTTCTTTCTTTCTTTTTGTGGATTCATCTTTCACTACAATGCTTGAATGTACAATCTCTTGAACCTGTTCCTTATTTACCTGTCCTTATTTTCTTTCAGTTATTTTCCAAACCTTTATGTATTTGACATCTTTCTTTTTCTCTGTAGAATTTTCTTCATCTCGTTTTATTGCCTATATTGTGATCTCTGGGACCTAGCCTTTATTCACCTATTCTTCGTGTTTTCTTATCCATACTTTCTTATATATTATATCAATGTTCTCTTTCATGGAAGTATCGATTATGCTTCTACAATCACTAGCTATGTGTCCATAGTTATGACATTTGTAACATTCAATGTTACGTGGGGCCACATAGGCATTTCTTGCTTGAATATTTTTATAATCCCTGCAATCTGCAACCTTATGCCCAAAATTAGTACAATAAAAACAATGACCATAAAATAAATTTTCATACCTAGGAGTGAATGATCTTCTTTGTGGTGCAGTCCTTTTGAATTTATGCCTTGATTGATCATGATCATGATTGAAGATTCTTTGTGTCTTGAACATGGATGGTCTTCTTGAAGATGTATCTTTAATAGTTTTCTTAGATTCTGGTTGACCGTGATTCCTTCCTTTGAGTACTTCTGCACAACTCTTTATATTTTCTTCATTCTTCTTTTCGAGAAACTTAGACTGCTTCTCTTCATTCTCTATAACTGATGTGGATTTTTCTGTCTCTTCAACGTTCTTGTTGAGCTTGGTGATTTTACTTCTCAATGTGACAACTTCTTCTTCAAGTTTCTCAACCTCTTATTTTTTGTTCATTATCTGAGACTTCATGACTTCTTCTATTCTTTTCGCTTCTTCAAGCTGGATTTTTAATGTGATTATTTATTATTCAAGTCATTTCTCTTCTTGACCAAAATTTGCCTCAAGCTGGTTTAGATTGTTAGTTCTTTCCTTAAGATGATTTGTCAATATATTTTCTCTCATTTTTTCTTCTTCCTTCTGTGTTGCTATGTTGGCTTCCAAATATTGCTTTTGATATTTAAGATTTTCTTCGATCTTTCTGGCTTCTTCTAGCTAATTTCTTAAGTTCTTGATGACATGCTGGGATTATTCAAAAATGTGAGCACTTTCATTTTGTTTCATCAATTCTTTCTTAAGTGACTTGTTTCTTCTCTTTCTTTTCTTAGTTCATCTAAAGCATTGCCCAATTCTTCTTCATAATTGTCTTCTTTTTCAATTAGTTTTTCTGTCTCATTTCCTTCATGGAATTCTATTTCAATATGTCCGCATTTTTCACAATAAAGCAAAAAAACATACCTCTATTGATTATGTACTCATCTTCTGAATCTGTTTGACATGGTGAACATATTTCTTCTTGATCTGTACCTGCATCTTCTTTGGAATTTTCGGAATCTGCGATGGGTGAATAATATATATCATGTAACTTATCCCAAATTTTTTTGGCTAATGAACATTTATCAACTTTTTTCTCTTACTGGATTAGGTAATCCTTCCTAGATGAAATCCATTGCTATTTTGTTATTCTTCTTCAATTCCTTCTTGGATGCAGTCTTTTCCCTTTTTGAACTATCATATCTTGTAACGACTGCTATTCAAATATAATACCCATGTGCCTGTAAAAATAATTTCGTCCTTCCACTCCATAGCTCATACTTTAAACCATTATGACCATTAAACAATGGTACTCCATTCTCAGAATAATCCATGATCTCCTTCCAGTGGTTAAACTGTTTCCTGAAGGAACCTGCTCTGATTCCAATTGTTAGATTACTGAGAGGGGGTTGAGTCAATAATAGAGAAATTTAATCCTTTTTAACCATAAAATGAAGTGTTATATCAATGTAGCATTATCATCCAATATTTGTAGAGTAAATAAACAATGAACAAATGAGCAATCATACACATACACAGTACACCAGTGTTTTTATGTGGAAACCCAAAGCGAGAGAAAACTACAGAATGATTTTTCTTATATTTCTTTAAGAATTACATTCATTGGAAGCACCACATTCCTTTTTTTTTCCAGTTGCAACTGGAAGGAGGCTTCAACCCCCTAGTTTCTCAAGCTACAACCCGAGGGAAGATCCAACTCCCCAATTCTCTAGCTACAACCAAAAGGAGGCTACAACCCCCTATGTTCTCCAGCTACAACCAGAAGGTGGCTACAACCACCTATCCTTGCCCTGTCCAACATCCCTATAGTAGAAGTATAATGATGAAACCATTATCACACTATCATTGTGAGATATACTGTTGTAAACCTGTACCAATCAACTTGCACCAAACAACCTGTAACAACATGTACCAAACAACCTGTAATCAACCTGTACCATAAACAAGTGCATCAACCATGCACCAACCTGTACCTCAACCATGCATCAAATATGTTCCAATCATGCACCAAATACACATAAACTATGACTCATCAATATGTACCAACATCATCAACTATACACCTCATGTATGTGCCAACTCATCAACTACTTGTCTCAACCATGTACCCAACATGTACCTCAACCAAAATCCCTCATCAATTTCATCATCCAAATCTGATTTGTAACTCTGTAATAGACCTGGTGTATATGATCACATACCTGCAAACCTTTCTTAACTTTAACAACAAGAGACTATCATTTTCATCAAACTTTACTTTAGTCTCACGTGACTAATTTTGGATTAATCAACAAACCTAACTTGAAATAATCATAAATATGTACCTGTAATGAATAAAGATCTGAAAATAGTACACAGTGTTCTTCAGTGTCTTTTATGCAATTCCTCCATGTTTCACTACTTGGAACCTCTAAGAAAAGGAGTTATAGCAAAAATGACATACCTTGTTGAATTTTGGATTATTCTAGAGAGAAAAATTGTATAGTGTGTCCCACACAGAATATTTGTTGCATGGATCTAAAAATGGTACACACAATACTACAGACTGTAATCTAACCAATACATTTGGTCTTATTGAATTTGGATCTTTTATGAAGAATTGATGACGTTTTTACCCGAAACACTTGTTTTAGACTAGTTTCACGACTAACCACAAACCCTATTTTCCACGGAGTGTAACCCCAAAAATGAAACAAACCACAAGCTAATTTTTTTTATCACAGCTACTTGGATATTTTTCCTCAATGACCTCTAGATTTCGCAGTCTGACTCATTCTAGAAAAAATGTTATTGCGAAAATGGTGAGATGACCTGTAAATAACATACCTTGGAAAACATCATCAAAAGAATTTATCCTCCCTTGAATTTCCACCTTCTTTACTTCACCTTCCCTCTGAAATCCACCTTATATATAATTTGGTTACCTAAGTCACTTATAGATATTCAATATGCTCAAGTGTAATTAAAATGAGAGACCCTTTCCTCTTATTTATACTTTTATGTAGCTTCCTCAAGGGGTTACCTTCTAACCATCTTAAACCACTTTCCTTATTTTAGGGCCAACCCACTTCTAATCACTTGTCCACTTAGTAATTTCTCCATTAACTGTATTATTTAAATAATTTCTTTTGTATCCACTTTGACTTATAGTACACTCATCACTTCACTTTATTATTTAAATAATTTCTTCTTTGCAACCACTTTGACTACTTTGACCTTTTGGGTCTTCTAGATGACTCATGAGGGTTCTCCAACTTCACATGGTCATAACTCTCTAACCATGAGGAGTTATGTGATGTTCCACATACCACTGAAATCACATTACATGAACTATCCATCTGGAATAGTATTATTTAAACAATTTCTTCTTTGCAACCACTTTGACTACTTTGACCTTTTGGGGCTTTTAGATGACTCATGAGATGTTTCCGACTTCACATGGCCATAACTATTTGACCGTGAGGAGTTATGTGACATTCCATATGTTGATATTATGGTAGTTGTGGGAGGTATTTACCTCCATGTGTAACCCTGGCGAGAATAGAATATTCTGGGAAGTAAGAAGTAACCCTAAAGCATTGAACATAACCTTGAAGACAAGTCAACTCAAGGAAATAATTAATATTAAGTATTTAGTCTCCAGAATGATAATTCGGCCCAGACAACTCAAGAAACAGTATAAATACAAGTAGCCATACCTCATTTCATACACACTGCTCAGACTTTCAGCTGGGAAGAAGTGTGCACTGCAGGAACTGGGCTAGTGCGCAAGTCTGGGGAGCAATTGCAGTTGACAACTGCCGCAATCTGGTTTCTTGGTTTAGGCTCGGACTTTCTGTTGGTTATGGTTGGACTTTTTTATCAGTCTTGGTTATCTTTATGCATTATCCTTGGTTGGCTATTGGTTTTCTTCCAGAATCATTCTCTGTCAAGGTTAAGGTGCTCGGGGGTGGCTTCGGCCTATGGTTGGGTGACAATATTGCTATAATGTCTATGGTTAAATGAGACATCCATTACTTTCTAATAGGTTATGGGCCCGCACTATCTTCAGAAAGTCTAACCTTTGGAAGACATATTGGGAGGATTTGGTCAGTTACAGTTGCAATTTCAACCAGTTTTTGTTGTGACAACGAAACCCGGACCCTCTTGTTGAGGCACCTTAAGTGAATATATTGACCTAATTTATGGATATCCTAGTGCTCCCTATCCTAGCACATCTCCTGATACTCTCAACAAGCTAAGAC
Organism: Picea engelmannii; assembly: GCA_009831015.1. Classification (NCBI taxonomy): domain Eukaryota; kingdom Viridiplantae; phylum Streptophyta; class Pinopsida; order Pinales; family Pinaceae; genus Picea; species Picea engelmannii. The sequence goes on along the minus strand of ML784046.1, from coordinate 404,728 downwards.
GTCAAGTTTGAGTTTTTTTGTCAAAATCAAGGGTTGACCAAGTCAAAACAATTATGACTTACTCTATGAAGTCAGAAAACAAGTTAGAAGGGGCTTCTAACTTTAGATCATGGAAGACAAGGATTTAACTCATCCTTGCCAAGCATAAAGTGTTGGATATCGTGAAAGGAAAGATCGTGGAACCACAGTTCAAAGAAGGGAAAGAGAAGGAACCTCAGAACGTTGCAGTTTTGGAGAAGTTCAAAGACAGTGACATCAATGCCACGAGTATCATAGTGGACACTATAAAACACCACTTGATACCCTACATCTCCCATATTGACTCATCTAAGAAGATGTATGATGCCCTAACAAGCCTCTTCTCAGTTAGAAACATTGGATAGGTAATGAGTCTGAAGAATGCGCTCCGTGACATGAAAATGAATGATGATGACAACATAACATCATACTTTGTGAGAATCTCTTAGTTAAGAGATCAAATACAAGCTATTGAAGAGATCATTTCAAAGAAGGAACTGGTAAATATAGTACTCAATGGTCTTCCCAAGACATGAGATGTGTTTGCCGCAAGCATGAACACAAGGAAGGAGTATCCTACATTTCAAGAACTTTGGACTTGTTGTGCACAAGAAGAATCAAGGATTAGTGCAAAAGAGAAACCCCAAAAGAAATACGATTATCAAGCCTTCACAACAAGGTTCAAGAATTTCAGGAATAAAAGGAAGTTTGGCCCAAGGAAGAAATCAAATCAAGAGAAAGATATGTCAAAAATACAATGCTTCAACTATCGAAAATATGGTCACTACAAGAATCATTGTCCCGAGTTAAAGAAAAGGAAGGAAACACACAAAGCATCAGTTGCTGAAGAAAGGGAACCCTCAAAGAAGGCCAAGTAGGAAAAAACAAGCTTCTTCTTCTAAGACAAGGTATCAATATTCTTCATAATTCTTGTACATACCATGCTTACATAGTTTCTGTACATATCTTACATATTTATTTCTTAGAAGATAAGATGTTCAAATAAAAACAATACATATGGAAGAATAACAAGATAAGGATTGCTATCACGATGACTACAAGTCAAGCAATACACATGAAAATATGAAGTACATCGACAACCCTTGGTAAAAATTCACGTGGAAGCTATTAAGATAAGTAACATTTGCAAGATAAGCCAAAATCATAGTCAAACTTGAAGAAACATGGAAGAAGTAAAGACAAAAAGAAGTCAAGCAATCAAAAGGAAATTGGAAAAAGACTTGTGACACTTTGCAGAAGGCAATAAGGATGCAGATGGAAGCATGGACTCTCCTAGATGGAGGGAGCCAATTATATAATTCCAAAAGAAGAGCATGCATTCATGCATGAAGCAATGATTAGGAGGGATCTAATCCTAAATAATATGATCCATTAAGGATTATGAAGTATCTATCCATGTTCTCATCAATGGTAGCAGCCATGAAAAGCAACACATGTTCAATTTGACTTTAGAATAAGTCTTCTTCAAAAAGAAGCCTTAAAGTATCCCTGGTTGTCCATCCACATCAATGATCCTATGATGAAAGGAAGAAGTCAGAATCTTCAAAGCATGGAATATATATAAAACTCCATGGACCCAAGAGCTAAAGATAAACATGAAGAACATGATGATTCCAAGAGAGAAATAAAATCCAGAACAACCAGTCATTATATCGAGAATCACAAGTCTACCAGCTTGATCTGAACCCTCTAGAAGAAATCAAGAAGAAGAAATGAAAGTTTTGATTAAAAACAATGTATGGAAGACCTATGAATGAAAGCATTGCGATATCCATAGCTAAAGTTTCTCCCAGATGAAGGGAGAGGACTATGATGATAGCTTGTTCCAGACATACCTCTACCTGAGACATTATATCTCGTGCAATATCCTTGGGTTGGAATTTACATCAGATGAATGTAAGGACTGTTCTCCTCAACAGAGTAATAAAACAAAGAATCATATGTAGATCAACCTCAAAGTTTTTGACGTATACCAAAAAGAGACTCTTGTATGCAGATGGAAGAAGATCTTGTATGGATTCAAACAACTTGGTGCAGAGCCTCCAATGCATAGTAGGAGCATGGTGAAAACTTTCTATAATAGAGATATTGTATCATAATGGTTACTCAGAAGTCCAGGATGATGGATTGCTAATCCATGACAAACTCTCATGATGACAGAATAAGTACCACTTGGATATGTTCCAGTTTGAGCCTTGCCACGATGTTATGAGCTAGCAGGAAACAAAAGAGCTGAATCCAAATATGATATACTATGATGATCATAGCTATATGAAGCCTTCAAAGAAAACCAGTGTTCCAGAAATACCAGAGTACATTGAAATCAAGCATTACATTCTCTGTGATGAAGTCTAGAAAAGAGAAGTGATTCTCAAATATATATCTCCACAGATGAACATATAGTAGACATTTTGTTAAAGCTTTTTTCCAAGATGAAAGAGTTTGCGTACTCAAGAAACAAGATGAAGCTCGTGGAGACGAATTCCTTATTAAAAGGGAAGAGATGACAACTAGGTTGGGAGGGAGCACTGATGTGCTATTGATTTATGGACAGTCATTTTTCAAGTTTGAAAAATGGTTCAGGATGAGCAGTTCCTTTCTAGTTCGGAAAGTGGTTTGAGATTTCTGACGAACATGCATTTTCCATCTCGAAAATGGTCCAAATCGAACGGTCATTTTCGTAATGAAAATGGTTCGATGGATTGTTGATGTACCATAGACAATGATTCCCCTTGTAGCCAGTGTGGGGGAATGGTCTAGGATAATATCTCTTCTTAGCAGTCACTCTTAGTAGTGGTAAAGAAGACTGGTCTTCCTCACCAGACAATCATTCTTTCGAAGCTCATAGTTGTGAGTAGTTTCGAAGAATGGTCCATTTTGGAGGTTGGTGTAGGACAATCATTTCCTTAGGAAATGGTCTAAACAACCATTCCCTAGGGTATATTTATTCTCTCCAGGTTGCACTTTGTTTAGTGCTGAAGGAATGGCCCAGATAGGTGAATGTTCCAGGCTCAACAATCAAGGACAGACATTCCCTAGGGCAGACTCATTCTCTTCAGGTTTCACTTTGTTTAGTGTCGAAGGAATGGCCCAAAAAGTTGAATGGTCCAGACTCATAAATCAAGACAATTATTCTTCTATGCCTGAGAAGAATAGTCTAGTAGCTCATGACTAATGTTTTACCTTTTGAGGGAAGATACTCTTCCAGATCTCACAGATGTGAGTGGAATAATGGCCCATATGATTCAGTTTATATCATGACATTGTTTTTCTGTGTAGTTTGATATTAGATGATATGATTGCTACAAAGATTGCATGTCTCTGGACAATGGATGTATGCTACTGTGGTGGATGTGTTCCACTAGTTGTGACTATGTGTCACTGATTAAGTAGTTGTGTTCTACTTGGTGTAGTATTGTACCATTGGATTGTAGTTGTGTACTACTATGGATATACACAGTTGAGCTCTATTGAATGAAATTGTTCTACTTTTCCTTGAAGACTATCAATAGTGATTATCAACTAAATGGATGGTCAGTGTATTGATGGACAAACATTCTCCAAACAAAAAATGGTCTAGGACATTTATTCTTCTATGACATATGCCCAGATTAGAAGAATGGTTCTTGTATCACTCTTTGGAGTGAGTGACTTATTCAACATCATGTCTGATTACTCAAATGGAGTATGGTTTCAAGAGATGATGCAGTTGATGTTGTCAGATGACACTGATAGTGATGATGGTGCTCGTGATATAATCATGAGATAGTATTTAAGACTACGATGATGTTATCGGTTGGATGGTATGTTTGTGCTCAAGACCATTGCCTTCAATACCTCCCTAGCTAGGAGGGAGTGTTGATATTATGGTAGTTGCGAGAGGTATTTACCTCCACGTCTAACCTTGACGAGAATAGAATATTCTGGGAAGCAAGAAGTAACCCTAAAGCATTGAACATAACCCTAGAAGACAAGTCAGCTCAAGGAAATAATTAATATTAAGTATTTAGTCTCCATAATGAGAAGTCGGCCCAAACAACTCAGGAAACAGTATAAATACAAGTAGCCAGACCTCATTTCATACACACTGCTCATAATTTCAGCTGGGAAGAAGTGCGCACTACAAGAACTGGGCTAGTGTGCAAATCTGGTGAGCAGTTGCAGCCGGCAGCTGCCGCAATCTGGTTTCCTGGTTTAGGATCAGACTTTTTGTTGGTTATGGTTGGAATTTCTGATCAATCTTGGTTATGTTTATGCATTAGCCTTGGTTGGCTATTGGTTTTCTTCCATAATCATTCTCTGTCAAGGTTAAGGTGCTCGGGGGTGGCTTCGGCCTATGGTTGGGTGACAATATTTCTATATTGTCTATGATTAAACGAGCACATCCATTACTTTCTAACACCATACACCACCCGAAATGGCATGACATGTACTATCCATATATAATAGTCTTACCTTCAAATATATTAAAACTCATACCATTATACATCAAACAAACTTGGGTCCATTACCCAAACCTTTGTGCTACCAGAATTTGCTACCAGACTTTCTTCAAGGGTTGACATCAATGAAAACCAACCCAAATAATCAACAGATAGTGTCCGCTGTCATGGAATGCATGTTCAAGGTTTCATCCTTTTGGTGTGTCAAAATTGGGCATACAGATGTTGTTGTGTTGTGTTTTGATAGCCACAAATGTTTGGTTTCTTGGATCCGATTGTTTACTTATTATGAAAATGGACTATGTCTTATTTCACTTATGTCATTGGATATAAATTCATCTGTTCCTATAAATGTTGTGGGGGCATATTGTAGCTTTGTTTTTATAAGATCTCCACAATTTTTTTTATGTTATTATTTCTTAAATGTAACCGACGATTTTGTATTAAAGGATTAATTGTAATCAATGTTTTTTTTGGGTGTAGTAATGCATGGATAAAATGATGAAAAACATGTTAAGAGTACTTTATAAGCTCGATGTCCTTATTGAACATGTTTGGATCTCACTGATGTTAGTGTTGTTTATAAATTTGGATTTTTCTATTTGTGGGAATGCACTATTGACTTTGGTTTTTCATAGAGGTGTCACTCCCTTTCGTTTTTGTTAAGAAATTGTAAATGGGAGGATCACTTTCTCTATAATTAATATTTAGAGTGTGATATTACCCATCACTATCAAGTTACAACGTTTCTACTCAAACCTTTACAACGTTTCTACTTACCTTGAAGGTTTCTTTGACTTGTATTGGTGGTTTATAAATGTATTGAGAAAAATAGTAAGATGTACAGAGAATGGTGTTGATAAATGCCTGGAAGGGCCCATAATTTCATGGAAATCCAGGTAGGTTTTACTATGATACCTTGAATTTGATTTCAAATAATAGATAATGAATATTTTAGCCGAACGATATCATGCTTTCATTTGAATGGATGGATAAACATGTACCCAACCCTGGACTTATTTGATTTAAATATAGATAATGTATGCCATTATGGATCTTCTAACCTTAGATTTATTTGATTTAAGTATAAATAATAAATGTCATTATGGATCTCCCAACCCAATGGTTTTGTGCTCTCATTTGAATGGATGAGCAAACCTATAACCGACCCTAAGTTAGTCAAGTTCCTTCCTCAATTATTAACACACACAATGCAGGCTGGTATACCCAAATCAATGATTATAACTCTCACTTGCAATAGGAGTTTGTATGATTTGAATACTCTCATTTGCAATAGGAGTTTTACGATGATATCTTGAGTTTGATTATATAAAATTTTGTATAGTTTGAATACTTGCAATTTGCAAAAAATGTAAATGGAATCAACTAGTAGTTAGTAGTTAGGTTGTTTTAAATTTAATAAAATGATATTAATTTTATGAATATGGTTTAACAATATGGTTTTGGGTTTTAGATGATAGTTTAGAATGGGAAACTTAGATTTCTAAGAGCATAGAGTAAAGTGAAAGAAACACATTTAATTATTTGATGGAGCTTCGAAAGGTAATTTGAATACTCTCACTTGCAATAGGAGTTTGTATAATTTCAATACTTTCAATTGCAACAAGAATTTTACGATGGTGTCTTGAGTTTTATTATATAAAATTTTCTATAGTTTGAATACTTGCAATTTGAAAGAAAATGTAAATGAAATTAAATAATAGTTAGGTTGATTTAAATTTAATAAAATGATACTAATTCTATGAATATGGTTTTGGGTTTTAGATGATAATTTAGAATGAGAAACTTAGATTTCTAAGAGCAGAGAGTAAAGTGAAAGAAACACATTTAATTATTTGACGGAGCTTCGAAAGGTAATTTAGGAGCAGCAGGGGTTATTTTGACCCCTAAGGAAAAAATGAAATACAGTTTGCATGGGGGATAATAATCACAACTAATAATGAGGTGGAAACTACTATTTTACAAGGGCTTAGTTGTTTTAAAAAATAAAGGGGTCTGAAAAGCAATGATGGTTGGTGATTCAACAATAAAACTAAGATCCCTATATTACAAAATCTCTCTTCAAAACTTCAAGCTTTAAAAACTTACAAAACCAATCATAGTGTTGATCCAATACTTTGAGCAACTTGAAGTTTTCCACATCTTGCGAAAGAAAAATAAGATTGTGGACTGGAAGGCCAACAAAGGGGCTAATTTTTAAGAGGGGATATATAAGTCAAATGGGGTGATTACATTAACCATCAACCTTCCCCCATCATGATGCAAGCACATAAAGGATAATATTCCATCAATAAACACTTTCCAATTCATGTAGCAATGAACAGATGGTAAGTTAAGATATTCACATCACCCTCCTCATTTCATACCTAGATCTCCTACATAAGCACTTAAATATTTTTACAATGGAGGATTTATGTGTTATGTGTGGGTTTATTGGGAGAGGATATGTTGTATGGATAGATTCATTTGTCCCCGTTCTTGACCTCACCTTCATCTCCAAGCGAGAGAGGAGAGTTATGGGTTATCTAGTTATGGTTATCTATATTAGGCTCTTAGGAAGAATAATGGTGCACTATCATTGTAGTAGTGAGTATCGTGTCTTGTGTGAAATTAAGGAGGTGCATAGGAGAGTAAAATGATGTGAGTGGGAGGTAGTAAATGACCAATACAATGTAATGAATTTGACCATTTGTTGGAATGGATAGATTTTTTTTTTTTTGAGTAGCACACCCATAAAAAAAATCATGTCAAGGACTAAAATAATGTGCAATTGAGACTACATACCATATTATGGAAATCTAGGAGTGGAAGAATGAAGTAAGAGCCTTCATGGTGATACATTCGAGGAAGTACCTAGAGCTAGCCTTGCCATTGATTCCTATGTAATTTTTCTTTCATAAAAGCACAACCCACATAAACCTCCCCCATAAAGTTGTTTCACCTTCCCCACCTATTGAATAAATTCCCTTTGAGGAACCCTCCCTTTGTAGACTCTCTTCAACCTCTGAGAAGTGTTTGGACATTCCATGCTCTTAGAATTTAAAATTGGTGGATGCTACAAGTTTAGTTATCACTATTGCTTTAAATGATATTGAGAAGAACTCTATGGATGTTGGACTAGATCCCTTAGTGTACATGTAAAACAAATCCCATCAAGGGAACAACACTGAATAATTTTATTTCTAAATTTAACATGTTTTGTCACACTATTTTTTTACCTCTGTGATATTTAAGGAAGTGTGTATGCCAAGCATTTAATGGTTGTAAATAGGAAGATAGACCTTATGGGTAGTTGGTTGTTATGTTTTTGTTTTGAATATTCAAACAATGCGAATCCTAATTTTTTTTGTATTAGAATGCTATCCAAATTGAGTGTATCATTTTCTAATATAAAATCGACTTATTATTGTGAAGAAAATAAAAATAAAAATTGTTTTGGGACATTATTATTAGTTAATGCACATTTGCATTTTGAAAGTAAAGAAGATTGAATTTCAAATTTTTTTTTGGCTTAATATTTATGTACATATAAACGATTTGGGATGAGTTTTTTTAACATTTTCTTTTAGTAATTCTAATAAGCATTTAGTTTAATTTTCAACATTTGAATGTATGAAGTTATATTTATGAAGTTAGCATAGAATTAGCAACATTTATGTTTCATTTTCAATGTGTGAAGTTATATTTATGAAGTTAACATAGAATTAGTAACATTTATGTTTGTGGTAGATAATTAGTTTTTTGTTTCTTAGTAATGATATATAGATAAAATACCAAAAATATATTTTAATGTTCTCTTTGGAACATTGATCGATTCCAGTGCTGCAGTAATTAAAATGACAGTGATAGATTTGAATTTTCGTTTAAAATCATTGATCATGCGATGAAAATATGTGGTGGTATCTCTCTTCTATGGTATGCTGAGTCACTGGCTTGAGGGAGTGACACCCTCGTTCATTTAATTCTATGTTTGATTCTTGCTTCTCCTTAAAATATTTTTTAGGAAGTAATATAATCAATTTTGATCTTTTAAACTAATACAATTATTAACTATATACAATCTTAAAACAAAATCTTAGGAGGTATTATAAGCAGCTTTGTTACAGAATGATTTCATTTAAGAGGATTTTATGTTCATTTTCTAAAGCATGTTAATTTGCTAAAAATACTTTATTTATTAACAAATTTTCATTATGTACAATTAGTGTAATTAATGATGTCTTTAATCCTTAGAAGTGCTTCCACAATGCAAGGAGTAAATTTTCTCAAATTTTACATATATTTGTTTTTGTGAAGTTATTTCAATTTAAATATTCTCGTAATTGGATAAATTATTATTACATTGTACTACCAAACAATTTTCTATTTCAAAACTTCATATTAATAGTCAAGGCAAGTTTGAGTGATTAGGTTCCTATATATCATGCTAACTTCCAAATCATTTATTTAAATGTGATGAAAATTAATAAGGGGCTTTTGGTCTTCAATTTGAGAAGGGTATGAGGCCCTTGGCCATTATTGAAGGCAACATTCTAGAATAATATGGATTGACCCTATGCATGAGAGTATAATAAAGTTTAAAGTTACTTTAAACCCTCCAGTTTGAATAAAAAAAACATATTGAGTTGTTGTTTAAATCTGTAGTGTTATTATTTTAATGTGGATTATAATAGTTGCTACTTTGACTTACGTTTATGTTGAGTACTTTTATTTTCATTCCCATGCATTGCATTAAATAGTATGAAGGCTAAGAATAATCCAGAGTGTTGAAGACTAAGATTCCCGATTATTAAAGACAATTCCAACAATAGTGGTGATGATGGGTAGGATTTTCATAGAAAGATGATTGAGGGGATTTTGATAATTAGTTTCATAAGAGAAGAATAATTGCAAAATAATGGAAGAATGTGGTGAAGATATAGAAGATTGTGTCACGTCCCCGCAATGTGCCTAGCCAAATATTGTGATCATGCACCTCTTGAGGGCATGTGGCACTGCAACATTTCATGCTTGGTTGTTGTCCAACACCAAGGTTACTTTGTCTAGATTATGCCCCTTCACCTAAAGCATACCCATACTCTGTTCTAGGCTACCAACGAGTCACACTCCTACTCTAGTGCAACTCTTGTATACTTAGACATTTGTTAACAACTTTAACACTTATTCATATTCAAGCATACATCCATGAACATGAGAAGCCAAGAGAACAAAAACTAACCAAACAAGAGAAACATAGAAATAGTGCGGGTGACACAACTTGTACCTAACACCCAACTAAGTCTTTGTTGTTGTGAAACAAATACAACATGAGCACTACCAACCTGGTTTACAACTTGGCAGAGTCAAATGAATACCCTCACCTCACCAAGACACTCATACACATATACATCATCAAGACTCTCTGTCGCAACTGTCTTAGAAACCTCTTGTGATGCACCTCAGATGTGCCCTCAACCATAGACTTCTTGTCTCTTTGTTTCTGCATAATTCAAATATCTCGGTTCTGCCTCACACATGCCTCCAATAGACCTGCATTTTCAGACTTCCCCAAAATATGTGCAAAAGAAGCTCGCCCAACTCTGTCCACGCAATCCTCCTCAAGGTAGCACAAGTCCTCCCATGTGGAGAGACTTGGCTCCTTGAGGGAGCTCACCCTCTTCACCTTCCTCCGAACCAAAAATCTCTCTTGCTCTCCTTATCTTCCAAGTTCTTCCTTATTGGTTGTGCGTTGTTGTTCTCTTATATGGAATCCAAAGGTCTCCATTGCGAACCATCGTTCCCTTTGGGGGTTTCTTACCCCTTCACAAACCCATTTCCAAACAAATCATCACACCCCTTCATGAACCTGGTCGCCCAAACAAATTGCCGCACCCCTTTGTGGACCCAATTTCCCAAACAAACACATGCACTCATCAACCATCATGCCCCTTGCGATCGACGTGCCCAACCTTGGTGCGCCCCTCATGTTGGTGCACCCCAATCTCTTGGTTGCTTCATACTTAGGAAATCCCCTTGGCACAGTCACATTCCCAAGGCATCCACTTGCCCAACTTGGGTGCTAGACCAACCCCAAGATTCGTCTCCTTGAGGACTTGGTGAAGGTCTCCATGCCCATCTAGCCAAAGAACTTACATCCTCCCCCACCTAAAGTCGTTGTCGTCCTTGGAAACATCCAAAAAACATATGATGTCCGAGTCTCTTCCAAAACTTGTGCCTCCACTGCAACTAAGTCTGCTAGAAACCCCAAGTTTCATGCCAACTGGAAACCCCAAATTCTGCCAAAGTGGAAACCCCAAGTTTTCACAAACCAAACTGTATCGCACCCAACTCTGAATGATTTGTGTCTTGATTCAATGTGGTCAATTCACCTGATTCCAAGGATAAAAGTCACCCAACTCTGTTGCACTCTCTCTTTGTGATGTTTTTTCCTTACTATTGTTTGGTTTCGTTGTTGTTGTCGCTGCCTACTACAACTAATTGCTACCTACTTCACTTCAAAATTTCACCTAAGTGTTGAACTTTTTTTATCTTGTTGTTGCGCTCATACTTCAACCAACTCTACCATGTCTCTACACAATGATATCCCGTATGCCTTGGATTGATTGGGTAGCTAGTCCAACTGTTGCGCCCAACTCATGAGAATGCACTTCCTCATGCCCAAACTTAGTCTTTTCTGTCAAATATTCATCACTCCATCCAACTCCAAATATTAAGGCAAGTGTCCATCGTTTCCTCATCACTCGTTCGATCTTTTTCAAGGAGATCCTCCACAATGTCTAAGTGTTGCACTTTGAACCTTTTGGTGCATCCGTACTATGAATTCCTTCCACAATTCAATCCATCCACACAACGATCTCAAACTAAGGCAAGTTCGCCCCTCACCTTGTTGCACTATGAAATCGTCCCAAATCAAATTCATATGTGGCAACTTGACTCCACTGTCCACCTCATGGAACAATTATCCAATTTGATCCAAGAACTATGCATCCAGACTGCCTTTGCCTCACTAATCCATCACTCGACCATGTTGTTGGGTCTACCTATCTATGCCTTGGAATGGTTAGGGTTCACCCTCAACCTTGTTTCCCCAAGGAAAGAGAAATTCCCATGCCTATGTAAACTCTTCATGTTGTAATTTGCATGCCTGCACAATCCTCTAAATGAAGGCAAGTCTTTTGTAACATCTCGCTCTTGCGTGCACTGAGCGAACTTATTATTTGAGGACACTTGCTTACAAGAGATTTGGATTATTATACTATTGGACATTTGATTATGATTATAAGGCATTATGAATTGATGACATGTTATTTTGTTGTATTGACATAGACAAGTGCTATTGACTCGGTTTTCCTGAGTGTGCAAGATTTTGGGCCTCAAGGATGCAGAGGCATCGATGAAATCCCTTGGACTCTGGATCGAGTCAGGGAGTGGTCTATTGGGGGTTTTATTTTTTTATATATGACATTTGTGCATCTGATTAGATGATATGATTATGGATTCTATATCTGACATGATTCGTTGATGATGTAGGCTGACAATAACTTGCCGACCAGACTCACATGTGGAGTAGAGGGGTCACACACGACTACCAGAGACGTTGAGGGATGGGTGTGGAAAGCAACCCTGCCACAACATACTAGCACTCACGTCATGGCTCAAATTGTAGGTTAACGATTACCTAGTTCGAGAAGACACACGATGTTGTGAGGGCCGACTGCGACAGTCGCTCACGATGATTCTAAGGGGAACACAATAAGGTAGGGGCCTTATTCCTTAGAGGCCCTTAGTCTCCCACAAGATCACCTGGCGGAGTATTGACTCCAGGGGTTTTTTATGTCTACCAAGTCATTCAAGAGGTGAGTGGCACCCTTGGAGCACATAGTGCGTCCTGAAGGGCACGTCGCACAAGAAAAATGGAAAGAGGCGAGTGGCACCCTTGGACCACGTAGTGCGTCTTGAAGGGCATGCCACGCAAGGGAAACCGAATGAGGCGAGTGGCACCCTTGGAGCACCTAGTGCGTCCTGAAGGGCATGTCACGTTGTTAATTAATAAATGGATAAACCTAGATGTCCTTAGGACGAATAACGTGATAAGAAAGATTTAAAATAGTTTGCCCTAATAAAATGTCCCTCAGCCTAAGAAAATAAATTCTAGGTCTAAGTGATACTTGTGATAATTTTTTTTATCTATTTATATAAGTATAAAAATAAAAATAAATAAATAATAATGATAATCATCTTTAATCATGTGTCAAGAAGGGGGTAAGTAATTCTTTTAATTTATAAAAAAACATTTTAGGGATAAAAATTTAAAAGGGGGAAAAAGGGAAATGATGTTTTGTCACTATGCTAATTAAAAAATTATTAATTAATAAGGAAAAGGGGAAAAAGTTAATTTTCTACACCTGCAAATTTGAGTTTTAAATAAAAGGGAAAGAGGGAAATATAAAAGAATTAGGAAACTAGGAAAAAGCGGGAAACATAAAAAGAAAGGGGAAACACAAGGAAAAAGTAGAAATTCTAACTTAGTAAGGTATCTAAAATTTAAGAACTTTCTAAATTAAACTCAACTAGTAAATTAGTAAGAGGGGAAGTCATTAAAACTTGTAAGGGAATATGGGGACACCTAGGAGTGATTCTAGGAGTGCCTTTAGGTGGGTGAGGGAAATAGGAGTAATTAATTAATTAATGGAATTAATTTATGGTGCAATGAAGGGGATGGGTGACACATGTACGTGGATGATTTTATGAATTAAATTGTTGAAAAATAAATTAAATGGGAATTTAGGAAAGTAATGGACTTGGGAACTCTATATAATGGAGGGAGGAGAAGGATGATAGATCTCTTCTATTATGTGTAACGTTACGCTACAAAATTTTAGACTTGACTGACTTAGCTTGTGGGAGTTGGGATACCTAGCTCGGTGAGGAGTGGTAGCTCGGCCTTGCGAGGTGATCTGGGAGCTAGCTACTCTCTGTTTTAGTGTGTGTGACCCCTTTGCGGCTCGGGGGGCTAAGGGGGAAGAAGAGTACCCCTAGCATTAGCTGGGATGTACCGGTGAAGTCTCATCGGTCGGCAAGCGGGAGCTGCACGGAGTGTGCAGGACAACAACTCAGAGCGAACGACTTGGGCTACAGTACACTTCCTTTATTTCTGTAGGGTAGACTATTAGTATAATTTACGCTTTTAGTTCTATATTTTAATTGGGTAAAGAAAATGATTGACCCAACATTTTAATTGATAATTGAATCTCCCCCACAACCTTAAGCTCGTTGTTGATTCATTCCCTTGGCTTTCGATTCCCTGCATGTTGTGACCGTCCTATGGTTTTATTGCTTTGTGATGAGTTTGCACTTTTTCTTTGCCTTCGTCCCTAGCTCATCAGTGCATGCCTGAGTAGTCGACCAGGAGTTGGATCAATGGTCATCACTTCGGTTTTAATAGACCTATAGATCCAAACGCCCTACTTTTCTGTGCGTGGATGATGAGCGAAGGATGTTTCTTCCCAACCTTCTAACCCTGTTGATTGTTCCTGGTTGAGTAACTGTCTTGCACCTATGGTGGTTTTTATTCCCGCAGCGAATCACTTATGACCCTTGCGTTGATCCCTGCGTTTAATAACCTCCCCGGTAATCATTCAAGGCTGAGTTCTAATGCTTCTCCTGGTGGTTTATTATCCGTTTTTCCTTACTTATGGTCTTCCTTTTCTCTATGACTTAACTCTGCATTTTTTTAAATGTTGTTGAAAAATTTAGCTCTGCGTTGTATTACCTCCCCGGCTACTTAACTCTGTGTTGTGTTTTTTTTTATGGCAATATTCTCTGCTTGGGTTTTACCTCTGCACTATAATGTGTGAAGATGATTGAAACTACGTTGTTGGGACTGCAATTTTTTTTGCATGTTAATCTGTGTGAGGGCGATTTTTGTCGGGCTTCTTCCTACATCTAGCCGACCTTTATTCTTTGTGTTATGCTACTATGAAGGCGTTTTCATTACCTGAACTTATCGCTCTGCGTTTTTCTTACCTGACTGTGATTTTACATTTACTTACATTGACTGTGATTTTACATTTACTTACATAGACTGCGATTTTACATTTACTCACCAAGACTGCGATTTTACATTTACTCACCAAGCCTGGGATTTTACATTTACTCACCAAGACTGCGATTTTACATTTACTTACCAAGACTGTGATTTTACATTTACTTACCAAGCCTGTGATTTTACATTTACTTACCAAGACTACGATTTTACCCCCTTGATTGCGATTTTACATTGACATGTCGACAATTGGATTTAGTTGCATTTTCCTTCAATGGGACATCATCTTAATTACATGATGGATTATAATTACCTCTGCATTTGAGAATGTGTATGGATGTAACTACTGATAACATTGGATAGCGATTGGGTTTTAGGTAACATTGTTTGTGGGTAGCGAATTGTGGCGTGGGCAATAATCCTGATTTTACAACAACTAACCACATGACAACAATTATCTAGACTTTATATTTGATTAAATCATTAATTAGACAGTGAACAGTGTCAATTTTCCAATTGTTTTCACTTGACAACCATATCTTTTCAGACAGTGATATCTTCCCTGTATGTTAGACATCCCACTAATTGATTCTGCGTTGATGACAATGAATTTAGAAATTTTACTAGACAACTAACTAATTGCTTCAACGTTCTTACCCCTGAGTTTTTTTTTACTTTTCCCTGACAACATTAATAATTGGCATTATGGTTTTGGACAACTTCCCTCTATTTTTAATTAGCAATGACAATTATGGTTGTAGGATATCGTTTAACAATGGCATCAAGTGCATTGAATGGCTTTGAATGCCATTAAATATGATCAGACATATAGCAATTAAATCTCATTAGATGAATTTGGCATTAAATCTCATTGAATGCAAATGGCAGTAAATCTCATTGAATATATATGGCATTAATTCTCATTGAATGTATAACAACTTTTTTGGTAACGTGTAGCTTGAATTATATGGCATTTATATCTTGTAATGTACAACTTGTCTTGTTGTTAATGTGTTATACAATTGTTAATTGCTGAGTTAGATTGTATTAATGGTAGATTGATTTGTAATTGTTGTCTAAATTGTCATTTAGAATTGATAATTAGATTGCACTTAAGGTTTATTTAGCCTTGCTCATTATTGACTAGTAGTCATTTAGACTTGCTAATTTAGATATGTAATTAAGTCAATTTGATATATAGTTATTGTTTAATTTGGTAAATTAGACTCTCTAAATTAGATTTGTATTTCATGTTAAGTTAGGTTTGTAAATCACTAACTATTTGTATTTTAGACTGGTTAAATTAGATCTGTATTTAATGCTAATTTAGATCGTAAGTATTGACCAGTTTAGAATTGAAAAAGGGGTTGGGTTGTTGACGAGGTCGTGTTTAAGATCACGCCTTTCCTTGATTGTAGTCATCCTGCGTCTGGGCAACCCATTGGTTGGGGTATGTGTGTATATTTCTTGTCAGTTTTCGGCTCCTAGCACGTCGAAGTTATCTAGAGTCCTTAGTCCAGATAGGATGTGTGGTGCCAAGGTTATTGACGAATCTATCACCTAGGGATGACATGATTCCTGATGAGGGGATCATGGCGCGCCTTATTGGATAGCGGTGAACGAGAACTTGGCCGGAGTCGATGCATTTTGTGTGAGTGTTTTCGAGTGTTGTAAGTTGCTTTTGGTGCATGGGTGGAACACCTTCATGCATTTGGTTCATGCACCTTGAGGTTCTAGTCTTTTTCTTCAAGGTCGTTGTGTTGGGAGAGGGGTGTTGTCCCTTAGCTTTTAGGCATGTCTTGTTTGCGTCGGGCGGGTAGTCATTCCTCCTTGTTGTTCTACGCATGTTTCGCCTAGTTTCCCTTGTGCCAGTGCATGGAGTCATAGTTGCCTGTTGCCTAGACTTCATGCTTGCATTCGTCATCAGTGGTTTGGTTAAAATGTTGTCATCGTCGCCTTCTTTCCCAAAAACAAAAAACAAATTTTCACTTATGCTTCACTTGTAGCCATAGCGATGGGGTCATTACACATGGTATCATAGCGGGTTCAACCCGCGACTTGAGATCACTATGCCTTTTGTTGATATGGTATTTGATTATAAGGGTGATAGGGGAGGAGGCACGATGCCTCCAACAACATCCACGCCTGAGGGGTCCAACTCCCAGGGAGACGAATAGGTTTTCGGGCAGGAGTAGATAGCAGTGGGTGACGTGGTTGGGTTGATGAGGTCTTTTAAATGGATGTCTGAGGCACTGATCAGTCATTTGGAAAAAGATGAGGCTAGGTCACCGACACCCCCTAAGGGTCCATCACGTGCTCTAGTTGTTACTGGTAGCATTCACCGCGAACTCGAGAAGGTCAAATTTCCCGAGTTCTTTGGTGCCCTGGACGATGTGGCCACTGAGGCATGGTTGGAGAATATGGTGATGTGATTTTCACTTCGCAACTATACCTCCAACATGAAGGTCCGCATGGAAGTATTTCAACTGAAGGGGAGCGCTCTTCTATGGTGGAAGACGCTCCTGCTGGAACTGAACATGGTCGTCGAAGACATGTCATGTGAACTGTTCGAGGAATGGTTCTAAGAGAGATACCTATCAGAGAAATTCATTGAGCGTCATCTCAATGAGTTCAACGCCTTACGATAGGGCAGTCGTACGGTGCCCGAGTACGAGGTCCATTTTATGGAGTTGCTTTGGTATGCGCCGCATCTTAATACTGAAAAACTTAAGGTCAACAGGTTCGTGTTCGGACTTAATGGAAGCATACATGCAAAGTTTAGGATTTTGATGCCTCATACCTTGCATGATGTTGTCCAGAAATCCCTCATAGCAGAGGAGGATCTTATTAGCAGGGGTCAGAGAAGGACTCCAGTGAGACCAGTAGGGTAGGTGTCATCTGCTGCGCAGCAGCATCAGACACCAACTAGACATACACCGGGATATCGTGGCTTCCAGAGTGGATCCACTTTCACTATACCTCGGTGGAAAATGCCTCAGCAACGAACTCCTTACTAAGAACCATGGCATCAGCAACAACGTCGACCACAACAACAACATTTTAGGCTTGTTCAGCAGAACAGACCAGGATTCCAGGCTGGTGGGCCGTCATCTTCTACTTTGGGTACCAGGAGTACTGGACCGAAGAAGGAGTTTTGGACATGTGGGGAGCCACACTACCAGTGTGAATGCCCAATGGAGAGGACTAGAGCATCTGGATTAGCTGGACCCACTATTATAAGAGATTTGGACAAGGCCCATCAGATTCATGTAGTAGTGAATAACCGCTAGGAAGAGAACCAGTCAACTGTGCTCGAGATGTCAGGTACCATCGCTGACCAGACCCTTAGTATTTTGATAGATCCCAGTGCTACCAAGAGTTTCATTTATGCTATGGTGCTAAAAAGGATTAAGGTAAAGGCAGTTGAACATGATGAGTTTATCTTCGTAGAGATGGCTTCAGGATCTAAACAGAAGGTTGGAGGAAAGGTTACGGGCTGTACCCTCAACCTGGGAGAGTTTGTCACTAGGGCCAACATGTACGTCACGATCTTAGGATCTTATGACGTCATGATCGGTATGGACTGGTTGGAATCGCATGAGGCGATACTCAAATGTAAGACGAAACAGTTGAGCCTGGTCGATGATGAGGGAAAAAGATGCGTGATTGTAGGACGGAACCAGGGAGTTTCCCTGAGGTTTATCTCTTCCTTGCAGCTACGGAAGAGCATGCGCAAGGGATGTAAGATTTATGAGATCCTTGCATTAAATGAAAAGGGATTAGTGAAAGGTCTATATCACATTCTAGTGGTGAGAGAGTTTGCAGATGTGTTTCCGGAGGAGTTACCTGGAATGCCATCAGAGAGGGAATTGGAGTTTACCATAGACCTAAAACCAGGGACTAAACCGATAGCAAGAAGGCCTTATAGGATGTCGACCCCGAAGTTACAAGAGTTGAGAATGCAATTGAAGGAATTGTTGGACCTGGGACTAATATGTCCAAGTGTGTCACCATGGGGTGCGCCTGTTATTTTCATACGAAAGAAGGATGGGTCATGGAGGCTTTGCATTGACTACCATCAATTGAACAAGGAAACGATCAAGAATCAATATCTGTTGCCAAGGATTGATGATCTGTTAGATCAGATGAAGGGGGTGACAGTGTTCTCAAAGATCAATTTGCGATCAGGGTGTCACCAGTTACAGATCAAGGAGGATGACATCCTTAAGACCGCCTTTAAGATGAGGTTTGGACATTACTAGTTTACTATTTTACCGTTTGGACTGACAAACGCCCCTGGGGTATTTATGAGTTTGATGAACAGGGTGTTCTGCGAGTACTTGGACAAGTTCTTCTAAGTATTCATTGATGATATTTTGATTTACTCTTGGACGACGGAGGAGCATGACGAGCACTTACGCTTGGTACTACAGTGTCTGCGAGAGCACAAATTGTATGGGAAGTTGTCCAAATGCTCATTTTATCAATCCAAGATTCACTACTTAGGGCATGTCATCATCGGCAAAGGTATTGTTGTGGATTCAACAAAGGCCGAGGCTATTATGGAATGGCCTACGCCGACGAATGTCCCGAAAGTGCGTAGCTTCATGGGTTTAGTAAGATACTATCGACGGTTCATCGAGGTATTTTCGAAGATAGAAAATCCGATCACGGAATTGCAAAAGAAGAACAAGAAGTTTGTTTGGACCGAAAAATGCATGGAAGCATTTGGGAGGCTCAAAGAGCTATTGACAACAACACCGATACTAAAGGTCCATGACATGGACGTGGAATTGTTTGTATTCACTGACGCATCCAAGGAAGTCTTAGGAAGAGTCTTTATGCAAGATGGTCGAGTGATCGCCTACATCTTGAGGAAACTGAGAAGGCATGAGGAGAACTATGTGACACATGATTTGGAGTTGTTAGCCATTGTTTATGCCTTGAAGGTTTGGAGACACTACCTAGTTGGATGAAAATTTGAACTAAGGACAAACCACTGTGGACTACAACACATCTTTACACAAAGTGACCTGAACGTGCGACAACGACGTTGGTCGGAACTGCTTAGGGAGTATGATTTTGAGATTTATTACATAAAAGGAACTGTGAACCGATTGGCCGATGCATTGAGTCAGATACCATGCATCTTTTCGGTGTTGCCTCTTCAGATGAATCTACGTGAAAAGATTCTAACTTTACAGTGTGACGATGATTGGTACAAAGAGGTCGAGGATTTTATTGGACAAAAAACAATGATGGTACCAAGATTTGAAGGATTTACGTTTGACAACGATAGATTATAGAGGTTTAAAAATTGGATTTAGGTACCACCGAACGACGAGTTGAGGAGCTTGATCCTAAACGAGGCTCATAGAGCAATATACATGGATCACCCGAGAGTCATGAAGATGAGGGCGGACCTTAAACCCTTATTCTTTTGAAAAGGAATGAAGGTAGACATAGTCAAATATGTGGCCAGATGTTTAGAATGTAAGCAGGTAAAGGCTGAACATAATCATCCAACAAGATTACTAAAACCACATGCTATTCCAGAATTGAAATGGGAGGTCATTTCGATGGATTTTGTTGTTTGATTTCCACTGACGGCAAGGAGAAACGAATCGATTTTCGTAGTAGTTGACACTCTGACGAAGAGTGCTCAGTTTATTCCTATGCGTATGACGTATCAGGAACCTGACATAGCTAGAGTTTTCATTAGTGAGATTGTGAGGCTGCATGGCATGCCTAAGAGGATTATATCCAATCGAGGATCAGTGCTTACTAGATGATTTTGGACTAGTTTCTAAGAGGCCTTGGGAACCCAACTTATCTTTAGTACTGCGTATCACTCGGAGAATGATGGGCAGACCGAATAAATGAACCATACCTTGGAGGACATGTTGCGCATGTACATGATGGAGCAACAAAAGCATTGGGAATAATTCTTGCCACTAGTAGAATTCGCTTATAACAACAGTTACCAAAGCACCATTAAGATGGCGCCTTTCGATTTCATATATGGACGACCGTGTTGGATGCCTTTGAGTTGGGATCGGCTTGAGGATAGGGTCTTGGTGGGACCATAAGTGATCCAATAAATGGAATAGAAAATGAAAACAATAAGACAAAGGATTAAAGAAGCGCAAGATCAACATAAGAGTTATGTCGATGTGCACCGTGTCGACCGTAGTTATGAAGTTGGCGATCAAGTCTTCTTGTGGGTAAAACCACATAAGAGTTCAATCAAGTTTGGAAAGGGAGCTAAAATCTCACCTAGGTTCGTGGGACCTTTCGAGATCATGGAAAGAAATGGGCCTGTGGCCTATCGACTAGCCTTGCCTGATTCTTTGAGG
This sequence comes from Picea engelmannii, assembly GCA_009831015.1. NCBI lineage: Eukaryota > Viridiplantae > Streptophyta > Pinopsida > Pinales > Pinaceae > Picea > Picea engelmannii. The sequence continues at coordinate 383,825 of ML784046.1, read as the reverse complement.
CGTATGCACGATGTTTTTCAAGTATCTGTTTTGAGACATTATATTAGTGATCCTACACATGTTATTGACATGAGTTTCTTGCAGGTATCGAATGAGGGGGTGCTCACGGATGAGCTGATCCACATCCTGGATCATCGCATTTGATAGCTACAACGTCGAACAATAGATCAGGTCAAGGTCTAGTGGGACAACTATAGTCCGCACTCAGCGACCTGGGAGGACGCATATGATATGCGCCAACAGTTTCCATTTTTGTTTGATAGATAGACTTATGTTACGGTGATACACATTATTTCGGCACTTATATACTATGAAACTTCGGGACAAATTTTAGACCAAGAGGGGGTAATATCGAACCTAAGTTCAAGACAACCAAGTCAGCATACACCTTGTCAATACTGCCCAAAAAAATTGAATTCAAATAATCGCGCACCCTCTCTAGAATGAGGGGTGTATGTAACATCCCGCTCTTGCGCGCACTGAGCGAACTTATTCTTTGAGGACACTTTCTTACAAGTGATCCAAATTATTATACTATTGGGCATTTGACTATTATTATAAGGCGTTATGAATTGATGACATGCTATTTTGTTGTATTGACATAGATAGGTGCTATTGACTCGGTTTTCCTGAGTGTGCAGGATTTTGGGCCTCAAGGATGCAGAGGCATCGATGAAACCCCTTGGAATCCAGATCAAGTCAGGGAGTGGTCTATTGGGGGTTTGATTTTTGTATATATGACATTTGTGCATTTGATTAGATGATATGATTATGGATACTATATCTGACATGATTCGTTGATGATGCAGGCTGACAATAGATTGCTGACTAGACTCACATGTGGAGTAGAGGGGTCATGCACGACTACCAGAGATGTTGAGGGAGAGGTGTGGATAGAAGCCCTACCACAACCTACTAGCACTCCCACCATGGCTCGAACTATAGGTTAACGATTACCTAGTTCAAGAAGACCCACAATGTCGTGAGGGCTGACTGTGATAGTCGCTCACGATGATTCTAACGGGTGCGCAATAAGGAAGGGGTCTTATTCCTTAGAGGCCCTTAGTCTCCCACAAGATCACCTAGTGGAGTATTGACTCTAGGGGTTTTTGTTGTCTACCAAGTCAGTTAAGAGGCGAGTGGCACCCTTGGAGCATGTAGTGCATCCTGAAGGGCACACCGTGCAAGAAAAATGGAAAGAGGCGAGTGGCACCCTTGGACCACGTAATGTGTCATGAAGGGCACTTCGTGCAAGGGAAACATAATGAGGCGAGTGACACCCTTGGAGCACCTAATGCATCCTGAAGGGCACGTCGTGTTGTTAATTAATAAATGGATAAACATGATGGCCTTAGGACGAATAACGTGATAAGAAATATTTAAAACATTTTCCCCTAATAAAATGTCGCCCAACCTAGGAAAATAAAGTCTAGGTCTAAGTGATACTTGTGATAATTTTGTTTATCTATTTATATAAGAATACAAATAAAAATAAATAAATAATAATGATAATCAACTTTAATCATTTGTCGATAAGGGGGTAAGTAATTCTTTTAATTTATAAAAAATATCTTTTAGGGATAAAATTTAAAAGGGGGAAAAAGGGAAATGATGTTTTGTTACTATGCTAATTAAAAATTTATTAATTAATAAGGAAAAGGGGAAAAAATTAATTTTCTACACCTGTCAATTTGAGTTTTAAATAAAATGGAAAGAGGGAAATCTAAAAGAATTAGGAAACTAGGAAAAAGCAGGAAACACAAAAAGAAAGGGGAAACACAAGGAAAAAGTAGAAAGTATAACTTAGTAAGGTATCTAGCATTTAAGAACTTTCTAAATTAAACTCAACTAGTAAATTAGTAAGGGGGGATGTCATTATAACTTTTAAGGGAATATGGGGACACCTAGGAGCGATTCTAGGAGTGCCTTTAGGTGGGTGAGGGAAATAGGAGTAATTAATTAATTAATGAAATTAATTCATGGTGCAATGAAGGGGATGGGTGACACATGTACGGGGAGGATTTTATGAACTAAATTGTTGAAAAATAAATTAAATGAGAATTTGGGAAAGTAAAGGACTTGGGAACTCTATATAATGGAGGGAGGAGAAGGATGATGGATCTCTTGTTTTATGCGTAACGTTACGCTACAGAATTTTAGACTTGACTGACTTAGCTTGTGGGAGTTGGGATACCCATCTCGGTGAGGAGTGGTAGCTCGGCTTTGCAAGGCGATCTGGGAGCTAACTACTCTCTGTTTTAGTGTGCGTGGCCCCTTTGTGGCTCAGGGGGCTAAGGGGGAAGAAGAGTACCCCTAGCATTGGCTAGGAGGTATTGGTGAACTCTCATCAGTCGACAAGTGGAGTTGCACGGAGCGCACAGGACAACAACTCAGAGCGAGCGACTTGGGCTACGGTACGCTTCCTTTATTTCTGCAGGGTAGACTATTAGTATACTTTACGCTTTTAGTTTTGTATTTTAATTGGGTAAAGAAAAGGATTGACCCAACATTTTAATTGATAACTAAATCTCCCCCACAGCCTTAAGCTCACTATTGATTGATTCCCTTGGATTTCTATTCCCTGCATGTTGTGACCGTCCTATGGTTTTATTGCTTTGTGATGAGTTTGTGCTTTTTCTTTGCCTTCGTCCCTATCTCATCAGTCCACGCCTGAGCAGTCAGTCAGGAGCCGGATTGACAGTCATCACTTCGGTGTTAATAGACCTATAGATCCAAACGCCCTACTTTTCTATGCGTGGATGATGAACGAAGGATGTTTCTACCCAACCTTCTAACCCTATTGATTGTTCCTGGTTGAGTAATTGTCTTGCACCTGTGGTGGTTTTTCTTCCTGCAACGAACTGCTTATGAACCTTATGTTGATCCCTGCGTTTAATACCCTCCCTGGTAATCATTCAAGGATGAGTTCTAATGCTTCTCCTGACGGTTTATTGTGTTTTTTTCCTTACTTCTGGTTTGCCTTTGCTCTACAACTCAACTCTATGTTTTTTTAAATGTTGCTGAAAAATTTAGCTCTGCGTTGTATTACCTCCCCAAGTACTTAACTTTGTGTTGTGTTTTTTTTATGGCAATATTCTTTGCTTGGGTTTTACCTCTTCACTATAATGTGTGAAGACGATTGAGACTATGTTGTTGGGACTGTGATTTTGTTTGCATGTTAATCTATGTGAGGGCGATTTTTGTCGGGCTTCTTCCTACATCTAGCCAGCCTTTATTCTCTGTGTTATTCTACTATGAAGGCGTTTTCATTGCCTGAACTTATCACTCTGCGTTGTTTTTACTTAACTACCATTTTAAATTTACTTACATTGACTGTGATTTTACATTTACTTACATAGACTACGATTTTACATTTACTCACCAAGACTGCAATTTTACATTTACTTACCAAGCCTGTGATTTTACATTTACTCACCAAGACTCCGATTTTACATTTACTTACCAAGACTGTGATTTTACATTTACTTACCAAGCTTGCGATTTTACATTTACTTACCAAGACTGCGAGTTTACCCCCTTGACTATGATTTTACATTGACATGTCAGCAATTGGGTTTAATTTTATTTTCCTTCAATGGGACACCAACTTAATGACATGCTGGATTATAATTACCTCTGCGTTTGAGAACATGTATGGCTGTAACTGTTGATAGCGATTGGATAGCGATTGGATAGCGATTGGGTTTTAGGTAGCGTTGTTTATGGGTAGCGAATTTTGGCCTGGGCAGTAATCCTAATTTTACAACAGCTAACCACATGACAATAGTTAGCTAGACTTTATATTTGATTAAATCATTAATTAGACAGTGAACGGTGTTAATGTTTTGGTTAAACTCTTGTTTCTATTTTCACTTGACAACCATATCTTTTCAGACAACGATATCTTCCCTATATGTTAGACAGACCACTAATTGATTCTGGATTCATGACAACAAATTTAGAAATTTTACTAGACAACTAACTAATTTCTTCAATGTTCTTACCCCTAAGTTTTCTTTTACATTTTCTTGACAGCATTAATAATTGGCATTATGGTTCTGGACAACTTCCCTCTATTTTTAATTAGCAATGATAATTATGGTTGTAGGATATCGTTTAACAATGGCATCAAGTACATTGAATGGCTCTGAATGACATTAAATATGATCAGGCATATAACAATTAAATCTCATTAGATGAATTTGGCATTGAATCTCATTGAATGCATATGGCAGTAATTCTCATTGAATTTATATGGCATTAATTCTCATTGAATGTATAGCGACTTTTCTGGTAACGTGTAGCTTGAATTATATGGATTTTATAGCTTGTAATGTATAACTTGTCTTGTTGTTAATGCATTATACAATTGTTAATTGTTGAGTTAGATTGTCTTAATGGTAGATTGATTTGTAATTGTTGTCTAAATTGTCATTTAGACTTGTGAATTAGATTGCACTTAAGGTTTATTTAGCCTTGCTCATTATTGACTAGTAGTCATTTAGACTTGCTAATTTAGATATGTGATTAAGTTAATTCGATAAATAGTTATTATTTAATTTGGTAAATTAGACTCTCTAAATTAGATTTGTATTTCATGTTAAGTTAGGTTTGTAAATCACTGACTATTTGTATTTTAGACTGGTTAAATTAGATCTATATTTAACACTAATTTAGATCATAAGTATTGACCAGTTTAGACTTGAAAAAGGGGTTGGGTTGTTGATGGGGCTGTGTTTAAGATCGCACCTTTCCTTGATTGTAGTCATATTATGTCTCGGTGACCCGTTTCTTGGGCTATGTGTGTAGCCTTCTTGTCAGTTTTCGGCTCCTAGCGCGTCAAAGTTTTCTAGAGTCCTTAGTCTATATAGGATGTGTGTCGCCAAGGTTATTGACGCATCTATCACCCGGGAATGGCATGATTCCTGATGAGGGGATCATGGCGCACCCTATTGGATAGTAGCGAATGAGAACTTGGGCAGAGTCGATGCGTTCTGTGTGAGTGTTGTCTAGCGTTGTAAGTTTATTTTGGCACATGGGTGGAATGCCTTCATGCATTTGGTTTGTGCACCTTGAGGTTCTAGTCTTGTTCATCAAGGCAGTTGTGTCGGGAGGGAGATGTTGTCCCTTAGCTTATAGGTGTGTCTTGTTTGCGTCGGGCGGGTAGTCGTTCCTCCTTGTTGTTCTACGCATGTTTCACCTAGTTTCCCTTGTGCCAATGCGTGGAGTCATAGTTTCCTGTTTCCTAGATTGCGTGCTTGCGTTCTTCATTAGTGGTGTGGTTAAACTATTGTTGTTGTCACCTTCTTGCCCAAAAAAAAAAAAAAATTCACTTCTTCTTCGCTTATAGCCATAACGATTCCAAATATGATTCCAAAAAGTTATGTAAAATCTCCTTGAATACTTCGACCACCACCCTGGAAAAGATGGTTGGTGCATTATTCAAGCTGGAAGGAATCATTGTGTACTGGTAGGATCCCCATTCTATTGAAAATGTGGTCTTATGGAAATCCTGATCTGGTGATAACCTGAAAATCCATCTGTAAAGGAATATACCTCCTATCCTCCCACATTATCTAGAACCTCGTCTGTGAAGGGTGTAGGGAATGGTTCATGCAAATAGGCATCATTCAACTTCCCGAGGTCTACACAGATCCTGATCTCTCATGTCTTCTTGTCTTGGACCACCATAGGGCTAATCCACTCCAACTCTTCAAAAGGTTCTATGGTTCTTGCTTCCATCATTCTGTCTAATTCAATCTTCACTTTCTCCTTATATTTGGGATTCAATCTGTAGGGTCTTTTCTTGACTGGACTTGCATCTGGTTTCAAGGGGATATTCATCTCTCCCATGGGCCCTTTAATTCCCTTCATATCAATGAACTTGGTCGGAAACAAGTCCTGATATTCATGCAATAATTCTGTGATCTTATCAATGGTGGCATCATCCCAGTAATCTCCAACATTAGCAAGCTTAGGTGCTTTCTCTGTTCCAATATTAACTTTCTTGATTTTGATCGGTTGTCCAATGAAATGTAGTTCGACTCTTGGTCCTTCTACGTCTCTCTTTCCTTCTGTTTCTGTTATTTTCACATTCCTAGGATCATCGTCTTCATAAGAATTGATGTTGTAACAACCTTGCAATTTTTGAAGAGGTGCAGTCCATTCATCATCTTCTTGCTCCACAGGGAGGCTAGGTGCCTCCTCAAATACTTTTTGTCTGACAACTTGTAAATCTTGATCCACCGTGGGATACTGACTCTCAAATAAAAATGTAGCTACAAAATTTTGAGTCATACCATACCAATCTGCAAGGATGAGGCACAATTGTGCTTGAAGATACCAATTGATAGGCATTGTGTCCAGAGTATTGATGAACTTATGCACCCACTTCTCTTGAGGAATTTTTCTCTAGGCCTCCTCACAACCTCGCACATGGTCCTTCAGATAGCTTTGACCTGTGTACTAAACTTCACATCTTTTTATGTTGTCTGAAAATCATGTTGTCATCAAAGTGTGACATTGCATCCAATCTGTGATGTTCTTTTTATGTGTCCCCCACCATATTGTTGGAGTAGATTTCAAAGCCTCATCCAGTGCCAACAATCTCTATTGTACTAGTACAAATCCTTCAAATTTCAACAAGAAATTTTATAAGTGATTTAAACCATCAAATGTGGGCAAGTTACATACTTTTGTGCCAATCCAACGAACTTCCCTGGTCAATCTGGCACATCTCTGTGCAAAAAATTCGTACATTTTGTTCTTCCAATTCTCCAATTCTTCTTTCGAATCTGATGAGTAGGTGATGTCACTTCACCAGCTTAAGTTCCCATCTACTGTAGGGTTAATGTAATCATGTTGTCTTGCTGTCAATTTATATATATTCTCTAGATCATATGTGCGGTCTTCCTCTCTGATGGGTTCTATGTATCTTTGACCTTCATCAGGATCCAGAGGTGCAATGACCCTAAGGCCATCACCTTCAAATGTCATTCTTCTTTTCTTTAAGTCAACAACAATGGGATTGTTAAAAGCCCAATCAATTCCTAACAATGTAGGATAAGGACAACTATCATCAACTATCCCAATTACTTCAAAGTCCACAATTGTCCTTACCCCGTCAATGTCCACAAGGACATGCTATAGCTTACCAAAGGGGCTTACTTCCTACTGATTATCCATCCTAAGCCTGATAGGGGAATATATCAACTTAGGTTTTCCCATCAGTTCCTAGGTCTTTTTCGTCATAACATTGACCTCTGAACCTAAGTTGAGGACCACATAATCTATATCATAATCTCCAATTTTAGCATTAAGGTGTAGTTCCTTATTTGTCCTTCTCTTTTTGGATAGTTGATGTACTTCTTTATTCAGTGGAGGATATACCCTTCCTATCTCATATTGTTTGATACAATTTTGTAGTTCTTGTATGGATTTTTCATGCTTAATCAAATTAATGAAAGTACATAAGAATTACATAAGTCTGCTTACCTCTTTTCCTTGTCTAGGTCAAGCAGACTAATCAAAGGCCAAGGGAATTCCACATTCTCTCACTTCTGGTTGTGCCTTTGATGAAGAAGCATGATCTCCTCCAAATTCTCTTCTTACCTCTTCAAATGTCTGCATTTCTTTCCTTGGATAAAAATCTTGTGTCTTCTCTGCAACTCTTCTGACCCTTGATTCTTCTGTAGTCTTTCCTTGGGTCACTATGTCTTCTCCTGTAGCAGCGCCTCCTCTAGTGATAACAACAACTCTAGGATCCACTCCACGAGTTTCTTATGATATTAGTTGTACTTGTTGGTTCCCTCCTTGTCTCTCCTGAAGTTTGGCTAACAACACAGAACAATATTCAAAAACATGTTCAAATAAGTTGCAATAGCTGCAAGTGGTACAAGGGTTTTGACAGTCCCTTGCCAAGTGTCTTGGTTGTGCACAGTTGTAATAGATGATCTTTCCTTGACCTCGACCCATACCTCCTCCTCATCCTCTTCCTTTGAATCCACCGTGAGGGTTGAAGTTTCCTCTTCCTGGGGAATTATACTACACATTGTTTCCTTCTTGTTGTACATCGTCTTGAATTTTGTATATATACCTTGACCTTTCATGCATGAGGTCATAATACCTACAATCCCTATCATCATGCCCCACCGACTTACATAATGTGCAATACAGATTTGTGGGTGTCTGGACATATTTTTTCAAATAGTAACATTCACCAAGGCGATGTCGATTTATACATACCTCGCACTAGGGTAGGGTAAGTTGCTTCAAAGGGATCGGGGATCTAGAAGCCAAGTACTCATGAAACAGGGGACAATTCTCCTTATCATGGTCCTCTGATTTACATATGATACAACAAATATCTTCTCTTTTATCTTTTCCCTTATATTTCTTCATATCTTCGACCTCCAGAGATAAGCTAGTTAGCTGACTCAAAATTTGACTCATACGTGAGTTGGATTCTCCCATAGGAGCTAATTCTAGTTTTATGGAAATCTCCAGTGCCTCAGCCTATGAAGCGATCTTTTGTTGCATCAGAGGAACTCTAATGTGCGGTAGGAGGGAAATGAACCATTCCTTGTTCTACTCGTCTGGGATCTGAAAACTCAACCGACGTGTCAAGGTCTTAAACCTCTGGTCAAACTTCCAAAGAGGTTCAACTACTCTCTTCTTGATTTCTTTCAGTTCTGTAATGCATTGTGACTCTGACTTGGGTTTCTTGAACTCAGTGATCAACGCAGTCTTAATCTTGTTCAATGGTTTCCATTGTGTAATTCCTTGGATGAACTTCATGTACCAGCTCAGTGCACAGTCTCTCAGGGTAGTACTAAACTAAACTCTCTTAACAACTTCGTTAGTGACGTTCTTAATACGCCATACAACTTCGCATAAGAACCAATGTTGGTCAAGATCTTCATATCCATCTCCCCTAAAAGTGGGTAACCTCATCTCATCTTCCATAGATCTTCCTATGGTTCCTGACTGAGTATGCGCTAAACCACTTGTACCATTTCTCCGAGTCCTCTGATAACTTAGGTTACTCTATTTACTTAATGATGCTAAAACAACAGGAAGAGTAATAGTACTTACTTTAGCAGTCGACGTAGTTCCTGTTGTTTTAGACTCTTCTCGAAAAGGTTCTTCAATATTCCCTTCCTCTTCCCTAGTGGACTCTAAATGTTCCTCGTTCAATAACTCTTCTTCTTATCCACTATATAACCCTTCTTCCTATGCCAGTGATTCGTTATTCTTCTCAAACAAGTTCACCAGAGGAACTTCTCTGAAGGTTCTCCCATTGCACATGTGTCCGACCTCGATGCCACTGTTGCTGTCTATATTCTTGAACATTAGATTTTTCAATATGACCCGCCACTATATCTTTAGGATATTCTTCTCATGCAATAACATCTTGATTTTTAACTTTAGAAAATGTAAAAATTTTCCCCTCGATCCCTTAAAGAAATATCTCTCTGCTTGGTTATATGATTCTACTCTATCAATAGAAAACTCAGTAATGTACCCTCCAATGGTACTATAAAACCAATGATCTACTACTCTTGACACGACGTTATCAACTCTCTTGACCTTCTTGATCAACGTCGACGTCCAAACCACAGGTGTGTTGATTAAGGTTGGTTGTCATTGATGTCAACCCTTGAAGAAAGACCCACAACACAAAGGTTTGGGTAATGGACCCAATATTGTTTGATGTAAAGATGACTCCTTATTGTCTTGTCATGGTTGATAAGAAGTAAATATGGATGAACTCCAAAGTGGTCCCCTTATGGTGAAAGCCCTCATGGGAAGACGCTTTGCGAAGTAAGAGAACCCATGCTTAATTATGGAATAATGAAATGAAGGACAATGAATTTTTCAGGTAAACTATCCTAGATGGATAGTGCTTGTCATTCCATTTTTGATGGTGTGTGGAATGTCACATAACTCCTCACAGTTAGAGAGTTATGGCCATGAGAAGTTGGAGACCCCAAGTTTGGGTAATGGACCCAAGTTTGTTTGATGGATAATGGTACGAGTTATGATATATTTTCAGATAATAATATTACATATATATAGTACATGCCATTCCATTTCTGGTGGTATGTTGAACGTCACATAACTCCTCACGGTTTGAGAGTTATGGCCTTACGAAGTTGGAGGACCCTCATATGTCATCTAGAAGCCCCAAAAGGTCAAAGTAGTCAAAGTGGTTTAAGAGATTTTAAAAGGTAAATAATAAAGTGAAGTAATGAGTGTATTATAATTCAAAGTGAATACAAAATAAATTATTTCAATAATAAATTTAATGGAGAAATTAGAAGTGGCCCTGAAATAAGGAAAGTGGGGCCAAGTGACCTAGAAGATGTTTTTAAGGAAGCTACTTGGAGAGTATAAATGAGTGAAATTCCACATACCACATGAAATGGAATGTCAAGCACTATCCTTCTAGGATAAATTCATTGTCCTTCATCTCATTATTCCATAATTAAGCATGGGTTCTCTTACTCTGCAAAGCGTCTTCTCGTGAGAGATTTCACCATAAGGGGACCACTTTGGAGTTCATCCATATTTACTTCTTATCAACCATGACAAGACAATAATGAGTGATATTTACATCAAACAATCTTGGGTCCATTACCCAAACCTTTGTGTTGCATGGCGTTCTTCAAGGGTTGAAATCAATGACAACCAACCTTAATCAACAATCTCCCCCTTTGGCATTGATGGAAACACTCTAATACAATACTGAAATCATATCACTCATGCTCCCCCTGGAACCATGCTTCTGTCCTCTGTATCTAATAAATTTGCCTCTATCCTCTACATCTGATAAATCTGCTCCCCCTGGAACCATGCCTCTGTCCTCTGCATTTGATAAACTCTCCCCCTTTGTCATCAATGGAAAATGTATCTTTCCATCTAGGGCTACTCCCCCTGACTGAATTGTCCTCTTATGGTGCTTCCTCATGTACATCTAAGACATATAAGATAAGCATTCAAAAATAATTCAAAAAGCATTCATTTTGGAGTAGAAATAACTCCAAGTCTTTGGCGAAGATATTCAAAGGCTTCCCATGGAAGTGGTTTTGTAAAGATGTATGCCACTTGTTCTTTTGTGCCCACATACTCAACTCTGATGTTCTTTTCTGCAACCTATTCCCAT
>ML784046.1:356826-372544 GCA_009831015.1 Picea engelmannii | reverse complement strand
CTGCAACCTATTCCCATAGAAAGTGATACTTGATTGGAATGTGCTTCGTCTTGGAGTGCATCACCGGGTTTTTTGAGATACTGATGGCACTTGTATTATCACAATATATTGGAATGGGCTCATCATACTCAACATGTATATCTGTCAAAGTTGGTTTCATCCAAAGAACCTGTGTACAACATGTTGCTGCTGCAATATACTCTACCTCGACTGTAGATATAGATATTGATGATTGTTTCTTGCTTAGCCATGATACCAAACACTCACCTAAGTAGAACGCTGCTCCACTGGTGCTTTGTCGGTCATCAATTCAACCTACCCAATCTGTATCTGTGTAGGCAATAAGTGATAGATCTTTTCCTTTTGGATACCATAATCCAAACTCTTATGTTCCTTTGAGATATCTGAAAATCCTCTTTATTGCTAATACATGTTATTCCTTTGGTGTTGCTTGAAATTGTGCCACATGTCCAACTGCTTGCATTACATCTGGTCTGGATGTTGTCACATATAGTAGGCTGCCAATCATTGACCTGTATTGCCTTTGATATGTAGAATTCGAATCATCATCTTTGCTCAACTTACAACTGGTTTTCATGGGAGTGATAACTGGTTTGCAATCTTCCATTCCGAACCTCTTTAGCATTTCTCCGATATACTTGGTTTGAGAAATAAAAATTTCTTGGTTTCTTTGACGTATCTGAATTCCCAGAAAGAATGATAGTTCTCCAAGTAACGACATTTCAAATTCATTCTGCATGTCTTTTGCAAATTTATGGCTTAACCTGTCATCATCACTACCAAAAATAATATCAACATAAAATTGAATTAATAAAATATTACCTTGACTTACCTTGATGTAGAGGTTGTTGTCTGCAATTCCTTTTCTGAACCCTGCCTGCTGCAGATACTTATCCAGTCTAGAGTACCATGCTCTAGGACCCCGTTTTAGACCGTACACGGCCTTCTTTAATTTACATACATAGTATGTATTCTCTGACAACTGAAATCCTTCTGATTGTTCAATGTAGACTTCTTCTTCAAGTTCCCCATTCAGAAAAGCTGATTTTATGTCCATCTGATATACTTTAACATTTTTGGAGCATGCATAAGCTAAAAGTAAACAGATTGCTTCCATTCTGGCAACTAGGGCAAATTTCTCTTCAAAGTCGATTCCTTCAATCTATGCATATCCTTTACATACCAATCTAGTTTTGTTCCTTGTAACATGTCCATCTTCATTCAATTTATTCTTGAAAACCCATTTTGTGCCAAATCACATTCTTATTCTTTGGTCTTGGAACCAATTCCCAAGTGTCATTTTTCTCTATTTGATCAAATTCTTCATCCATGGCCTTATTCCAAAATTCATCCTTGCTGGCTTCTTCAAAACAGTTTGGTTCAATTTTAGATAAGAGTGCTAGGTGTGTTTGTTCTGGTGAACGGATTTTTCTTCTAGTCTCAACTCCTGCATCTTTGTTTCCAATAATCTAATCTAAAGGATGATTCTTTTGTACTCATTTGTTAGGTGTATTTGGAGATACTTTCTGAACTTTCTCTTTTGCTTCTGTCAGATTCTCTTCATCTTCATCTTCCTCTTCTACTTCTTTTTCATCTTCTTCTTTGAAAAGTTGTTCCATTGATTTGTTTTCTTCTTCCTTTGATTCTGGTCTTCCTATTTCATCAATTGTTATGTTGATGCTTTCCATAACTTTGTTCGATCTTAGATTGTAACACTTGTATGATTTCCTTGTACTTGAGTAACCAACAAGTATTCCTTTGTCCACACGAGAGTCAAACTTTCCCATTCTTCCATATTCTCTTTTGATGTAGCATTTACTTCCAAAAACTCTGAAGTGCTTTACATTTGTTGGTCTTCCTTTCCATATCTCGTAGGGAGTTTTATCAGTGTTGTTTCTGATAATTAATCTATTTTGAATGTGAATTGTTGTATGCACTGCATGTGTCCAAAATATATCTGTCAATTTGGAATCCATTAGCATTGTTCGAGCCATTTCTTGTACTGTCTTGTTCTTTCTTTCAACAACTCCATTCTGTTGAGGTGTCCTAGCAACAGAGAATTTCCTTTTTATTCCATGACTACTACAGTAGTCCATAAATTCCTTTGAAGTGAACTCTCCTCCATGATCAGATCTCAAACATTTGATTCTTGAATCCATCTCATTTTCAACCATTTCCTTGTAGATCTTGAAGTTTTCAAAAGCTTCTGACTTGTTCTTGAGAAAACAAACTGCAGTCATTCTTGTATAATCATCAACTAATAACATAAAGTATTTTTCACCTTTTAAGCCCTTTGTTGTAGTTGGTCCAACTAGATCAATGTGCACAATTTCCAGTGGTCTTGTTGTTGAATATTCCTTTGATTTGAACCTGGTTTTTGTTTGCTTTCCTTGTTGACAATGCTTGCATAAAGTGTTGGTTGGTTTCGTGATCTGGGGCATTTCTCTGACTACTTCTCTTTTGCTGACTTTGACAAGGTTATCAAAATGCATGTGACCCATTCTTCTATGCCATATCCAACTTTCATCTTCCTTTCCTAGAAAACACTTTTCATTTCCAATTTCACTTAACACATATATGTTGTTTGAAGTTCTTGCAGCTGTACCAACCAATTTCCTTGAACCTTCTTTTCTTATCTCACACTTTTTTGAATCGAAAGTAAGTTTATGACCTTGGTCACACATTTGACTCACACTTCGAAGATTATGTTTCATATCTTCTACCAGTAGAACATTTTGTGCCTTTTCATTCTTGTTCCCAATTCAGACTATGCCTTCTCCAATGATTTTGGATGAATTATCATTTCCAAAGGAGACAGATCCATTTTTTTCTTTTCATAATGTAAGAAATTTGTCTTTATCACCTGTCATGTGTTTTGAACATCCACTGTCAACATACCAACCATGTTTCTTCTTCTTAGCTTGTAGAGGTATGTGCATTCTTCATTGTTATACTGATCTTTCTTTCTTATCCATGTCGTTTTTTGAGGTTCTTGTCTGTGATTGTTGTTATTCTATTGAGGTTCTTTAGGAGGGACTATCATTTTGAAATCCTTGGCCATGTGTCCAAAATTGTTACATTTGAAACATTCCACTTCAGTTCTCAAAGATTCAAACCCATTGTAACTTCTTCTTTGTGTGTCACTAGATCTCCTTGAATAATCCTTTTGTGTATAACTCTCAAAGTTATTACTGTTCATGTTAGTAGATTTGCAATTCATAACTTTATGTCTAAAATCATTACATGCATAACATAAACCAAAAAATATAGTTTGATACCTGGGAGTTGAATATTTTCTGAAAGGAGGTGCTTTTATGAATCCTTCTTCTTCTTGAGGCCTATCTGTCTATTGTTGATTCTGAAATCTGAATCTTCTTGGTGGAGGAGTGTTCCTATAATCTTCCTTGTATATCTTCCTATCCTCTTTGATTGTTTCTTCATAGTTCTTTGGATTTGTTTCTTGCTCTATTGTTTTGGAGCTCGATCCCTTTTCTGTCTGATTATATCCAAGTCTAGGCTTGTCAAGATGAGTTTTTTGACTGTTGATAATGTCATCCAAAACTTTTGAGATATTCTGCATATTTTTCTTTTGAATATCCTTTCTTAGTGTGACAACCTCTTCTTCCAAGTTTCCAATGATCATGTCCTTTTCTTCTAGTTGTTTTTTGAGTGCTTCTTCAATTGTTTTATCTTATTCTATTTGAACCTTCAATTTTGTGATCATTTGTTCTAGTTCTCGAATGTCCTTTTTCTTGTCTAGTTATGCTTGTAGTTTCTTGTTTTTCTTGTTTTATCTTTTGATAACTTCTATGGCACACATTAATTCTTATCGATAGTCAACTTCTGCCTATTTAATTTCTTATTCGACTTCTTCACATTCTTCTTCGGCTTCTTCATATCTTCTTCAAAGTCTTATTTGTCAGAGTCTTTTACTTCCATGAATAGAACTCTTCCTGTCTCATTGTCACTGACTTCATCTTCATCTGATGATGATATGTCTTCTTTGGTGTATAAGCTTTTCTTGAAAACTTTCTTTGTAGTTCTTTTGCCTTTATATGTGTGTTTTCCTTTTGAGTAACCTTCATCATTTCTCTTTTTCTTATGAGGACATTTGTTAGCAAAATGACCAATACCATCACAATTAAAACAAATTAAAGGGAGATTACCTCTATACCTACCGTTGGTTCCCTTGTTCAGTATTTTGACAAAGTTGGCCACTTCTTCATTAGCTTCCGAGGCATCACTGCTGTTGCTATATTCTTCTTGTTCCTTTTTCTTTTTCTTTGATATTTTGGATGCCTTGAAGGCTGCTTATTTTACATCTGGATTTTCTTGCTCAGTTCTCATTTCATATGCTGTGAAGATTCCATGCAGTTCGTCCATGCTTATTGAGTCTAGATCCAATCTTTCTTCTAGTGTTTATATCTTAGGGTTGAATCTCCTAGGAAGAGATCTTAGTATCTTTTGAACAATTACAGATTCTTCAATTTCTTCTCCCAATCCTATGATTACATTCACTGTTTCATTGAATTGTAAGAAGTAGGCTATGATATCTTCATCTTCCTTCATTTTTAGTTGTTCGAACTGACCCCTGTAAGTCTAAAGCTTTGTTGCTTTGAATTTTGTATCTCCTTCATAAATATTTTGAAGCTTGTCCCAAATCTCTTTAGCATATTTACAGTGTGCAACTTTGGTGAATACTGTATCACTGAGACCATTCAAAAGTGCATTTGTGGCTTTGGAATTATTCTCACCGAGTTTTACTACTTTGTCATTTGTTGGTGGAACTGCTGGTGGTGTGTATCCATCTACAATTGATTGCCAAACTTGAAATCCCTGTGCATGTATATATGTCCTCTTCCTTATGCTCCAAAAAGCATACTTCTCTCCATCAAACTGTGGTATTCCATTTTTATATGAGTTGGTACTCTCCATGATCTACCTTTCCGTGATTAAACTAGTTTTTGAAGGAACTTTCTCTGATACCAAGTGTTGGATTACTGAGAGGGGGGGGTGAATCAATAATAGAGAAATTTAATCCTTTTTAACCATATAATCCAAGCGGATTAAGTGGTTAAAAAGGATTAAGTTGCTCTATTACTAATTCAACCCCCCTCTCAGTAATCCAACACTTGGTATCAGAGCAGGTTCCTTCAGAAATTAGTTTAACCACTAAAAGGTAGATCATGGAGAGTACCAAATCATATAAAAATGGAATACCACATTTTGATGGACAGAAGTATGATTAAGGTTGGTTTTCATTGATGTCAACCCTTAAAGAAAGACCCACAGCAAAAAGGTTTGGGCAATGAACCCAATATTGTTTGATGTAAATATGACTCATTATTGTCTTTCCATGGTTGATAATAAGTAAATATGGATGAACTCCAAAGTGGTCCCCTTATAGTGAAAGCCCTCACGGTAAAGACGCTTTGTGAAGTAAGAGAACCCCTGCTTAATTATGGAATAATGAGATGAAGGAAAATGAATTTGTCAGGTAAACTATCCTAGATGGATATTTCTTGTCATTCTATTTCTGGTGGTATGTGGAACACCACATAACTCCTCACGGTTAGAGAGTTATGGCCATGAGAAGTTGGAGACCCCAGGTTTGGGTAATGGACCCAAGTTTGTTTGATGGATAACAATATGAGTTATGATATATTTTTAGATAATACTATTATATATGTATATTACATGTCATTCTATTTCTGGTGGTATGTGGAACGTCACATAACTCCTCACGGTTTGAGAGTTATGGCCTTACGAAGTTGGAGGACACTCATATGTCATCTAGAAGCCCCAAAAGGTCAAAGTAGTCAAAGTGGGTTAAGATATTTTAAAAGGTAAATAATAAAGTGAAGTAATGAGTGTATTATAATTCAAATTGAATGCAAAATCATTTGTTTCAATAATAAATGTAATGGAGAAACTATAAGTGGGTTAACCCTAAAATAAGGAAAGTGGGGCCAAGTGACCTAGAAGATGTTTTTAAGGAAGCTACTTGGAGAGTATAAATAAGAGGCAAGGCTCTCTCATTTTAATAAAACTTGAGCATATTGAATATCTATAGGTTTTTGAGGTAACCAAGGATATCTAATCCGAAATTCTGAGGGAAGGTGAAGAAAAGAAGGCTGAAATGCAAGGAAGGATAAATTCTTTTGATCGTGCTTTCTAAGGTATGTTATTTACAGGTCATCTCACCATTTTCGCTATAATTTTTTTTATATATAATTATTTAGACTATGAAATTTATATTCCATTGATAAAACATATCCAAGTATCCATGGTAAAAAATTCAGCTTGTGGGTAATTGTATTTTTGGATTTACACTCCGTGGAAAATAGGGTTTGTGGTTAGTCCCGAAACTAGTCAAAAACAGGTGTTTTGGGTAAAAACACCATAACTTATTCATAACAGATCCAAATTCAATGAAACCAAATGTGTTGGCTATTTTACAATCTTTAGTATGTTGTTTCATAGTTTCATATCAATTCAACAAATATTCTGTGTGGGGCACACTCTACAAGGTCGCTCTCTAGAATAAGAAAAAATTCAGCAAGGTATGCCATTTGTGCTATAAATTCTTTTATGAGAGGTTAAAAGTAGTGAAACCTCTAGGAATTTCATAAAACACACTAAAGAACATTGTTTATCAGTTTCAGATCTTTATACAATATAGGTACAAAGTTATGATTACTTCAAGTTAGGGTTGTTGACTAATCCAAAACTAGGCATGTGAGACTAAAGAAAAGTTTGATGAAAATGATAGTCTCTTGTTGTTGAAGTTAAGGTTTGCAGGAATGTGATCATATACACCAGGTCTATTACAGAGATACAAATCAGATTTGGATGATGAAATTGATGAGGGATTTTGGTTGAGGTACATTTTGAGTACATGGTTGAGACAAGTAGTTGATGAGTTGGCACATACATGAGGTGTATAGTTGATGATGTTGGTACATATTGATGAGTCATAGTTGAGGAGTAGTTGACACATGATTGGTACATACTTGGTACATGGTTGGATGCACTTTTTTATGGTAAAGTTTGATTACAAGTTATTTGGAACAGGTTGGTGCATGGTTGATGCACTTGTTTATAGTACAAGTTGATTACAGGTTGAGGCACAGGTTGATGCAAGGTTCAGATTTATTGGTACAGGTTTATAGTGGTATATATCACAGTGAAAGGCTTACAGTGGTTCCTTCATTCTACTTCTACTTTATGGTGGCAGGACGGGGCAATGACAGGTGGTTGTAGCCGGAGAACATAGGGGGTTGTAGCCTCCTTCTGGTTGTAGCCAGAGAATTGGGGAGTTGGAGCTTCACTTAGGTTGTAGCTTGAGAAACTAGGGGGTTGAAGCCTCCTTCTAGTTGCAATATGGAAAACAAAGGAATTTGGTGCTTCCAATGAATGTAATTATTCAATACATATAAGAAAAAACATTTTGTGGTTTTCTCCCGATTTAGGTTTCCACGTAAAACATTGGTGTACTTTATTTGTGTATGTTTGTTCATTTGTTCATTGCTTATTTACTCTGCAGTTATTAGATGATAATGCTTCATTGATATAACACTTGGATTATATGGTTAAAAAGGATTAAATTTCTCTATTACTGATTCACCCCCCTAATCCAATAAGGTGGTCTGAGTCTGATTTCAAACTGGGTATCTACTAATCTAGCTAGCCACTCGTATAGCTCCTGATGAATTCCTCCAAAGAAAATCCTGTGTATATCAGTAAATATATACCTTCCCAACCAATCCTCTATACTAAGATTAGGGTTCTTATTTTGAGCTTCAACAAAGTCCTTCTCTTGTTCTTCTATCCACTTCTGAATCTATGTCTTCGATGGAAACCACCTTGACATTCCCTCAAGAAGATCCCGGTCCCAGCAATGGAACCATTTGTTGGCATGGGGGTAGACCTAGGGTTCAGTTCTAACAGTGCACCAACAAGCCCTAACTATTGGCCCTTTTGGCAACACTTGCAAAGAAGATGTAGTCTCGACCGAAGTAGTTATAAGGGGTTGCACGACACATGTGTCTACAACCAGAGGAAATGAAAAGTGGATCCAAGGCAACACTCTCACACAGATATAGTTATTCTTTATCTTCCTTAAGCCTACTGTGTGAACTATATCTCAGATCTAACATAATATTTCATTAACAGTATGTCAGAGATCAGAAGAACACAACATCAATCACACACAACAACAAGATATATGTGGTTCACCCTCTCCCTAGGGCTACGTCCACAAAACTGAGCTTTATAGTATATTAGATGAAATCATATAGCTCTATCTACACTCTTACCTTGCAGATATCTCTTTCTTTCTCTTCCTTTCTTCCCTCCATGCACACCCAGCTATAGGGTTGATCTTTGCACCCAGCTGAAGATCTTACAACACAAACTTCTCTCACCTCACAATACTTCTCTCTTAGCAATAACAAAAATCAATCATCATACATAATTGAACCCATCTCAGGTCCTCTTGACATTTATTTATACATTACAATGACTCTCCAAAAACCTTAGGCTGAAACCTAGGTGTCAAAACCATAAATACCAAAACCCTAGATGTCTAAAACCCTAGGTCAACTTGACCTGCATTTTTCAGGGCTTCGCCATCCTGTCTTTCTTTCTTTTCTGCGAGGTGCTCCAAAGCATCCCTTGGTGGCATTTTCCACTTGATAAGTCATCCACGGTTCATATTCCTTGCTGATTTGTCTTCCTCGATCTCCCCATACAACGACTTTCTTTCTCTTACTTTGCTCCATCTTTTCTTCTCTTTTTTCCACTTCGACCCAATCTCAGTCAACTTGTCTTCCACGTAGTTCACACTTCACGCTTCTTTCCTTAATATTCACAACCTTCCATAACCAAGGGCCAACAATAATTTATGGAATATGATCTATGGAATTTATGGTTTTTGAATGGTCTAGAGATGAATTTCAAATAGGTTAGCTTGGCATTTTCTCTATAACTTCTCTTTTGGGACTCTTCAAAATATGAGAATTTCAAAGAACAAAGGAGACATACAAAAGTACCTCAAGTAACAATTTCAGAATAAGATTTGCAAAATTGGATATGTGGCATGTTGTACAAGTTCATTCTTGGGAAGAGGCCCAAAACAACAATATTTGAGAAAGTTAACATTTGGAAATTTAAATTTTGGTTAGACCTGGTAAAGACAAAAATATTGAGTAGACCCAGTGAAGGAAGAAGTAGTGAGTAGACCTGGTGAATGAAGAAGAAAAAATCAGACTTGGTGAAGGAAGAATTAGTAAGCATACTCGATGAAGGTTGGTGTAGCTCACACAAAGATATTGGTTGCTCTTCCTAAGTTGGTTCTTATCGGTGGGGATTGGTGTCTTTAGTAGATTGGTGTCTATGAAGATCTATAAAAGTAGGTTGGTTTCACTCAAACATGGAGATTGGTGTCTCTTTCTAAGTTTGTGTTTAACAATGGGGATTGGTGTCTCCAATAGATTAATGTCTACAAATATCTGTAAGAGTAGCTTGGTTCTTACAAACAATTATAAAGAGAAGTTGTGCGGTTTTCTCTTGAAAGGGTTTCCACGTAAATGTTGTATTCCATGTTCTATAGTTAATAGATCTCATATGTGATTGTTTTCTTATGGTTGATGAATGTTTGAAAAATTAAAAAAAATGTCTTATACCGATTCACCCATGTTGGATGTTTATTATGTTGAACCAAGTTCTACTTTAGGTTTCCAAAAACACTATGCAAACCATTGTCCCTTCAAGAGACCAGAAGGAAATACTACGCACAAAGTGCACAATGTAATCTCACCAGAGATTTCTTATGGGTGACTGCAGGATCGATATGTCTGCAATATTGGAAGGGAGACTTATGTGGGGATGGGAGAAATTATTTCTACCTCAAAACATACTAGATCTACTATCGTATTATATCAACACATCATTACCTCTCAAATCTACCATTCTGTAATCAATTACATTCATTTAAGATTCATTCTACAGTAATTACCCTGATTATTCTATTGCATGATGCATTTTTACTACTAATATATTCAATCATTTATCATAAATAAATAGTAGCAAGAAATAAGAAAACATTCCAAAAAGAGATACAAAGTTTAGTGTGGTTCACCCCCTTGGGCTACGTCCACAAATATTTGGTTGTCTTCGCTCTTATTATTCTTCAAAAAAATTATAGCACTGCGCACATTACATTTGAGGATGATAATATCACACTAAGATACTTATATTGCTACCTTACCCTCAATTACAATTCATATCTATCTCTCAAAACACTCTCTTGCTCTATCTCAAAATTGACTCTACGATCTCGAAAAACTCCTGCAAAAACTCTTCCTCAAAACTCGTTTTCAAATCATCTTTGCTACAATATATTTATATTACAAAAAGTGGTTGATTACCCATAACAACAATGACCAAAACCCTAACCAACTAACCCTAAGTGGATTAGGTTTTTCCACTTTCTAACTTCTTTAGCATAGCTGGTCCAAAATCCAACTGTTTTCCTCGTTGATCTGCATATTTCCTCCTTCCTTTGACTTCTTTCTCGATGTCGTTTTTCCCTGTTTTTCAACATGCGCTCCTTTTTTGGTCCATTTTCTATCTGCCTAATTAATTATCATGATTTTCCCCCAAAATGGATTGCACCAACAATCCCCCAACACTCACATGTGGCTTGTCACGAGCCACTGAGGTAGTATGTGCACCTTGTACTAACTTCTCTAGCTCTTGGAATCTACTTGAAATTTCTTCAAATCGAGATTTTGCTTGTGTGCTCTTCTCTGCTACAGTGTCCACAATATGGGCAATAATTTTCTTCTTCAACAATTCTCCACTCTCCAAGCCAACTTGTTCAATATGACCCTTTGTTGCATCAATCTCCGTAAGCATTTGTTATGTGCCTTCTTTTAGTGGTTCCAGTTGAGCCTGCCTTCACTGCTTATCTAATTGTATAGTCTTCATCTCTTCCTGCAAGTTCTTCATTTCTTGCATTCTTTTCAACCTATTTGGTATTGTCATTTCTTTTTATTTCTGCTTCAGTTCTTGCAACACAGTATTTATACCTTCTTCCTTATGTTCCAACTCCTATATTTTTCCATGCTCTTGCATATTTTTCCATAATTGTGTGCTCTTATTATAGGACTCTGCGATTTCCTGAATTATCGGTGCAATGCTCTCCATATGAATTGTAGCCTTCTTCTCCCTTTGTGTTCTTACTTCTGGTGTAGTAGGTACTATAAGATCCATCAAATCTATAATGTGGCTTCTATATGTCTCCATAGCCTGTGCTATTTTCTCAAATGTTTCCTTTGTTTTTATGTTTTCGCCTTGCGTGCTATCAGGAATGGTTTTAAATAATTGTTCCACCTGTTGCTTTATTCTTTCAATGCGTTGCTTTGTTTCTTACCTCTCGAATTGCACGTTAAGTTTCATCTCTAGTGTCTTACTCACTTCATTGGCCAACTATAAACTTGTAGCATATGTGCAAGCCCTTGATTGAATTTCTTGCATGACACTTATTTAAATTTTATACAACACCTTATTTGGAATCTTGGGTAGTGCCAAGTTCAAATGATCGATGTATTTTAGTGGCTTCTACATTGTAATTTCATTCACCTACAACATCTCCTGGGTGATACAAAAATTGTCACTCCCCATAGCTATGATTTGTACTGTCTCCTGTTCTGGAAGTGTTCTTTCCCGATAATTTTTCTATTGTTTCACTTGCTCTTTTTGTTGTGTTGTAGTAAGTTGCAATTGCTCCAGTGCATCCTTGACCTCTGTAAATTTCTTTATTATATCCTCCCTCTACTTCTCAGCATCATACCACAACTCTGTCATGTGATCCTACACTTTCTCTATGACTACCTCTGCATCATCCTTTTTCAGTGTGAGTTGATGAACTTCCTTGTGCGCCTTCATTTTCTTGTGTTGGACTATTGCCTGCAAGACTGTGATTTTCGCTGTCATTGTCTCTGTCAGTGTGGTTGAAACTGGTATCTCTAAATATGGGAGACTTAAGTCTCATGTTTCCTCTGGCATAGGAACATTAGTATCTTTTTGCGCTCCTGCATTTGTTTCTCATGCGTGCTCCTTTTCCTGTGCTGAATCCTTTGGGATGATGTTTTTTTTCTTTAGCTTTCTAGTGATTGTGATACCCCCTTCTTCTTTTGCATGCTCTGTTTATTTTCTTTTGTTTGTTTTTGGGCTAGTTGATTGTCTTGAAGGTCTAGCCTCTGCTTGTTGTTTGGATTTTGGTACCTTCTTTGGGATTACTGACACCTTCCATTATTCAGGCCAATCCTTCATGGCTCATTTCACTTCTTCTCCTATGACATAGTATCTCAATTATATCCATTCCTTATTTGGATTCCTCTTAGCCTGGATCCACATATTATGTATGGAATCCTAGAAGTTAGTTATTCATTGGTTCTCCCTCACCACTTTCAATAGTATTCTCCATGTATTATCTAGCTTCTCTTGCATCTCATCATACATCATGGAGAAAATGCTAGAATTTTCCTTCCTTTTCTTTGGATCTGAGGTATGCCATAATGTTGTATATTTTGTTACGCGAAATTTTCCTAGCCTCTGGTAAAATCAACTATATTTTGGTTCTCCATAACCAACTAGGGCTATCAATATGATTAGTCATGAATAGTGAAACTCTATACCTAGATCCTACACATACTTGCAATCCTCCATAAACAAATTTAGGATATATGGAGCCCAACTAAGTAGACTCCCCTTTGTGCACTTTGTGGCTGCTGCTATTACTCTTGTGGGAGATTCCTCCTTGAGATATTTTCTGAAAAGTTTACATTCCATTATTTTTGTCATGAACTTCATTTCTGGTTCATTTTTCTATCTAATAACCATTCCTCTTTAACCTTTGTGAGTACCATATTTTTTATTGATCTCATCTACCAAAGATTTTTCTTTGGTTTTATCATCCATGTACTGCTCTAGTTTTTCTCCCTCTATCGGTAAACCTGTGATTTCTGCAATAAAGTCTACATCTATGGATACATGCCTCTCCATCCACAAGATGCCTCCATGTACTAGTGCCAAAAGAATTTTGACAGATGCATTTACATCTTTTCCTCTCCCAAAATGAGGAATCTCTAGCATGTTCATGAACCCTATGTTATATAGTCCTGCAATCCATTATTTCATCTCCAATATGGGATTCCCTGATGGACCCTCTCCTTTATTCGCCATGTACACTTGCTGCGCAAAATCATGGAACTTCGCTATGTATTCCACATCATGATCAACATACTTCAGTTTGTTAACAGACCCCAACATGTCACCAACTACTTTGACTCCTTCTTGTATCTATGGTAGTGACAATGTTAGTTCCTTCTGCTTGCTTGGTGTTCTTGGTGCAACAGGGTTTTCCCTAGTCTTGTTCTTTCCTACTGATGGCCCTACTATTTCTACCTAGTTGTCTTCCTCATCTTCTTTTGTGTCTGAGTTTTGCTGGTCTTTGATATCTTCCACCAACACTTGTTCCTTTGTATGATGCGCTGGATCTTCTACACGATGTTCTACTTCATTAGACTTTGTCCGTTCATCATCTTCTTCATTTGGTTATATCTGTGGTTTTGATGTGTCTAATCCAATTTGTTGCGTGGGGTTTTTCTCTATGCTATGGTTTTGTGTTTCACCCTACATGATGACATCGATTTCCTCTGTCACCTGAACCTACTATTCTTCAATCGTAGGACTAATGACTCGATGAATGGAGATGGAATTGTTTCCACGTCCACCACTCCTTTCGATTGATTGTTTTCCCCAACAATTGATTTGTCTTGTGTCAACCTTGCGACACTTCGTGTTTTCTTGCAATCTGACTGGGAGCTCCAAACTTTGGTGGTGCCATTCTGCTACATTTTGAAAGGGTTTCTCTAAATCTTCATTGAACGCCTCTGAGTCACCTACTCATACTGATTTTTCTTCCTTAGATCTCATTTTAAAAAAGTCACAATGAGGCTTTACCTTTCACATTTTCTACTTTTGTAAGTCATGCCATAAATGCTTTGTCGTGCCACACTTTTTTGATCACCGCTTTTCCTTTTTCTGGTTGTTTTTCTATATCGATGCGTTGTTTTTCTTCCTGGTTACCTTTCTCTAACGCACAATGTATTCAATTTATTTCATGTACATTACTACCTTATGCATGTTGTATCATCTAACTGCATGTGTAACACTTATCCATCAACTACATCTTTTTTGTATTTTTCTTATTTTTCCACTTTTTTTTTGTTTTCTTATTTTCTTTACTATATACACTATGTACAATTGTAGTTTTCTACACTGCATATGATAGGGGTTACTAGGTTGGATGTGCCTATATAGTTTCAGTCAACTTCCATTAACTAACCCTTGAATCTCCTTGCCTGCTAGATCCTGCAACTGCACAACACCTCCATTTGTAACATATTTTATCTCATATGGTTCTAGCCAATGCATCTTGAATTTTCCTGGGTGTTGCAAATATTTACTGTCATAGAGAAGAACCAAATCTCCTTCCTTAAACATTTTCTTCTTAATGTGTCTATCATGCCAATATTTTTCTTTGGCTTTCTGTACTTCCTAATGTAAGCCAACCATAATCCTGTCCTCTTCTAGTTCCATGAGTTGAGACAATATTTCTTGAGTTGCGCCTTTTTTCTATCATGTTTGTAATGGCTGCCATGCACGGACTAGGTATCAAATATCCTAAAGGGACTACTACTTCCTGAACATACAACAATATGAAAGGTGTCTTCCCTATGATATTTTTGCATGTGGGTATATAATCCCATAATACTACTGGTATCTTCAGATCCCAATCATCCTTGTTGACATTGAAAATTTTAGATAGGGCATTCTCCAATATTTTATTAAATTCTTCCACTGTTCCATTAGCCCGAGGATGGTATGGAGTTCTCTTCTGATGGTGTATCTCAAATTCTTCAGTCATTTCCCAAATGGTACTATTGATAAAATGAGTTCCCTAATCACTCATCAAAATTATAGGGCATCCAAATCTTGTAATTACTTGTTCAAATAGGATGTGCGATGCAATTTATGCACTGCAATATTTTACTGTTATTTCTTTGGCCCATCTGCTTCAATATTATGTCACTATAATGATGTACCTTTCTCCTGATCTTCTAGCTAGAGGGTTGATTGGTTCTACAAAGTATACTTCCCATTTTTCAAACACTTTAAGAGTTACCCGAGGTTTTATGGGCATCTCATCCCTCCTGAATGACTTTCCTACCCTTTGAAAGACATCAAAAGTTTGGGAATACTCCTTTGCATCTTTAGAAATTGTTGACACCATATTCCTACATGTAGTATCTTCTGCGTAGTGGATTTTCCTGCATAATTTCCTCCAACTATTCCTTCATGTTCTTTTTCCAAGATGATGGGGAATTCATGTTCCATGACAAAACTCCTTTGAGTATTATCTGCACCTATTTTATACAAGTGTCCTGCAAAAAGTTGGTAATCTGCAGCTCTAACCACCAAATTATGTTAAGAACCAAATATCAATATAGCATAGAAAAACCTCAAAAAAAGTACTCAACGCCTTGAAAAAGAGATAATTTCAGATAATAAGCCTCTTCGAGGGGGCAACCTCCTTTTACCCCACTTAAATGTTCAAGTACAAGAT
>ML784046.1:338474-352755 GCA_009831015.1 Picea engelmannii | reverse complement strand
AAGATGATTCAAAATGAAAATGTCTCCTTGGTATATATAGGAGACTAGGAGGTATAATTACAACTAATGGCCTAAAGCCGACATAAATAAAATAAAATTACTAATATAATATGCCCCAATTAAGGGGTAATGAGTCAATATTAGGGCTTAACAAATTATTCTTCTAGGAAGTGTTGTATTCCTTTGGGGAAAATCTTGTACTAAAAAATTCAATGATATCAGAAAAATATTCATCAATAATGTGCATTGAAAAGAGTTGTGCATCAAGAAAATTGTCCTCCAAGCTGCTTGGTTCCTCTCCATTGGTTATCCTGGACACATGATCCGTTCCTGCATTCAGTCTTTCAGGTTTCACAATTAATTCAAAATCAAACTCTTGAAATAACAACAACCATCTATATATTCTCCCCCCCAACACTGGCTTGTTGACTAGGTATCTCAAAGCAGAGTGATCTGTAAACATATTAAAATATTGGCCTAATAAATAATGTTTGAACTTCTATAATGCATACACCATAGCTAAATTCTATTGAGTGATCTATGTCACCTTCTCATGGTTGTGTTAGTACTGCTCCAAGTTCTATTGAAGAGGCATCCAAATGAACATAGAACTCTTTTTACCAATATGGAAGCACCATAATTGGTGTTGACACCATTTTCTCTTTTAAGATGTCCAAACTTTGTTGGCACTGATAATTCCATTGAAATTTTATATCCTTCTTTAACAATTTCTCCATGGGAACATTAATTTGTGCATAGTTATTTATGAACTTTCTACAGTAGCCCATATGTCCTACTGTAGCTCTTAATTGGAGCACTAACTTAGGTGGTGGTAAATTAACAATGACAACAATATTTGTATGGTCAACCAACAGGCCCTGTTTACACTCTACATGCCCTAGAAAAATTGCAAATGGCGTGTTGAATATACATTTCTTGATGTTAAAAGATATTTGACATTGTCTACACCTATATAGCATTAATCTTACAACTTCAACATGATCTTTCAATAGGCTAAATATTGTCCAATCATCCAGATAGACCTCCAAAAATTTATGTATAAAATCTTTAAATGCAACTACCACTACCCTTGAAAAAATAGTAGGGGCATTCTTCAATCCAAAGGGAATCATTGTGTACTAGTATGAACCCCATTGTGTAGAAAATATAGTCTTATGACGATCTTCTGGTGCTATTCTACTTTGGTGATACCCTGAAAATCCATCAGTAAATGAGTATGCTTATTGTCCTCCTACATTTTCCAATACCTCATCTATAAATGGAGTAGGGATGGGATCATGCAGACAGGAATCATTCAACTTCCTCAATTCTACACAAATCCTTATTCCCCCTTTCTTCTTCTCCTAAACTACCATAGGGCCAATCCACTCAGATTCTTCAATAGGTTCTATTATACCAACCTCTAACATTTTATCAATCTCTACATTAACCTTTTTTTTATACATTGGATTCAACCTATAGGGTCTCTGTCTTATTCGTCTGGCATTTGGTCGCAAAGGAATCTTCATTTCTCCAAGTTCTCCTGCTACCCCTTTCATTTCTAAAAACATTGTTGGAAATGGATCACTATATTCATGCAACAGTTCTGTTATTCTTTCCATTGTCTGGCTGTCCCAATAGCCACCAATACTTGCAATTTTTGGATTTTATTTTGTTCCAATGTTGACCTTATTTATCTTCAGTGGTGCAACAAATTCTTCTGACTATAATTGTGGACCTTGTACATATATTTCCCCTTCAAATTTTGTTATATGAATATCATGCATGTTTTCTTCTGTTGGGTCATCTTCTGTGATGTGGTAATAATGTAACAACTATCAGACTGTTTATTGATTGTGATTTTGATAAGTTGTTACATTTTCAACTTCAGGTTCTTAAAAAATCATTTCTTTTATCAACTTCAGTGTTGCATCCATCACTGGATTCTCATGTTCAAATGAAAATGTGATTACAAAATTCTGCTACAAATCTGTCCAATCTACAATTCCTGTGTGCAGTTCCAATTCTGTATACCAATTTCTTGGTATACCTTCCAATGTATGGATGAAGTGATGTGGCCATTCCTCTAGTGGTACCAATATCCATTGTGTTATGAATATGTCTATATGTTCTCTGGGTTGTCCTCTTTCATCATATTTCTCCATATGTTTCTTCTCATATTCTACGCCAAATTTGATGCATGGTAATCTTTTGCATTGATACCAATAATGGATATTTTCTTTGTGAGTAACCCACCAACGTGCGGGTGTTGGTTTCAAGGAAATGTAAAATACTAATAACCTTTGAATTTCCAAGATTTCTAACTCAAAATTTGTTAAAAATTCTTCCAAATTATTTTGACCATAAAAACTTGGAGGTTCTCTTATCTTTGTGCCAACCCATCTTAGTGCATGTGTAATTCTTTCACATCTTCTGGTAGATATCTCTTGTAAGTGTTGTTTCCAATTCTCCAGTCTCATGTTATAATATGAAGCACAAGAAATGATGCTTCTCCAACAAAGAATTCCATATGTTGTGGGGTTAAAGTAATCTTGATAAATTTCTCTATCACTAGTTCAACATATCTTCCACATTTTGAAGGAGCTAATGGTGTTATGACTCTATATCCTCCTGATTCAAAAATCATTTTCTGGGTATTCAAGTTGATGATATGTCACATACCTACTACCTCAATCAAATTTTTCGTTGATTTCCGCATAATCAAAACCCCTGAATTACCTATGGAGGCTTAGCGCAAGCTAGCTTTTTCTCTCTCCGTTCCCATGTGATCGCGATCCATGATCACAGTTCAAATAAACGCAATGTCTTTTGTATTTCGCGGCTCGGCGCTACAGTGATGTCGAATCATTCGACTCTGCAACTGTCGAACCCTGATAGGGCTAGCGATATGTCAATAGGGACGAATCCCTACAGGGTTAGCAAATGGCCAATGAGAACAGGCCCCGTCGCACGGGTAAGTGGAGTACAAGTGGAAGAGGGGAATTGCGACATGGTAGTCAACAGGACAGGAGGGGGCCCCATTTCACATGCCACACTATTCCGGACCCCCCCCCGCCCCTCATTAAAGGCAGAATGGCCCAGGGGGTCCAGAATTCACCTGAGCATCATTGATCACGGTGAATTCATCTCAACCGTTCTCGAGTTTCACGTCTTATTCCGGACCCCCCCCCGTTAAAGGCAGAACAACAAGGGGGCTTCAGAATGAAACCTCAGCTGTAGATCTGGGCGGGTGGACTCTGGCCGTCTAGATCTAATCGTTGCTTACCTTAATGCGCACTCACGTCCCAGCTTAAAGCCGACATCTCTTCCTCACATCCGATGGTCATTACAGACCCTGAGATCCTCCGAAAGAATCTTGTCCTTTCATCGGGACTTATCATCACGAGAGTCCGAACTCTCGATCACGAGGCTCCCGAATTCCTGATCCCCAGTTCCTCGATGTGGCAAATCTTTCGACATGTAGCCTTCATAAATTTGATCGGTCCAGATCTGTCCCGGGATTTCCACCATGGAAAGCCCCAATCCCTCATCATCAGGATTCCCGATTTCGCGATTCCCGATTTCTTGAAATGGGTAATCTTACGACACGTGGCCTCCGTCATTCGGACGACTTAGATCTATTCCAGGGTTTTCACCATGGAAAATCTCGAACTCTCATCATCAGGAGTCTCAATTTCGCGATTCCCGATTTCCCGAAATGGGTAATATTACGACACGTGGCCTCCGTCATTCGGATGGCTTAGATCTATTCCGGGTTTTCACCATGGAAAATCCCGA
Organism: Picea engelmannii; assembly: GCA_009831015.1. Classification (NCBI taxonomy): domain Eukaryota; kingdom Viridiplantae; phylum Streptophyta; class Pinopsida; order Pinales; family Pinaceae; genus Picea; species Picea engelmannii. The sequence continues at coordinate 348,957 of ML784046.1, read as the reverse complement.
ACTCTCGTCATCAGGATTCTCGATTTCGCGATTCTTGATTTCCTGAAATGGGAAATCTTACGACACATGGCCTCCATCATTTGGATGGCTTAGATCTATTCCAAGGTTTTCACCATGGAAAATCCCAAAATCTCGTCATTAGGATTCCCGATTTCATGATTCCCGATTTCCCAAAATGGGAAATCTTACGACACGTGGCCTCCGTCATTCGGATGGCTTAGATCTATTCCAGGGTTTTCGCCCCTATACACCGGGGTCTTAATCCTCGGGTAACTCCTGACAGATCCAACAGCTGTCGGGTTTTCCAGCTGAGATTTGACGACTTGGATTGGTTCCTACCCGTGCATTCTTCCATGACTCCCTGGACGTGGAAAAATCAACGGTCCAGATACTCCCATGGACCTTGGAGATCTATGGTCCCGAATTCTTCGCTGTCCATGAATACACAGAAAACAAAGGGGTAAGGCATTTAACACCCTACTTACTCCTACCAAACTAATGGTCATGCGTGACCACAGGTTTCCCGATGGAATCTCGTCTGTCAATTAACACCTATCAGGGTTGAGACACTTAACACTCCATCTTCTTCCTCTGATCTGACGGTCGTGAGTGACTGCAGATCTCCTGATGGGATCTCATCCATCGATTCGATACTTCATCCTTATGCTTCCATCTCGGGTGTTCAAGAGGATTGTTCCTCCTCATGCAAGGTTACTAAGGCCTTATGCCTTCACATTCTCTTTCTCGGTTCTTGATGGGCTTTTCAAGGAGGGTATCTCTATGGGGAGGTTCACCCAAGGTACTATCTGAGACAGATAAGGGTATCGTCCTCCCGAGAACCAGACGTGAAGTCTGAATTAGATCAGTATGCATATAAATAACGATTCATGAGAACATAAGCCATACATAGTCTTTCCATACAAATATACAACTACTAGTACTGATCAAAACACCATACAGACAATCTTATAATGAAATCATTCACAGTTTCATAGCTTATGAGCATAATTATCAGAATACATATATTTCAAGATGCCAAAGGCAAAACACTTATCAGAAATAACACCAGGGGTCAAGCAACTGCTGAGAGGGGTGCTTGTTTCCACCCAACCATAGGCTTAGTGACACCCAGCGGATTTACCACTAGCCACCCCCGAGCTAAGACCATGATGCTGTGAGACTGCGTCTCTTTTTACCAGTGGCAAGGAGAGAAGGTTACTCTCCTTCCTCTCTGCTATCACTCACTCTACATATTTCCAAAGTTCTCTTCTTCCCCTCGCGTCTGCCCCCAATCGCTTCCACCCCATGCCTTATCCTCTTGCGAGGTTGTGTGTGGCACGATTTCCCTCACGCTGGTTAGTCATGATGGCTCTACGAATGGGCGGTTCACCTCCCCATCCCTCATTAATTCCCGAGGAGCCATCAACCTACCTGCCTGCGAGAAATTTAATTCATGGCTAGCAAGCCGCTTTTGGTTCTCCGAGCCAATCAAGTCCAAATACGGTATTAATTCTTGGTGGAAGTTAACGCCACCTTTCCAGGTGCCTTCCACCGCCATCGTGGTCTCTTTTTCTGCACATCCCCTCTCAGCAGTTTTGCAATATAAATTCATAATGTTATTCACATTTAATGGCCTTTTCCATAAGGTCCATTCACATCACATATTCACATTCATGAGTTTACCACAGTTCTGGCCAGTCCAGTTATTTTTTTACAAATTGGGGGAAACAGGGTGTTACAATTCCCTCCCCCTTAAAGGAACATCGTCCTCGATGTTCTTATCTTTTGACATGAATTGTATGTACGAAAGTAAACAAAATTGGATATGCCTATCTCATGGCATCCTCCATTTCCCATGTAGCCTCATCTGGGCCAAAATGTCTCCACTGCACCTTTACCTGTGCAATGGTTTGGTTCCGGAGCGGGGTTTCCTTTCTGTCCAATATGCATTGGGGATTTGGTAGAAATTCTCCCTCCGGTTCCACCTGGATCACAGACCAGTCAATTATATGATTAGCATCATGTACATATCTCTTCAATAATGAAACATGGAAAACATTATGTGCTTTTACTGTGGGGGGAAGTGCTAGCCGATAGGCTACAGGTCCCACTCTTTCTAGAACCTCAAAGGGTCCACGATACCAGGGTGCCAACTTGGCACAAGCTCCCATTTTGAGGGAACTCCTTCTGGGCTTAATTATGAGATATACATGGTCTTCCATTTTGATCTCTCTTGGAGTTCTCTTTTGATCAACATAACTTTTCTGTCGGTTCTGAGCGATCTTCAGATTTTTTTTTATCTGAGTCACTTGTTGTTCCATTTCTTTCAACATGTTGGGTCCAAAATAAATCCTATTTACAGGATTACTCCAGCTGACTGGAGTATTACACGGTCTACCATAGAGGACCTCGAAGGGACTCATTTTTAAGGATTCTTGGCAGCCGTTGTTGTAGGCGAATTCTACCAATGGCAAGTAGTCTTCCCATTTCCCGGGTTGATGCATTACATGCATCCTTAACATATCCTCTAATATCTTATTCACTCTTTCTATTTGTTCGTCATTTTGAGGGTGATAGGTGGTGTTGAACAACAATTTGGTCTCTAATCCAGCCATTAGTGATTTCCAAAAATTGGAAGTAAATTTTGTGTCTCTGTCAGACACTATCTCTTTCGACATACTGTGCAGTCTGAATACCTCTTTCATGAATATCTGGGCGATATCTATCACCTTGCATGTTGATTTGAAGGGGATGAAATGAGCAGACTTGCTCAGTTTATCCACCACTACCATAATGGCATCATTCTGCTTGGTTGAAGTCGACAATCCAATGATAAAATCCATGGATATGGTTTCCCATTTCCATTCTGGGATGGGTAAAGGGTGTAATAGTCCTATTGGGTGTCAATTTTCTACTTTAACCTATTGGAATTCTATTCATTGGGCCAAATATTTGGCTATGTATTTCTTCAATCCAGGCCAATAAAATTGTTTCCGGGTGGCAGTGATCATTTTCTGGTATCCTGGGTGACCAATGTATGGTCTTTTATGTAGTTCATCCATAATGAACCTCTTCAAGTCATCACAATTTGGAATGTACAGTCTATCTCTATAAGTGAGAAGACCTCCTTCGGTCATCTGGTAGCCTTCATATTTTTCTCCAGCGGGTTCTTGTTGTAGGTATAGGGTCACAGTCTGAACGAAGGAATATGTTTCTTGTGCATTTCTGACTCTGTTCTTGACATCTATCTTGCAGGTACTCACCGCTGCCAGGTGAATTTTTTTCATGCTTCTGCTAAGGGCATCGGCCACCCTATTCTCTTTCCCTTTAATGTGTTTGATTTCAAAATCAAATTCACTAAGGAGGGCCATCCATCTAGCTTGTCTAGCATTGAGCTTTGGTTGATCAAACAAATACCGTAATCCACAGTGATCTGTCATAAGTACAAATTTTCTTCCCAAGAGGTAATGCCTCCACATTTTCAAGGCATGCACTATGGCAGTCAGTTCTAGATCATGAGTCACATAGTTGACTTCATGTTCATTCAATTTTCGGGATTCATAGCAGATCACACTTCCTTTCTGCATAAGGACTCCTTCGATCCCTTCTTTACAGGCATCTGTGCACACAAGGAAGTCATCTTTTGGGTCAACGATTTTCAACACGGGTGCATGGGTCAGTAGATGCTTTAGGGTTTGGAATCTTTCTTCACATTTCTGTGTCCACAGGAATTTTGTCTCCTTCTTCTGGAGGGCAGTGATTGGACAACCAATCTTGGAGAAGCCTTTTATAAATCTCCTATAGTATCCCGCTAATCCCATAAAGGATCTAATGTCTGAAACATCCTTTAGGGTAGGCCATTCCATGATAGACCTGATCTTGTCAGGATCTACTGTTACCCCTTCCTCGGACAGAACATGTCCCAAGTAATGTATTTGCTTCTGAAAGAAGTCACATTTGCTGAATTTAGCATAGAGTTGATGCTCTCTTAGCACTTGCAACACAAGTCTAAGATGATCTTCATGTTCCTCTCTATTCTTAGAGTAGATTAATATGTCATCAATAAAAACTAGTACGAATTTATCTAAAAATTTACTGAGTACATTGTTCATTAAGCACATGAAAGTGGCAGGGGCATTGGTTAACCCAAATGGCACTACCACAAACTCATAGTGACCATACCGTGTCCGGAAAGAGGTTTTATGGATGTCTTTGCCCTTGATTCGGACTTGATGGTATCCCAACCTCAATTCAATATTTGAGAAAATAGATGCTCCTCCCAACTGATCGAATAGATCATCGATCCTGGGCAAGGGGTACTTGTTATTTATGGTTACTTTATTAAGTTGTCTATAATCTTTACACAGTCTAAGGATGCCATCCTTCTTTTTCATGAACAGGACTGGTGTTCCCCATGGGGACACGCTAGGTCGAATATAACCCTTATCCATCATTTCTTTCAATTGCAATTTGAGTTCAACTAACTCAGGTGTGCTCATTTGGTAGGGTGTCCTAGACACCAACACCGCTCCTGGTGCGAGCTCTATCGAGAAGTCAATGTCTCTTCTCGGAGGTAGGCCCGGTACCTCTTTCGAAAACACATCTCTATATTTTCTCAGGATAGGGTGATCATCAGGGCTTGGTTTAGCACCCTCGATGGTTTTTAACACCTGTATTGCATATAGGGGACATCCCTTTCGGCAATAATTTCTCATTTGTAGGGCTGATATTTGCCTCATCGAGACCAGTTTTCAGATCCCTTGAAGGGTTATCCTTTTTCCTTCTTTGCTCACACATTCTAAGGTTTTATGGTAACAGTCTAGTCTGGATTTATGGGCGGCTAGCTAGTCCATACCAATCAGCAGATCGTATGATCCCAGGGGTAATACGTTATGGGTTGCTTGGGTGGGGAATTCACCCAATATTAATTGGCAGGCTGGTATGACCTCTACTACCCTTCTTTTGGTGCCAGTGGCTAACTGTACCAACCATGGCTTAGTTTTCTTTCGTGGTTGTAGCTTACACTTATCAACAACTTTAGGGGCTATATAACTCAAATTTGAACCAGGGTTAATCAAAACAGACACCAGATGGTTGAAAATCATACCTTCTATTTCCACCACGGAAGCTTGGTGGTCAATTTGGTTACTATCCAATGCTGCATAAATCTGCAGCACACTCCTTGCCACATCATTGACTGTGGGAGCTTTCTGAATGTTATAAACTTTCCGACTATTCTGTTGTCGATGTGGATAGTCTCTCAGGAGATTCTCTTCTCCGCAACCCCAACATTTCAGAGGTTCTTTCTTTGGGTTATTAGTCTTCACTGGTATAGGTCCAGAAGTTTTACTTCCGTCCACTGAGGGAAAGTTCTGCTGGAGTACACTCTGAGCTGGAAAGTTCATTTTGGGGTTCTTCTTGTAGTTCTTAAATCCTGAGGATTTGATTCCCTTTTTCTGAAATCTCGAACCACTCTTCTGTTTCCAGTCTCGACGAGACTCTGCCCGATGTCCATATTGTTCATGACAATATGTTTCTTTTCGAATAGTGTCTTCTAAGGTCTTTGGCTTGTCGAATTCGATTCGGTTCTGGTATTCCTTGGGTAGCCCACTGATGAAGCATTGCGTATTCGCCTTCTCTGCTTTGATGTAGGGTACATATCTAAATAAGTCGAGGAATTTGTTGACATATTCCTCTATAGTGAGTTGTCCCAGTTTGAGTTCATAAAACTCTTTAGCCTTCTCGTCAAAATATCTTTCCAACAAATACTTCTTTCGTAAGTACTTTTCAAACTGTTTCCAAGACAGGTCCTCCTCGCAGACCCCTTTCATATCCTTAAGATCCTCCCACCAGATGGAAGCCTTTCCGTTTAGATTTAAAGTGGCCACTCGGGCCTTCGAATTCTCTGAAAAATCATGGACTCTGAAATATTTCTTCAGTCCAAGTAGCCAAGCCTCGACTTCCTCTCCCTTCTTTATCTCACCGTTGAAGGAGGGAGCTTTGTCCTTTCTGAATTCTTCAAATTTATGACCCTTGGAAGTCTTTTGTTTCTTCTGTTTTCTTCGAGAATAGTAACTGGCCTTGCTGCTGGAAGAGCCTTTTGAATCGCCAGCTTCCTTCTCAGTGGAATCGTCCGGCACTAGTCCTTTACCTCTGGGGTGGACCTTTCTTGAGGTGCTCCTCTCAGTATGGCCACTGATACGACCATGTTTCTGCATCTTGGGTTCTTGTTGCATTTGTCGCTGTAGGTTGGATAAGCTCTGCAGTAAAACTGCATTAATTTCGGTTTGCTTTTCTTGTTCTTTCATCATCCTTTCATTGTCGGCCTTGCAGCTTTGCAATTCAACCATGAGACTCCTCACAGTCTCGGCTAGATTTGGAGGGGTTCCCATTGCTCTTCTTTCGTCAGACTCTTCGTCTCTATTACGAGAGCCTTCTCCCATCTCCTGTGGAGTCACCATTCTCCGCGTCTGTAATTTCCTGCGGCTGATCGTACGCTTGGGTGAAAAGACAAATGTTGGTTATTAGTCAAGAGTTAAATACATTTTATAATCTGCACATAAATTTATAACTCTTTCACATGCATACACAGTCGGGTTCTTGTTTCCAAGTTTTAATCCTGGACAAGAGAGTTACGTTAGGGGGTTACTCCTCGTAGGAGTGATTTGAATGGAGCTTATGCGCAACTCGTGCATGAGCCCAATTAGGCTGAGTGTTGTAACCATACTCTGATAACAATTTTTCACATACCTACTACCTCAATCAAATTTTTCGTTGATTTCCGTAAAATCAAAACCCCCGAATTACCTATGGAGGCTTAGCGCAAGCTAGTTTTTTCTCTCTATGTTCCCATGTGATCACGGGCCATGATCACAGTTCAAATAAATGCAGTGTCTTTTGTATTTCATGCCTCGGCGCTACAGTGATGTCAAATCATTCGACTCTGAACCGTCGAACCCCGACAGGGTTAGCAATCGGTCAATAGGGACAAATCCCTACAGGGTTAGTAAATGGCCAATGAGAACAGGCCCCGTCGCACGAGTAAGTAGAGTACAGGTGGTAGAGCGGAATTGTGACATGGTAGTCAACAGGACAGGAGGGGGCCCCATTTCACACGCCACACTATTCCGGACCCCCCCCCTCATTAAAGGCGGAATGGCCAGGGGGGTCCAGAATTCACCTCAGCACCGTTGATCACGGTGAATTCATCTCAACCGTTCATGAGTTGCATGTCCGATTCCTGACCCCCCCCCCCACTATTAAAGGTAGAACAGCAAGGGGGATCTGGAATGAAACCTCAGCCATAGATCTGGGTGGGTGGACTCTGGTCGTCCAGATCTGCTCGTTGCTTACCTAAATGCGCACTCACGTCCCAGCTTAAAGCTGACATCTCTTCCTCACATTCCACAGTCGTTACAGACCCTAAGATCCTCCGAAAGAATCTCATCCTTTCATCGAGACTTATCATCACGAGAATCCAAACTCTTGATCATGGGGCTCCTGAATTCTTGATCCCTGGTTCCCCGATGTGGCAAATCTTTCGACACGTAGCCTTCGTAAATTTGATCGGTCTAGATCTGTCCCGGGATTTCCACCATGGAAAGCCTTGATCTCTCATCATCAGGATTCTCAATTTCACGATTCTCGATTTCCCAAAATGGGTAATCTTACGACACGTGGTCTTCGTCATTCAGACGACTTAGATCTATTCCGGGGTTTTCACCATGGAAAATCCTGAACTCTCATCATCAGGAGTCCCGATTTCACGATTCCCGATTTCCCGAAATGGGTAATCTTACGACACGTGGCCTCCGTCATTCGAACGGCTTAGATCTATTCTGAGGTTTTCACCATGGAAAATCCTGAACTCTCGTCATCAGGATTCCCAATTTTGTGATTCCCAATTTCCCGAAATGGGAAATCTTACGACACATGGCCTCCATCATTCGGACGGGTTAGATCTATTCCAGGGTTTTCACCATGGAAAATCCCAAACTCTCGTCATCAGGATTCCCGATTTCGCGATTCCCGATTTCCTGAAATGGGAAATATTACGACATGTGGCCTCCGTCATTCGGACGAATTAGATCTATTCTGGGGTTTTCGCCCCTATACACTGGGGTCTTAATCCTCGGGTAAATTTTGACAGATCCAACGACTATCGGGTTTTCCAGCCGAGATCTGACGGCTCAGATTGGTTCCTGCCCGTGCATTCTTCCATGACTCCCTGGATGTGGAAAAATCAACGGTCCAGATACTCCCATGGACCTTAGATATCTATGGTCCCGAATTCTTCGATGTCCACGAATACACAGAAAACAAAGGGGTAAGTCATTTAACACCCTACTTACTCCTACCAAACTAACGATCATGCGTGACCACAGGTTTCCTGATGGAATCTCGTCAATCGATTAACACCTATCAGGGTTAAGACACTTAACACTCCATCTTCTTCCTTCGATCTGACGGTCGTGAGTGACCGCAGATCTCCCGATGGGATCTCATCCATTGATTCGATACTTCATCCTTATGCTTCCATCTCGAGTGTTCAAGAGGATCGTTCCTCCTCGTGCAGGGTTACTAAGGCCTTACTGATCCGAAATCGGATTCAGAAGCCTGTCAGGGCTTGAAAAATGCTCAAAAATGAAAGTGCTTGGAATCCGACGAAACCAATACCATTGCGTCCGGCTCGTCTTCCTGATTCCGGTGGTATAATTTTTTTGTCAAACGGATTCCGTATGGAGAAGATATCGCGTTCTGACCGAAAAGTCAAATAGGCAAAAAAAGATGCTGACTGGGCAGTCCGTATAGGACACGTGGCACATCCGTACGATGACATGTGGCACGTCCGTATGTGCGACACATGGCATGACTGTACAGGTGACACATGGCAGCACCAGGAGATGACACGTGTCAGGATGATTTGGACTTTTTGGCACGCACTTGGACCAATCCTGGAGTGACACGTGTCACCACTGGAAGGGTGACACGTGGCACGGATGACATCAGCAGTGATGTGGCAAAGCTGACGTGGAAGTATGGTTCAGATATGTGGACCAATCAGATGTCGACACGTGGCAGTTTATTGGCAAGTGATTGGGTGCCACGTGGCCCAATCATGGGCTGCCACGTGGCACCCCGGGTTTAGCCAATGAGGGCTATGTCAAAAATTTTGGAGTCCGGGGGATTCGAACCCCAGACCTCCCCAACCGGCTACGTCTTTATAAAGTCCGCCAACCACTATGCCAAACATTATAACTTATAAAATGTATGTAAAAGAATATATAAGAGTTCATTTTACGTATAGATTGGCGCAGGGTTATGTTAAGCCCGCGGTCTTATGGAGCTACATATGACCAGCTAAGGGGGCGCGCGCCCGTATGGAGGGGGCTAAGCCCGTTTTCAACTACAATATAGTTTAAAAGTGGGTTTTGTAACCACTTTATGGTTTTTTTTTAACTAATTAAAGCCATTTTTGATGTAATTAATCCATTTTTAAGGGTTATTGGGCATTTTTAGAGCCTAAAATCGTGGAGGAAGTTGGAGATGGATAACCAACTCCCCCACTATTTAACCAAGGACATTTTGAGGCCAAGGGGATAGATTTTGGAGAGCAATTAAGAGCAGAGATGCTGAGGCAAAGCCAAGACAAGCCAGTTTGAGGCAGGGAGACCGTTGAGGAGGAGATGTTGTCGGATGATTTTTGAGAGTTCCGGACATCCATTTCAGGTGCCGTTCATTGTGCATGGTTCTAGAGATCTGGGCGAACATGACCAGATCAGTCTGGAAGCCATTCGGCATTGTAATGATGTACCATTGATTTTTTGAAAAGAAATAAAGAAGCCTCCCCCACAGAGAAAAGGCCCGGAGACGTAGGCAAAGTTTGTGCCGAACTCCGTTATCAACCCGTGCATTATGGTTTGTTGTTTTTAATTGTCTTTCAGATATGCAAATATGTTAATGGCTGTGTAATTCATTTTCTTTTCTCGCTCTTTCGTTAAGTTTCCCAATGGTCAATTAATGCATGCAAATAAAAACTCAACCATAAGTCATTTCAAAAAAATCCTGACGGATCAAGTGGTATCAGAGCTAGTTGACGTTTGGATTTGAGTTTTGCATGTTAGCCAGGGAAGAGCACATCTCAAGGAGGAAAATGGCATCTATAGGAGGACTTTCTCAAGATGAGAAGGAGTTCATAGATTCGGTGTTTGCCATGGCCGAGATGGTGAAAGTGTTGTATGAAGACTACTTGGAATGAAAGAGCACGGTTCAAGTGAAAGCTTCAAAGAACAACAAAGGAAAAGAAGAATTGAAGGAAGTGCCTTCTACATCTGTTTCAAAAAACACATCTGAGGTATGCAGTGAAGGTTCCTCATCAAATTTTCCTCATTCTCATCAAGTTGGTTTTGGTGAATTCGAAAAACACACAAAAGGTGTAGGTTTGAGAATCCTAACCAAGATGGGTTATGAAAAAGGAAAGGGC
>ML784046.1:305742-318489 GCA_009831015.1 Picea engelmannii | reverse complement strand
ACAGAAGCCACACAAAAGGATTCCAAGGAAGAAAAAGTCCCAAAGACCAAAAATAAGGATGAAGTATTATTGAGTGCCACATGTTTAGCGGGAGCAGCCCCAAAGAAGAAGGTTACCTTTTGCCATTAAACTCAGGGGGAGAAGCCATACCCTTTGCCATTGATGTCAAAGGGAGAGAGAAATTTGGATCATGATTATAGGGGGAGCATGAGTGTTTCCATCAATGACAAAGGGGGAGATTGTTGGAAGATTGGTTGTTGTCATTGATGTCAACCCTAGTCATGGGTTTTGGTCCGCAAGATTGATTAAGGTATTTGGACATGACGGAAAATGCACATGCAGATACAACACCCATGGATGGATAGTATACATCATGTTGTTTCTGGTGGTATGTGGCACATCATGTGGATCCTCATGGTTGAGGAGAAATGAATTTTTGAAGATAACAAAGTGAATTGAAGAAGGAAGTACATGTAGGCCCTGAAGATAATTAAAGAAAATAATTACAAAATAAGAAAGTGTCAGGTCGGCCCTAATGTTAAAAGGAAGTGACATAAATGGTATAAATAAACATCATTGTACATTCATTTGATACAAGTCTAATTTCAGAGGAAATAATAAGAAAAGAAGGTCGGATTTCAAGGGAGGATGAAGTCTTTTGGTGATGTGTTCTAAGGTATGTTATTTTCAGGTCATCTTACCATTTTTGCTATACATTTTTTTCTAGAATGATTCAGATGGTGAAATTGATATGGTATTGAGAAGACATATCAAGGTACCTCTGGTAAAACATTCATCTCTTGAATCACTATAATTATGGAGATACACTCTGTGGAAGATAGGGTTTGTGACTAGTCCTGAAGCTAGTCAATAAACAAGAATTCTGGGTAAAACAGTTGTAAATTCTTCATCAAGAATCCAAATGAAGTGGGACAAATTTCATTAGAAATAGTACGAACTGTAGTTTATTTTATGTGAGTTTCAGAATCTGATGTTAATTATTGAGCGTGGGGCATTCTGTGCAAGTTCACTCTCCTGAATAGACCAGAATTGAATAAAGTCTACTATTCTTTCTATAACCTCTTTTTTGGGAGGATTCAAGGAGTGAGAATTGGAGAAGTTTCATAGAATACATTGAGTAATATTATCTATAGGATCAAAGTACTCCAAGAATTGAAGAATTACATAAATTGAAGAAATCTCAGAAAGCATTATTAGGTTCTATGTGATGATTGGTTGATGGTGGTGATTTAATGTAAATTTTTATTATCTCTCATATATTCTTTGGCAGAAGGAAGAGGCAAGGATGGAGAGTTAAACTCTCTCTTAATATTGGAGGATTGTATCTTCCTCTTGGAGGTTTATCCCTCCCTTTACATTTGGAAGCTGTAGCTACCTTTGGAAGTCATTACTTCCCTTGAACACAATCTATTGATTATTTCTCATATATTGTGCATGGTGTATTGTGGTGTATTGGTGTAACTGTTATACTATTTTTTATTTCTCATTGGATATAGTTGAATCATTTAAGTATAAGTTGAAAAATGTTTTTAAATTGTACTTGATACTGATTCACCCCCCTTTCAGTATCAACAAAAACCAGTCTAGTGCACGGTTTCTGAATGTGATTGCAAGATGAGCCAATTTTGTGTCTTCATCCATGACCTATTTATATTCCCAAATATTCTCACAAATAAATAGATGTTTCTCTGGGTCTTCCGACCCTTCTCCATGAAATTCTGGTAACCGAATTGTTGGATTTGCTCCTTTCATTGTAAAATTGGTGGTACTACCTCCACGCGGTGTAGATATCTTACTACTACTACCTGAACTTGTACTTCTAATTGAATTTCCACTTGTCCCTTGACCTATTAATGGACTCCTTCTGCCACTAATTGTTTTTTTTCTAAAATATTCTTTCTTTGTTGATGTCCTAGTCGCACATGGGTTCATTGGTTCCACACTTATTTGGATATGGAATGAAGTTCGTTCTTTTGTGCCAAACCCTTGACCTCTGGTTTTTCTGTCATATGTGGCGTGCATGATTTCCTCAATATTCTCAGTAGCATGGAGATCCTTTACCTCTTCTTCATCACTTTCCAAGCCTCTCCTCCCAACTACTTCTCTTTTTTTCCTATTAATCTTATATTGGTAGGGTCTTCCGCTGCATTTCGTTCCCGCTTTGTCCATTATTTCCTTGATTTGATCTTCATCCATCGCAATGGATTCCATTGCTTCCTTTTGATTACCTCTATCCATATCCCTCTCGATATATCATATCGTACTTAGTGCTTCCCCTAGTCTCCCCATGCACACATAGTTATTTAGATATCAAACACCTCTATCATGCACAAAAATATTGATTAATGTGTAGAGTGATATAATATACCTTCCTCTTGGACCCTTCAAAAACTCATGCTCTACAATAGTGTATGATTTTGTAGTATCTATTGCAAACTCGGTAATGAATCCTGCAACAATGTTGTCTGGCTAGAAATCCACTGTGCATGTGAATTTGTTATTGACTTTTTGTAGTTGCACAATATTCTCACTAGTACATTCTACTGGTCGTATCTAATTAGTTGGGTGAGTGTCCTTCAATCTCAGTATCCACTAATGTAGAAAATGTGGAAATTCATAGAAAAATGTCTCATGAAGATCAGTAAATACATACCTCTCCAAATATTGGTGCGGTGTATTGTTATAGCCATAAAATTCCCTACTTATGCATACATGGCATTGGCCTTTCTACTTGCACAATTTTCCAAATTACTGCTAAGGATATCTCTTTAAAAAAACATTTTTTGGAGCATGTGTGCACTCTACTGCACTACTTCCCATGTACATACGCTAGCTGCATACTAGAAAATCCATGTACATATAGTAGCTACATACTAAACAACCCGTGTTTACCTCCAAATGTTGAAAAAAAAAGTTCCAAGGAATTCAACGGAGTTATCAAGATATGGGAGGTTTCCTAACCAATTCACCACTGTAGCCCATCCCTAAACTGAATAACTATCCTTTTGTCATATAAAAGGATGTCTTGGGGTCCCATTCCAACATCAAGCATTAGAACAATGAAACTCTTCCCAAATCCCTTTCCCTCCTTGCCCAAGTATTTGCAACCCCTCCTGAGTTTTTGCCTCAACATTCCCTCTCTAGCCTTTTCTCCTATACAATCCCTTCCCTTCCCTTCCCCTGAAGTGATTAGATGATTGTTAGAGAAAGCATTGGGATAGTTCAATTGGAGCAACATTAAGAGGATCCCAGATCAGGTTCACGGAGTGTCGACCTACAAAGGTTGTAATTTTCGATATTTTGGTTTGAATAAAATAATCTTTTTCCTGTCCCAAATGATATCTTTATGTTTTTTTCATTTGATTTATGCATAATGGTTTATATCTAACCCTAATATTCATGAGTAGAGATAGAATATTTGTAGCGTTTTTTGCCTAAGTTTTCTTGTAGGTCAACTTTGGTAGGAGACTTGCAATTTGGGAGCTACAAAGCTGGAGGTGGTCTACATTGAACGTTGGACCAAAGGTACTAATTATGACCTACTTTCCTATGTCTTTATGTTCATCTATTTAGAGTGTTTGGGGTAGTTCAGGAATTATATTATCTTTTAAGGGAGATCATAGCTCTGCCTATACTTTGACCCTGGTATAGTAATAGGGGGATTTTCCCTGCTAGAAGAATTGGCCACTCCACTGAGGAGTCTCTCTAGGGTTTTAGAGGCAGGTTTTTGGGTTTTAATTGTCTTCTTTATTTCCTTTTGAGTTTTTATCAAGTTCACTAAGTCTTTTAAGGGTCTCTTGTCACCTGAAAGGTGCCTACCAGCTTTCCCTGCCCAGCCAATTTGCCTAGTATTTTTCTTTTTCGAAAAATCCTAGAGGTGTATGCACTCTGATTTGGCTCAACACGTGTACATATGGAGTTTTCATAGTAGACAACCCACATATAAAAGGTTGTTGGTGCAATAACCCGTGTCTCTGTGTATTGAAAGTGTTTTTAAAAAGATAGTTCTTTCTCTTTCCTAACATAAATTTAGGCTTCCCAGGGTTTTCTTGGACCTTACAGAGTCTCTGTTTTTGGCCTTAGCTTGGGTTAAATATTCATTTTCAACTTATTTTATTGGTTTTCTTTTGTTTTCCCTAGAGTTTTAGAGTGAATTTTCAAGTTTTATATCTTCCTTTGGTTTCTTTTTGAATCCCTACATTTACGCAGTTGACCTAGGGTCTCTTTCAATCTTGGGTTATGTTTTCTCTTTTTCCTATTTATTTCTTTGAAAAAAAAAAGAATTTTTACTTTGGTTTTTCTTGTTAAAGCAGTTCAAAAAATCAAAAAGAATATTTTCTTGCATTTAGTTTGGTAACGTAGCCTAGGTTGTTTGTTTGCAAAAGAAAAGAGTTTCAATTTCAAAGTTATTTCTTTCTTTCCTGGAAATATAAGTAGTTTTTCTTAGTCAAATGAAATCACTTTTTAGAAACTTTCAATTATAAGATCTTGAAACATTAATTTGAAATGTTGATATTTACAAAGGGTTTTACAAGCTTTTTCTTTAAATTCGAAGTATCTTATTTTCTTTTAAATGCTCTAAATTTTTCTTCATTTTTCATCTCTTCCAAACACCATTAGTTGCACAATCAGTTCCTTTACATAAATCAAGACTTGAAATTAACACTTAACTTAAAATATATTAGACTTTATGTTTGTAGGGTTCACTGACTAGTTTAGGATTTTACGGCCTTGAAATAGGTGTTAAGAGGAAACTCATCAAGGCCATTTAAAAAAAACATTGGATTCTGAGATAGGGAGTGTCTAAAGTCCAACATCATAAGAGTTAGTCGAGACCCCCCTCTAACACAGGGGCTAAACACGAGGTTGCATGAGGAAAGGTAGAGGAGATAAAACCTCCAAAGTTAGACCAAACATAGTGGGGATTGTATATTAAGGGTATTTCTTAGGAATAATATTGATCGCATTTTTCTACCGAGCCTCATGGACCTTGAATCCATTTGAGATCCTCATTTGTCTTCCAGACCAATTTCCTGCAATACCCTTGAAGGGATTCAAACTTTCTATCATGCTTATTATGATCAACCCAATTGTCGACTATACCCACCTGGTGGCTGACTATGAGCTGGAAACTTAGTTGCCTATTTTTTATGGACTTACACAGGTGACTACGGGGGTATACTATGGTACCTAGGGTAGACGTCAGGTCGCACTTCATAGAGTATACCCAGAGGGTGATTCCATGTTCATGTTTCAGTTACACTGGTTAGTTTCTCTAGTGTCAATTGGCTTAACTATCCTTCCCACTAGTTAGTTGACTACTTGATTTATCTGTAGGAAAATTTTAGTGTGTGCTCTGTGTTTCATGCTAGTCAAACCTTACTGTGTCAGGTGATCATTTCAAAAAGTGGAAGATCAATAGCTTCGTCAGTCATGAACGCTTCAAGGATTGTTTCTATTTACTTTGGAGCCATCTATGCCACCGTTGAGATGAATAATTGATCAAGAAGGATCGTTCAAAGTGATCGGGCCACAAGAAACTATACCCGAGCTTGCTCTGAGAGGAGACTTTCCAGCACCAGATAAATATATCATTTTTGAACTAGAGACCGAAGGTTTCAAGCCAGCAAATCCTTCGATCACCCACTTATCGATGTTGCTTATAATCCAGGTTGTCCCTCTCGAGGTGACATCTTTTGAACACCAGTTTATTCCGTGAGCGAAGATGGAAGAAAATGTTGCTACTTCGTCAGGGAGTCCCCATATTCCCATTACGACTACCACTGGAGGGGGAATTGTACCTCCTCCCCAACCTTCTCCTGTTAGGACCATGACTGTCCTAACAACCATGACTTCAGGCAGTGGTTCGATCCTTTTGACGACTTCAAACACTATTTTGTTCACTCAGAACATGAATAACACTCCCTTCTCGTATGGGATGCCTGGATTTGACTCAAATTCAGTTCTTAATTACTCTACTTTACAGACCATGGTTATGGGGGCATGGAGCTCTAATTCTCCTTTAGAAGGATCATCCGCAGGCACTATTGCCCCATTCAATGATATTCCTTACGGTGGGGGTCATATACCTCCTCCATCCCCTTCGCTCGGTAACACATTTTAGCAGCCGATCGGGCCTAATACTAACTATATCTTGTTTAGTGAAGGTAGTTTGGGACATTCATCCTATACGATGTTAGTGGGATCTACGTCGTTCTCTTTGTTTGGTGCATTTGGGAACAATGGTTTTTCTTCAGCTACTTTCTCAACTGGGGGAAACCCCAGCTTTGGTTAATAGAACCCTGTACAAGTTACCATTCCTTCACAGGGAGCAAAGACTGGAGTATACTTCACAAAATTTCTTTGGAATCCTTGGCAAGGCTCATTTCCCTCGCAAGGTATGTTGATCAGGGGAAACCCCTTCCATACTCAATGGAACCCCGAGTAAGGTTCAATGCCTATTCCAGGAGGATCGGCTAGGGGCATCCCCAGCCAAGGTCCTTAGAACATGAAACAGGGAGCAATCCCTATGCAAGCTATGTTGTTCGATTTCGGGAGTCAGTCGATGATGAAACAACAAACACAACTTCCTTTTGCTAGTCAAGGCCATAGTTTCTACCAAAACCCTAGCCAACAACCCAAATTTTCCTTGAAACTTGGTGCCAATCAAAATCTAGGTCCCTCTTTTCATGTAAATACTTCACAACTAAAATTACCCTTTCTGGAAACCCTGCATTTTCCATACTTGTTGAGATTGTTAAATGAACCAATCTGTTACGATTCACATTGGCCCCTCATGCCGACTAAGTTTCCTTCGGATATTCTGAAATTTGAGGGCAAGCCTAGTGAAGATCCAAGTGATCATGTGACTACATTTCACTTGTGGTGCTCATGGAACTCATTGAAAGACAACTCTGTTCAATTGCACCTTTTTCAATGTAATATTATAGGGGGTGCAAAAAGGTGGTATATCGAGCTCAAAAACTCAAAGTAATCTTACTTTAATGCCCTGACTATGGTTTTCTTGAACCATTTCCAGTTTCTAGTGAGATATGATGTTGGCACCGAGTTTCTGGCCAACTTTGAGCAGACTAAGGCTGACCATATCTCAAATCATATCTGAGAGTGGCAGCGAAGAAAGAGATTGATTAAGGTCAAGGTCCCTCCTGTGTTCTTGCTTGAGTGGTTCTTGAAGTCTTTGGTTCCTTGCATGTCCAAAGACGTATCAACGTCCGAGATTTTTTTTGAGGAAGATGCTATTATGAGAGCCCAACAGCTAGAACTGATTTACTCTCAGTCTAGAATGCTTTATGAGATCTTACCTGATGTGCCACGATAAACTCTTGATAAGGCCAAACAAAATTCTAGGCCCCACATTGATGGCATAGTGGGATCAACACAAAGAAAGTCCATGGATATGTTGTCTAATAAATTACAACATTTATCGATTCAACAGATTGTGGCCAACCAGACTTCTAGTTCATCTGCCCCCACAACCTAGATGTCAGATGTACACAATGTGCAATTAACAACTGTCAAGGCCAACCATCAGACTGAGGGAAAAAAGAAACAAAGAAACAAGAAGGGTAAAGGGGTTAAAAAGGCTGCTAACAATATTGGCAAGGGAAAAACTGAGAAGAGGAAGGTGAAGTATCTGTGTAATCTTTGCACGGATGACCACTTAACTCACATGTGCCCTCGGCTTGGAGAAGCCCAAAAGCTACTAGCGCAACAACAACATGTTGTGTTGACAAACCCTTTTCCACAAGGGAGAAATATGGCTCAGGATTTTACATCCATGAGCACGGATGGGGGCAGTCAGGGACCCCCCTCTCCTATTCCTAACAACCCAGCTGTGAACATTTATATGATGAATGTCAATGCTCATTTATCAACCAAGACTTGTGATTAAAGAATGTCAAAATTTGTTGAGAAGGGAAAGGAGGCCTCCAAACCATTGACTCTTATTCAAATTGAGAAGACAGTGGGTGAGACAATGAATTGCATCCCTAAAGGTGTGTTTAAGAAGCTTGCCATAACCCAAATGTGAGGGATGCTCATAAATACTCTGTATTGGAGGATATAGAACATACCCCTTGTGCAATGTATGCTCTGGAGGTTCTCCAAAGTTGCCCCTCACAGAGAAAAGCTATGTTTTCCACCTTGGGGTGGCAGAAACTAGTAGCTCAGGAATGATCGTTTTTTATCCAACCAATCTTAAACCTCATCTTCCTTACAATGTCTCTTTTTAGATAGTAGTGGCATACACCACGAAATCATTGACACGAAATTTTTTCCAGACGGTGGTAGATGAGGGTGCATCGACTTGCGTGATGTTGTTGGAATTTTGGAATTCAATTGGCTAGCCTGAGTTATCTTCAGTGCCTATGTTTCTTACTTCTTTTGACGGTCGATCATTCAAACCACATGATATATTTCCTTCTTTCCCCATGCAGTTAGAGGGTAAAACTGTGTGCGACGAGGTTGAAGTAGTTGATGCACCTCTCGACTACAATATTTTGTTAGGACGAAATTGGACTTATGAAATGCATGTTGTTGTAGCCAATATTTTTCAGGTCTTATGCTTTTCGCACAAGGTTCGGATTATAACCATCAACCAATTGTCCTTTTCTCATCCTGACCCTTCATCAAGGGCTTCCACGATCTCGATGATTGATAACCCGCAGCTTGGCATTGCCAACTTAGATGGTGGGTTGTTTCCGTCATTGATGGTAACTTTTGATTATTTGTCACCTTCCAATGATGTAAGATTTATTTTAGTTGTTCTTGACCAGCCGAAGGCTGCAATTTTTCAAGTGTCGTATTTTAAAATGAGACACTTTTACGACCCGTGGAATTTACCTTCCCCATCGTTTTCGATGAAGGGGATAGGGAACCTTGTCATGGCCATGCCCTTATCTACAGTTGAGGTTTCATACAACATTTTCCAACAAGCCTTGGCCAACCCCAATTCGGCTCCCCCACATGAGCTAGATCTAGTTCTCGAGCCTATTTGGGCTCAGGACTCTCTCACCACTCAGGACCCTTTAGACTTAGTCTTTCTCTCCGACGAGGTGATTCTAGAGGCAATGAATAGTCTCGACAAACCTTGGGATGATCTGCATCATAGATCTTATATTCTTCCCAAGCTTAGGCGAATAGAGGTAGGAGAGTTTGTTTTTACCATGAATGGAATATCCCTTGTCCCATCAACCCTCTAAATATGAACAGATTTTATGCCAAGGGAAACATGGAAATCATTGCTGCAATGATTCCTATTGATATCTCTAGAACCCATGGCATCATGGAGAATGTATTCCTTGGAGTGGATTTCTCCCCCGAAGAGATTCAAATTCACACTGAGTTGTGTAAGGAGTTTTGCAATGTGTTTTCCTAGTCTTACGAGGAGATGTCAGGAATTGACCCATGAATTGTTGAACATGAAATAACCACATATCGTGAGGTCAAACCGGTCCGATAGAGGCTTCACCCAGTCAATCCTTGAAAAGAAACGACGATAAAGGTTGAAGTAGAGAAACTTCTCAAAGTTGGTTTCATCTACCTCGTATAGTTGAAAGAATGGGTATCAAACCCGATTCCTGTCAACAAGAAACATGGCATGATTCACATTTGTATGGATTTCTGTGATTTGAACAAATATTGCCCGAAAGACAATTTTCCAACCCCATTTATTGATCATATTGTCGATGAGTGTTTAGGTTGTGAAGTCTTTTCTTTCATGGAAAAATTTTCGGGATATAATCAAATTCAAAAGAAACTCGAGGACCAACATAAAACAAATTTTATTTGTCCTTGGGGTACTTTCTCCTATCGAAAGATTCCTTTCGTCTTGAAAAATGTTGGAGCTACCTTGGAGCGCACCATGTCATTTTCTTTTCACGACCTCAAACACATAGTCTAGGTTTACCTGGATTATCTAACATCAGGTTCACACAAGAGATCTGATCATCTCACCCATTTATGACTGATCTTTGAGTGGTGTCACTACTATCAGATTCGCTTGAATCCAAGCAAGTGCAGTTTTTGCATGGCATCAGGTCGTTTATTAGGTTTCATTGTGTGGAAAAAAGGGATCATGGATGATCCTCTTAAGGTTGAGGTGATAGTTCAATTGCCTCCTCCTTGCATAATACCCCAACTTCAGAGCATACAGGGGAAATAAAATTTTCTTCAATTTTTTGTCGCTAATTATGCTGATATCACTAAAGGGTTCATGTGTCTTTTAAAAAAATGGGTCCCATTCTGTTGGGATGAAGCAACTCAGTGATCCTTTGTAGTGTTGAAACATGCCCTGATGTATAATAATCTACTTTGGCCTCATGATTATAACAAATATTTCTTATTGTATTTGGCTATTTTTGAGTCAACCATTGGCATGGTCTTGGTTCAAGAGCATGACACACTTGATGAGCACGTTATCTATTATCTTAGTCAAGGCCTAGTTGGACTGGAACTCAACTACTCTCATGTTGAGAAACTTGGTTTGGCGGTTGTTCATGCTATCCAACGGTTCTGTCACTATATATTAATTCACAAGACCACCGTCATTGTTGTCTTCAACCCTTTCCAATATGTGTTAATGTGATGGGTCATTGGCAGAAATATTAGTAGATGAATAGTTATCCTACAAGAATTCAACTTGGATTTCATTTCTATGAAATATAAAAAGACATTGGTCTTTGCTGAACTAATTTTGGAACTTCCGGTCAATTCTGGTGATATTATACCCGAAGAGTCACCTATTAATGAAGATATTTTTCTAATTTCATCTTTGGACCCCTAGTATGGAGATATACTTATGTATCTTTAGACTTTGAAGTGCCCTGATTCTGCTTCTCGCGATGAGCGTCAACAAATATGACACCAAGCATGAAACTATTTCATTCTAGATGGAACTTTGTATCGTCGAGGTGTATATTTTATTCTTCGATGATGTATTACCCACGAAGAAGCAGAGCTCGTTTTGAATGACTGTCACACCAGAGCATGTGGCGGCCATATGTCTGGGTTGGAAACAACCCAAAATATCTATGCGCAGGATACTTCTAGCCCTCGTTAATCAAAGATTATGTTGAGTCGATCAAGAAGTGTCACCCATGCCAGATATTCAGTCAGAATATGTAGGCACACCACACTCCTATGTTTCCGATCATTGATGTTGGTCCCTTCACCAAGTGGGGCATTGATTTCACTACATGTCACCCGGCTTCTGCAAGGGGGCATCGCTATATCATTGTAGAAATAGACTACTTCACCAAGTGGGTCGAAGCTATGCCGACATTTAGTAATGAAAAGGATAATGTTGCCTTTCTCATTTTCAATCAAATAGTAGCAAGATTCGGTATCCCAAAGGATGTTTTCACTGACCATGGCAGTCACTTATAGAATAAAATGATGACTGAATTAACGTCAAATCTTGGGTTTAAACAAGAACATTTTTCACCTTATTACCTACAAGTGAATGGTTAGGTTGAAGATGTGAATAAGTCTCTCAATACTATTCTTCAACGAATGATCAATTTGTCCAAGTCAAATCGACATTTGATGTTATATTCGAGATTTTGGGCCTACGAAACTTTTGTAAAGCCTGCCACCAGTTTTTCACCTTTTCAAATCATCTATGGGATGGAAGCAGTCTTATCCATTGAGTGTCAGATCCCTTATTTAAAGTTGGAAGTGGAACTACTTCCCGTCACTACACCACTTGAGGAATGCCTTTTATATCTCGAGAAGCTCGATGAGCAGTGTCGTGATGCAGCCTTGGCTAATGAGGCTCATAAGAAATGAGTCAAGTGTGAATATGATCAATCTATTCTCCCTCATATTTTCTCTGAAGTCGATCTTGTCCTGGTCTATGACCAAGACAAAGATCCATTGGGGGCAGGAAATTTCAAACCCATGTCATTTGGACCTTTCATTGTGAAAGAGGTCTTAGAGAAGGGTTCTTACCATATGGTTGATTTCGAGGGAAATACCTTAGAGGAGACTAGAAATGGGCTCTACATTAAAAAGTACTACTCTTAGGTCGGTCACCTGGGTGGCTTCTTGTATATATGTATAGTCTTTTATACATTTTTGTCTTTTTTGTTTTATGGATGTGTATTTATTTATGTCTTATTTTTCAATGTGGAAGATGTCAAGTGAATCGAAGGTTTACTTTGGGTTTGTGGATGATGCTAGCCAACACACTTGGAGGCTTGCTTCCATAGCTTAGGTGATTTGGACACCTAGAGGCCAGTTGTTGTATTCTGGAGGCATTTGTTTAGGTAACGCAACTAATAATGTTTCTGAATACAGTGTAGCGAAAAAGTTTCTACATGATTCTCTGTCACATGGAATTTCTTGCCTCCTCTTTTACTTAGATTCTCAACTGGTTGTGTCCTAGTTAAATGGGGTTTACCGCGTTTTTGATCCCACTCTTCGCCGACGATTCCTTAGGGTACATCTCTTAGAACGATATTTTTATTATATTACTTATATTCATGTTCCTAAGAGATTTAATCATTTAAATGATTTTCTAGCTAATCATGTTTTAGATTGGCATGTCACTCACATGTAAAAGAAAAAGCACACACATACACATGCAAATACATTTGTAAAAGATGTTATCCATGAAACAAGAAAGACATATATATATATATATATATATATATCTATATATATATATATATATATATATATATATATATATATATATATATATAT
>ML784046.1:274929-297656 GCA_009831015.1 Picea engelmannii | reverse complement strand
AGATGGGTTCCAAAACTTCGAAAGCAAGTGATGCTTCGAATGGCCAACTTAAGACATTGCAAGAACACTTCACAAAGGGTAATGGCGCATCACTTCAGGATTGTGGTAGTGAATGCAAGTTGTCTCCAAAGAAAGGTGAAGAGCAGCATGGAAGGTATAATGGTCATGTTTTTGATAATTCTCTTTTTGATTATAACAAGCGTAATCAAGTAAACCAGAACTTGTGGAAACTTTATCCATGTACTTACTGTCATTCACCTAAACATTGTGTTGCCAAGTGTTGGAAGAGACAAACTTTGTACAGGAAACCTATGTCGTCCAGGAAGAAAACGCGACGTAAAGGCTCAAGTCCACAACGGAAGAAGGAGAAGGTTAAGTAGGTCTGGATGTTGAAAACTCGTTGTACGTTTTGCAGCAAGAGTGGACATCAAGAGGCTAGCTGTTGGAAGCTTAATCCAAAGCTTCATCCAAAGAAGGGCAAAATGATTTTGCATGCACCCACGAAGGAGGAAGGATTACCAGCAAAGCAAGAAGAACACCGTGAAGGAAGGAAAGCAGTCACTTGGTTCTTCCAGAAGTGGATGTCTCAGCTTCATTGTGTTTTTCTTCCCCTGATGTAATCATCTTTCAAAGACAAAGGGCAAGCCGGGTGGCCTATCCCAAGCTTGTCGAATGGTCAGTAACCTGTTGGGGACCAAAAGGTCTTATTGTTGGGAGGTGTGATCCGAAATCGGATTCAGAAGCCTGTTAGGGCATGAAAAATGCTCAAAAATGAAAGTGATCGGAATCCGACGAAACCAACACCATTGCGTCCATCTCGTCTTCCTGATTCCGGTGGTATAATTTTTATGTCAAACGAAGTCCGTATGAAGAAGATATCGCATTCTGTCCGCCAAGCCAAACAAGCAAAATTTTGGATGCTGACTGTACCTGTCCGTACAGTCCGTACATGACATGTGTCAGTCTGTACGACGACACGTGTCAGGTTCTGTACAGTGACATGTGGTGGTTCCATATAGTGACACGTGGTGGCTTCCGTACAGGACACGTGGCGTCTCCAGAGCGTGACACGTGTCAGGCAGATTTGGCATTTATGACGTACGGTTGGACCAATCTCGAGGTGACACGTGTCACCACTGGAAGGGTGACACGTGGCACAGGATGACATCATCATCGTATGGCAGATGATGTGGCAGGCTTATGTGGCGGATGACGTGGTAGTACGGCACGCTGACGTGGCAGGTGGCGTGGACGAATCATCGATCGACACGTGGCATCATTTGGGCGAATGGTAAGGTGCCACGTGGCCCAATCACAGGCTGCCACGTGGCACCCCGGGTTTAGCCAATGAGGGCTATGTCAAAATTTTGTAGGCCCCGGGGGATTCGAACCCCGGACCTCTCCATTGGCTCCACCTTAACAAACCACGATAACCACCATACCATTGCTCGTGCGTTGATAGACAGGCGGGCATTTTTGTATTTGAATTTGCGTTGAGTTAGAAACCGCAGGGGGTCAGGCCGGGGCTTAGCCCCGACCCCGGTCTTATTGTATGCTATATGACCATACGACGGAGGTTTTATGCGCGGGATTTTTGTATTAGCCCGTGGTTCCGGGCCCCCATTACCATATGACCCTGTGTTGGAACGAAAGGGGTGGCCCGCGCTATAGCGCGTGGCCACATGGAGCTTATACGACCGTGAAAAAAGGGGCGCGCCCAACATTGGGGGGATAAAAGCCCGTTTTAAAACTAATATATAGTTTAAAAGTGGGTTTCATAACCACTTTATGAATTATTAATGTAATTAACTCATTTTTGGGAGTTATTGGGCTTTTTTAGAGCCTAATTTTTGGGAGGAAGTTGGAGATAGACAACCAACTTTCACACTATTTAACCAAGGCCATTTTGAGGCCAAGGGGAAGCCTTTGGATAGATTTTGGACAGCTTTGGTGAGAAATTCAGAGCAGAGATGCTGAGGCAAGCCAAGTCAAAGCCAGTTTGAGGCAGGGAAGCTGTTGAGGAGGAGATGTTGTCGGACGATGTCTGAGAGCTCGGGACATCCGTTTCAGGTGCCGTAAGTTGTGCAAGATTCTAGAGATCTGGACGAACATGACTAGATCAGTCTGGAAGCCATTCAGCATTGTAAATATGTACTAATAAGCTTTCGAACAGAAATAAAGAAGCCTCCCTCACAGAGAAAAGGCTCGGAGACGTAGGCAAAGTTGTGCTGAACTCCGTTATCAACCTGTGCATTATGGTTTGTTGTTTTTCATTTCTTTTCAGATCTGAAAATATGTTAATGGATGTATGATTCATTCTCTTTTCTCGCTCTTTCTTTAAGTTTCCCAATGGTTAATAAATGCATGCAAATAAAAACTCATCCATAAGTCATTTCGAAAAATCTTGACGGATCACGCGAGAAGCTAGTGAGAGCATTTAGGGAAATGACCAGTTCTACTTCGGGAGGGTCTGAGGGAGGGTTTATGTCAGTGGGTTCAGGTGACTCAGACACAAGGGGAGTTTCAACATCCTCTTCCAAAATATCCTTCGATATCACCATAAAAAGGTTTTGTTCCTTACACTTGCGGCCTAAAAAATATTTTTCATCACAATTATAACAAAGGCCTTTGAGTTGGCGTTCAACCATTTCAACCCTAGTCAATTTTTGGATCTTTAGTGGAGCAGAAGGAGTAGTGGGATTTACTGGTTTAGTGTGAGGAATAAGGGGGGGTTTCTGGTTTTGAGAAGAGACAACCTATTGTACTTCCTTAGCTCTCTTAGTAGCCTCCACCCAATTTTGAGGTCGAGCCATGAGGACATGGGCACGAATCTCATCCTTGAGGTCACTGATAAAACATTCTCGGAAAAAATCATCTGACATGCCCTATGTACAAAAAGCCAGTCTCTCAAAAGAAGCTATAAAATCTTCCACTGTTCTAGATTGTTTCAACTTTTTCAAATGACCTAAATGGTTGGTGTCAGTGTCAAAGCATTCATAAAGCTCTACCACAAAGTGTGTCCAAGCAATATACCCTTGAAGAGAATTTTTTCTCCATTTCCACCATTGCCAATGTTCTTGATCTAGATGGAGAAAACCATACCAGAGTTTGGAAAAATCATCTATAATGTTGTACAAAGAGAAATAATGTTCCATTTGAGTTACCCAACTAGTGGGATCTGATTCATCAAATTTGGTCACATCCACCCGCGGAAGGCGTAGGTCACGCTGAAAGTGATGGGGCTGAAAATTATGGGAATGAGAGGAAGTTTCGGCTTCAGTATGAAAAGGTGGGTTAGATAAAGGGGGATCTACAGGGATATGCATCTTGGTGTAGATCATCGAAATGATAGATTCAAGTTGGGTATTCATGTCTTGTTTGAGGTCTTCTTTGAGTTCAGTGATTGATGCGGTGATGGAGGATTGCATGTTTTGATTGATGGTGGAAATATTGGCACTGAGTTGTCTCACTTATTGTTGGGTCTTTGTGAAATTAGATTGCAAGGTATTGAAGCAAGCTTCCAAGTCTTAGCTACGGGTATGGGCCATGATGACGAGGGAACCGAAAAGGGGTGGGCGGGGTCAAAAATTTTGTTGAAAAATGATAGGTATGAATGTGATAAGGGTGAAGAGATAAATCCAATGGAATAGGTCTCAAATAATGGTGCAAAAATTTCCAGACTTTTTTTTTCCTTTTTTTTTACACCTGCAGAGTTATACTCTGGTCTGAAGAATATTGTAGTGATGAAATGCCCAAATGCTTAACCAGGAAGAAATGTGTAGTGATTTGGCAACTCGAACACAGTTGTGCAACAATAGATCTTATCTATTTTATGTTTTGTTTTCGTCCCCAAGGGTTAGGTATTCAAGGGTTCTACAGACAAGGGTTTGCCATGTGTTATAGCTCTCTAATATATGTGTGGGTTCCAACAAAAGTACTCAGCCCAATATCTCAGGGCACCAACTAAGAAGGCTGGACCATGCCCTTAGTTGTACTACTCGACTACCCAGGTACTAGAGAGTATATTCCCGAGTGTTTTTCTCGGTGACACTATAGCAGTCAGGCGGCTGATCGGTTTATCTAAAGAGGGATTTAAGAAATCTAGGTTGGTCTGTATACAGGTGTTGTCTGATGCACTACCACTCAAAGGGGTACCAATAGGGGTTACAATGGTGGCCAACAAATGTGCGCTTAAGAACCACGTGTATTTCCTACGTGTATGAATTCCTCAACCGTGGCTTTATGTGCTTAACGAAAGATCTATGTATCTTAAAGACGCTGGAATACGTCTCTACCCTGGAAAAAATTACCCCACAATTTTTTACCGAGGAAAGTGCTCTAATACCACTTGTAATATTCCAGATATAAAAATTATGCAGAACAAAAATAAAACTCTAGAAATGGAAGATAAATAACAATATAACCAGAACAACACCACAATAACACTGAAATGATATCAAAATAACACCAGGAAGAGCACTTTGATTCTAAGAGCAATGTTCACGGGCCTCTTCGAGGAGGAAACCTCTAGTCGAGCAGAGCTCTATTACAATAATATCCAAGCTAGGGTTCTCATACCCTCGACTCCTTTTTATACTAAATATGTCTATAAAAAGAACCGTCTAGAGGAATATCCTTCTAGAAGCATAAGCTTCTATTAGGTCTTCTTACATTAGACTTATTCTACTTTATTGCAAGGCCTTATTAATATTGACCTTTATTACATATGAATATATTGTTCTACATACGTGAGGGGTTAGGTCCCTAAGACTCCACCTCTATTTATAGATTTTTTTTTATCTAGGTGGATGTTGGCGGCCTCCCACCTATTCCAACTAGTTCATTTTGGTAGTTTTCCAATTTGGCAGTTTTTCCTAGTTTTCGGGTCCCCAACTTCCAAGGTTGTTTTGAGGCCCTAAACAACGTTTTTAGGGCTCACCATAGTTAGATTGTAGATAAAGTCAAAGTATGACAACAACATGTATATTCCTCTGATAGACATTTCCAAAAGGCTATCGTGCGCCTAAAATGAAGATTGTATGCAAAAGTTATGACCCTGAGAATTTGATGTACTAGCTTACCCCAACGGGACCCACATGAATTTTGGCGTTTCATATCCTAGGGTTAGGTTTTTGGATGTCTAGCATTTTGGCATTCATGCTTATTGTAAAAATTCCTTCAGAACCTCATTGTAATCATCTTCTTGTGAATGAGCGCAACCATCACATCTCTTCTCAGAGATAAGCTTCCACCATTCCAGCAAGCTTGTTTTCCACTGCATTTTATAGTTTCAACTTATTTCCTTATTGAATCAAAACCAGTTTTACTGTATCTCTGTTATTTTGTGTTAAATATCTTTTAATAATTTGTATTCATTTCATTCCGCTCATAAAATCTAGATCAGTGGTATAAGAGTGGTCTTCTCCCTTTCGTTCTTAATGCATGTCCCCAACGAGGTTAAGGTACAAAGAATTGGATCTCGAGCTTGCTTCTATTGAGTACAAAAGCTATTGCACGCTTAAGAGACCTCTCATGGCAGGAAAAAATAAAGATGAAGGAATAGGTGATCCTTTCAAAATGTTTCTTGAGGAATCCCTCATGCAACAAAGAAACAAGATGATGGATAGTTTTGCACAAATCCTTCATCGGCTACCGACATGTGACACATCTTCCAAATCAACTTTGATATTCATATATTTGAAGGTCATATATGTTATCACTCTGTAAATTCCCAGAGTTTGTTGTGAGGTAAGAAGAAATTTATCAGAGGTAACCTTAACCAACCACTTTGAAACTGGGAGCTATCCCTACCAGTGTCAGAGAGGGATCTCTCTGTGAGTTTTAGACTTGTTTAGACTTTCAAGATTTTAGGCTAGTTAAAAAGAATATAACCGAGTTGTTTGTATTTTTTTTAGATGAAATGGTTGAATATCACTTATGCTTCCATTAGGCTACGGGGTCTGTCTTATAAAGATAGGGGTCGAACAAAAAACTTAGAGATTTCTTTCACAGGGCAAGATAATGCATTTACTGGGTTCTTTAGCAATAAAGCGATAGATAGAAGAAAATACGAAGATATCAATTAGAGCAAAGAATCAATTAAGAATTTATTTACTGTAACATCAGAAGATAAACATTTAGATATTCAAAACTCGGAAACATGGTATACATGGATAAATCCTGCAACATTCTCTACTTTTAAATAATCAGATGAAGAAAAAAATATGATAACTGAGAGGGATAAACTTTTAACACAGAAGAGTAAACATCACTAATAAATAACACGTAGGAATCATATGGAACGTCTCTTTGTATTACTGGAAGATATCTTGAAAACTTTACAGTGCTTACAGCTTATAGAGTGTAAAGATCAACCCTCAGTACTCAAAAGTTTGAAGTATTTATAATCAAAATTACAAACGACCCTATCATTGATGATCAGGACATGGCGAGAAATGAAACTAACTAACTAAATAATAGAATACAAAAATCTAGGTAAATGCTGATGATATGTCGAATTCTTCATGCCAAATCTAGGGAAGGTCGTTGGTGAGTAACCCAAATGACTTGGACTGATGTGTCTGTTGACTCAGCTTACACACCTCATTTCCTACTCGATCAAATTACATAGTTCTTCCCATATTAGTTGACTGGGAATGGTGACTTTGAGTAGTCTACGGTATACTTCATCTACTTCTGATATTTGGAAAAGGTTGGTTTGATGATGAAGATATATTTGATCTCATGCAGTATACTGATGTCTGGCTGCAAAGTCTCCAAGAATGCTTTTCCCTTTATAGTGCATTGTATTCCTCAGAACTTGGAACTATCCTTGGCCATTGTATCCATTTTCTGCTTGTAGTCTAGAAGGGTCATCAACTTCTCTTTAAGAACCATTAGACCAGGAAGACCCTTTTTCTGCAGAGCCTCGATCTTACCGAAAAACTTTTGAACTCCAATGTCCATTTTCTGGACTTTTTCTTCCAATTGCAACATCAATCCTTTTTTGGTCAGAACCCTCTTGACTTCGAGAATGGTTTCTATCTTGTCTTCGATCTTCAAGTCTTCCAGTTCTTCTCTCATTTTTGAGTTCGGGAATTTAATTATTTCATTGGCTTTAGAGGGCATTTCTCCCAACTCTCCTTTAATTTTTTCAATAACCTGTCTGCTTCTTATCACTAGCTCATTCTGCTCAAACATGATCTGTACCATAGGCCATATTTCATTCATGGATTTGGAGATATCCATCCAAATATTTTCTTTGGCCTCAGCAAGTGTCTTGCCTGCCACTGTTTTCTTTTGGAGTTGTTGCAATTCCTGTTTGAGCTTATCTAATGT
Organism: Picea engelmannii; assembly: GCA_009831015.1. Lineage (NCBI taxonomy): Eukaryota > Viridiplantae > Streptophyta > Pinopsida > Pinales > Pinaceae > Picea > Picea engelmannii. The sequence continues at coordinate 290,318 of ML784046.1, read as the reverse complement.
TTGCTTCTCAGTGTGGAAGCTTGTCTGGTAAGAAGTCTTGAGCCCCTAAAGACTCTTAACCTTCTTTTTTAGTCTATTTATCTTTGTTTCTTGTAAGTTCATCTCCTCCATGGATTTTGCAATCTCCATTGTCTTTTCCAGAGCTGACAATGGGGTGGCTGAGGGAATTTCTGCTGTGGTGGTTGTTGCTACAGTAGTTGTGCTGACTCCGATGAGTGGAAATGCACTCAATGGAATGACTTCCATCGGTGTTGATTGTTCCTTCTCCTTTACCAACCTTTCCAACTCTGCTTCCATTTATTTTAACTGTGCATTTTGCTCCATCATCAACTTGAGCATTTCATCCTTTTCTCCTTGTGGCTCAGCGATCTCCTTAGCTTGTGCATCCTCTATGGGTGGAAATTTTAATTGTTGTATCATAGATGATATATCAACGTTCTTATTCTTTAGCAGCTCCTCTGTTCCTTTCACATTCGAGGGATCATACCCAATCTTGACTACCAATTCCTCTAGGTATTTTATCCTATTATCCTTTGCAAAAGAGGATATCTTTTCTAGTTTCAATTGGGTCTGAACATTGTTTAGAGCTACTTGTAATTTTGCAGATGTAGAGGAAGCATGGGCCAAAGTGGAGAAAACCATTTCACCAGTCTATCTATGCAGATCCATCTGGTCAGCTGGATGAAGTTGTTTTGTATCAAACACAAGGGTTGACCTTTTGTAGTCACTAATTTCTTTAGGTTGAGGTACCTGTGCCTGCAAAAATGCAAGATGCATTCTTCCTTTTTCCATGTCGAAATCTGATAACAGTCTGTGTTGGGAAGTGGATGTCTACTTCCAGAACTGAGCATAAGTGCTATTGGTTAGTGTCTGGTTTCTCTTCTTAATCAAATCATGTTTTTCAAAGATATTCATCTTTGTGGATCCCTGTGGAATTTGGGTGGCCATAGTTATATCAGTCTACTTCTTTGGAACAGAGGTAGAAATTATTTGACAATTGACTGAAGGAATTGACGTGCCTCCTCCTTTAATCCCTTTGGCAGGATGAATATATTCTTCCACAGACCTGGGAATAGTATGAATGATCTTAGTCTTTTTACTATATAACTGAAACTCCTCCACTGATACTTCGGTGACCAAAAGAGAAATTTATTTCCTTGGTATTTTTTCCTTTGGCACTGGTGGAGTGACAGTCTGGGAAGTCAGTACTAAGGAAGAATGTTGTTCAATGTCTTCCAAGGTGTTCTCATCCCATTGTGTCTGATTTACATACTTGTCAATTTCTGGTTTACGTGTGTGAGTATACTGATTGCTTTTGTTTTCGGACCTCATTTCCACGATGATCCCACTCAGATCACATTGCCAAATAAAACCAGTGTTGAATTTAATTTCCTTTAATATATTTTCAACCTCTTCTCTAGCGGCTCGACTATTGCAGATAAAAGGTCTTATCTGCCCCTTAATCCTCAATTGTTTTTTTTTCATCAGAGATACAAAGTGGATATCATCTGAATTTATCATATGGCGAATATACTCCAGTGAAAATATACAAACGGGCAGATATTTGGGTAATTTGTATGGTGGCTACTCACATCCATACACTCTGATTTCTATGTGGTCTTGATACAGGAACCAGTATCCTGTATTTGCAAGGTCCGAGAGATGTAATATTCTCTAGATCTCTTCATTTATCCTTGGCTCTGGTCTCCCACTGATCATTCTCACCACCGGATGATAAAACATATCAATGAACTGTTTGAAACTGAACTCTGTGGATTTTCTTCTAAGAAGTGAAGTCCATCGGGTTACCGCCTGTGGTTTCCCATCCTTGTCCATTTTCTGCATCAGGAAAGAAAACCATTCTTCTTGAAAAAAGATGAACATGTACGCCAGTATCGAGGAATACCGGAACATTCCCTTTGTGGAGAATTTTGAAAACTGGTCGTGGATGTTTTCTGCCAAGAAAAAACTATAGTCAAACTGGGTGGTGGCTTGTTCCTTAGCCGAAAAAATGGACAGGAAACCTAATATAGGTTCATCCACCCATTCGTCTGAAAAGTAGCCAAGTAGGAAGAAAAGCGATGAAATAACTTGGTTCCCTCTTTCTGAGAACAAGGAAGAATGATACAGGGGGTTTTTCTTGGGGAGTTGAGCATCCAATGGGAGAAAAAGCTCAAAGATCTAGGCTCTTTGAGGAAAGGACAAGTTCTGATACAACTCCGTTCGGATTTCAAGGTTGAAAGGAGAGGCAGATTCAATCCTGGGTATCTGCATCATCTGATCGATGGCCTCTAGTGTGATAAAGAACAAGGTTTCTCCTGATGATGAAACTATGACTCTCTGGTTAGGGAGGTAATGAGCCTGGCATTTGAGGGTGAATTCGGGGAAATGATGGACTTGGGGAAAAAGATATAGAGGAATATTTGACTCCCAAAGCCCAATTTCATCTCTCTAATCCAAGAAGATGTCTTTAAACCATGATTGCAAATCTATGAAATCAAATTCGCACTTCGTCTCTAAGATAAGATAATCCTTATCAGCCAATTGGATCCTGTTGAGATCGACAGGAGGTGGGAGGAAAGGATTTTCCTCAGCTTCTGCTTTTTTGGACTTTGGCGCCATCACTATGAAAGGTACCTGCAATTGAAACAAAAAAGTTAGCAGGTAATGGCTATGTTTGGGTAGATGGTTGGATCAGAGAAGGGGAAGAAATTGTCCAGTGTGCGGAGAGGGTGGAAAGTGTGTCAATGGCAGGACAGGGGTTAGTTTTGAGTGGACAGGTATCCATTGGGCATGGGGATAGGTCATCAGGCTAATGGGTGTGTGGCCTATAATAAATTGCCAATGGATCCTTACAAACGTGAGGAGGCAAGAGAAAGATGCATGACGTGTGTACCTGGATGATGTGGAGGATGATGATTGAGGGAATGAAGAAGGAGACATGACCTATAATGGGTGAACGGATAAGACAAGAAGAGAGGATATTGAGATGTGACAACATGATATGGTGGTGGTATGTTAGAAGAGAAAATATTCGATGCAATATATTAGTGACACATTGGGATGGGGCCCACCAGGAAAAACCACTCCGTTCCGGACCCCCCCCCCCCACAATCGTTAAAGGTAGAACGTTCAAGGGGGGTTCCAAAATCTTTTGTAGATCATCCATCTACGTGCTTTCAGGATAACCGTAGATCTGAGCGCCCTTGTTAATTTCCATTCCGGACCCCTCCCCACCGTTAAAGGAAGAACGGTCAGGGGGGGGTCTGAAACTTCTTCTCGACTGTATATCCAGGTGCCAAAACCTCAGCCGTAGATCTATGTGCACTTTTTAACCAGTAAGTGTGAAATCATATGTGCAGTGGAGACTTAGGCTTAGTAATTGTTTTGGATTTCGCTCAGCTTTCCCTGCTTTTTGTCACCATGGGGGTTAGGCAAAACACTCCCAAACATAAAATATATGAATATACATCGATCATCATGCATGTTTTATTGAAACAAAACTCACTAACCTATGCTCTAACCTAGTCACCTATGACATTTAGCCCAACTTAAAATGTTGGACTAATAAATTATTCAGTCCTAAGGTTATTTGACCAAGATTAGGCTACTTGATCAAATTTATTTCACTAGCTAACCTATCTACTTGGCTAAGATTAAACAGTTTAGCCAAGCTCATTCACTAATCTTATCAACATCAATTTAAAGGGCTTGGCCATGTTTAAACTGAATGGACCAAGTCAATATTATTGCATGGGGCTTTATTCAATTTCTTTTGTGCCCTCTTTTCTTTTTTTTTCTTTTCTCTTTCTTGTCTTTTTTGTTCTTTCTTTTTCTTTTCAAATCATTTACAGAATGGAAAATTATTTGCAAATCAAACACACTTAAAGGAATAAATCTTAATCACTAGTTGATTCTATAAATTATAGGGTTATAACAGCGGCTCCACCTGGGGATGGTACTCTCCTTGTGAAGTGCCAAGAATCCTACTCCCTGGTGTCTTGAAATATCTCTCCATAATTTCTTCTGCTATTTGATTTTCTTAATTATGAAAGTTTTGATGACATATCTAGTGGGTCAGGGCCTTCACTGTGGGCTTCAACCACTTGGTCAATGTTATCCACTTCAAAAATTCAAGTAAAAGAAAAAATGGTTTATACAATGGAAGTGGGTGACACAGCCTTTACATGGGAATTGAGTAGTGCTTCAACATCCTGCCATTCACAGGTCCACCTGGCAGGTTTGTCCCATCACTGTTATTGAGTAGAAAAGTGTTATTTACTCTGAATGCCTTAATCATGTATGGACCTATCCATAGACCGTTGAACTTGCCATGTTTTCTCTTATCTTCATTCCTAGCATCCCATCTCAGAACCAAATCACCTAACTCAAAATCATCTTCTTTAGTTCTTTTGTCAAAGATCTTTTTGATGTTTTCCTGGACGACCTGAGTTTTGTTGTATACTTCTTCTCTAGACTATTGCAATTGTATCATCTAGTTTATTCTTCTTTGGGAGTCATTTGACTCAGCTTGCATCTACTGTAATAGTTTCATGAAGGGAACCCCCAAAGAGGTAGGGAATACTTCTTGAGTACCATAGACCAACTGGTATAGAGACATACCAATTGACCTCTTAGTGGTCAGCCTGTCATCACAAAGTGAGAAAACCAACTTGCTCTGCCAGGACTTCTTGTTTTCTTCTAGCGTTTTCTTAAAGATGTTCACCAGGGTTTTGTTGGAGGACTCTGCCAGCCCATTTCCCTGAGGGTAATAAGTTGTGGAGTGTCCCAAGGTGATGTGATGCTGGCTACAAAAATCTATGAGCTTTTTGGATCGAAATGCAACTGCATTGTCATTTATGATTTTTCTAGGACATCTGAAACGAGACAAAATATTATTTTCCAAGAATTTAATCATGACAGAGTCAGTAGCTTGCCTACTTGGAACCACTTCGATCCATTTTGTGAAATAGTCTGTGGCAGTGAGAATCCATTTGTGTTGGCCTGAAGAAGGAGGGAGTATCTCTCCTATGAAGTCCAAACACCATTGTTGGAAAGGAGCTTCAACTGAGATGGGTTTCAGTGGTAAAGGCAAAAGCTTATTCTTACCTTTAAACACTTGACATTTGTGGCATGAAGTGACTCTCTGATGTACATCAGCGAACAATATAGGCCAGTAAAACCCATCTTTGAGGATCTTATTGGTTGTATTCTTCCAACTTAGATGAACACCACAGTCTCCTGCATGGAAATCTTACAAAATATTGTCATTTTCATCTTTCAAAAGGCAATTTAACAAAATACCTCCATGATCTTTCCAATAAATATTACCTTCTAGAATACAAAATTTCAATGCTTTCAACTACAAAAACCTGGCTTTAGTTTTAGTCAGACCAGGGGGAGATCATAAATTAAGCAGGACAAATATTAGGTCTGCATACCATGGAGAGTTTAGGAATACCTCTTTCACATTTGGAGTCGCCTGCTCTCCCTGCTCATCAACTGCAACCAAGAAATTAATATCTAAAGAATGGAAATTAGATTCAGCCATTAATTTTGCTAGACCCTGACCTTTGATCATTTTAGTAGGCTTAATATCTATATCATATTCCAGAATGACAACAATCCATTTTCCTCTTCTGGCATCCATATTATCCTAAGTTAAAATATCTTTTACCACTGCATTCGGAACATAAGCAATTGTGTGAGAATGGAGTATGTAAACTCTAAAGTCCTTTATGGCTTTTACTAGAGAAAAAGATTTCTTCTCCATTATTTTGTAATTCAATGCAGCATCTCTTAAGGATTTGCTGAAAAAGGCTATGGGTTGTTCATACCCCTCATTGTTTTTCTGCAGTAGCACTACTGCAATGGTGTGTTTAGATGCAAAAGAGAAAAGGTAAAAGTCTTTGGTGAAAGCAAGACTGATCAAGACTGGAGCTTTTGTAAGTGCATGTTTCACCTTTTCAAATGACTGATTGGAATCTATGTTCCATTTTATTTTTGTGTCTTTTTTCAACATGTTTGTGATGTTCCTGAGAAGCTCAACTAGGTTGGGTATGAATCTTCTCAGGAAGTTTATTTTGCCAATGAAGGATTGTAACTCCTTGATATTCCTTAGGTGTTCCAATTTTTGAATGGCCTCTATTCTGTTGGGATCTAGTTTAATTCCATCCTTAGATATTATGTGTCCCAACAACTTACCATCCTCTAACCCGAAGAGGCTTTTCTTGGGATTCAAAGATATCCCAAATTTCCTACACTTATCAAACACTCGTTTGAGATACTTTAAATGTTCATCATCGGATTGAGAGTAAACAGTCACATCGTCTAGATAAAGTACTATAAATCTATCGAGCTCATCCACAAAAGAAATGTCCATTGCTCTCTGGAAAGTGGCACCAGCGTTCATCAAACTGAAGGGAATCTTCACATACATGAAGGTTCCCCAGGGTGTGGTAAAAGATGTTTTCTCCTGATCATCTGGGTGAACACGAACCTAGTTATAGCCTGAGAAGCCATCCAATAGAGAAATTATGCTGGCCCCAACTACCTTCTCTAGGATGTGGTCCATTTTGGGTAAAGGATAATTGTCCTTTAGAGAGACCTTGTTCAAGTTTCAAAAATCAATGCATAGCCTAATTTCACCATTTTTCTTTCTAGTAGGAACCAGATTAGAAACCCATTTGGAAAATCTCAAGGGGACTATAATCTTTGCATCATACATCTTTTTGGATTTCTTTCTCTATCAGGGGAAGAAACTTGGGATTAATTCTCCCAAGTTTCTGTCTGAAAGGTTTGTGTTCTTATTTTATGGGAATCCAATGATGTATGATACTTGTGTCATAGGATTTTAAGTCCTCATAGCCCTAGGAAAAAACATCTATATATTCCTTAAAAAGTTCAATGTATTTTCTTTTTTGCTCCGATGGCAGAGATTTAGACAGTTTTATCATCTTGGGTTTTTCTTCTATTCCTATGTTGCATTGTTCAACCTCTTTACCACTAGCTTCAATTTTTTGTTTTTTTGCTACATCGTTAAAATCAAACAAGTCTTCCAACGGAGCTAAACCTCTAGGTAACACATTATTTTTCAACTGTAGAATATCATAATCTACATCATTTTCATTGAATTCTTTAGCATCTATTTTATTTACACTACCATTCTCAAAAACAGATTTATTTACAAATTCGTCATCATTTTCCAAGTCTATGTTTGTGCATTCGAAATCATTCTTACATTGCAGAAAATCTTCGATTTGATCGTCATTTCCAAATACCTACCAATATGTGATGTTGTCAGGGATGGTTGGTCTGCACTTCACCTCCACTGTGTAATTGTGAGTGGGATGAAAAGGGTTTTTACAGGTAGCTGTTGATGTAGCCATCTCGTCTGCAAGTATATTTTGTCCCCTAGGCATTACCTGCAAGTCAATCTCAGTGAAGCATTGAAGAGCATGTAAAATAGCATTCCTATAGGCTCTAAGTCTGGGATGTTTTGCTGCATACTCACCTTTGATTTGCTTGATAATCAATTCAGAATCACCCCTTACCATTATATGCTTGGCGCCAACTTTATTCAATAATTTCAGGCCGAGCATCAAATCGTCATACTCAGCTATGTTGTTAGTAAATTGGAAGTTTAGTTTGTAGGAATGATTCTCGGAATACTTTGACCTGTGGTTATGCAACCAAACTTTGTCTCCAGCTCCTTCTTTACTCACATCACCATTGAAGTCCCTACTCTAGAAGTTTGCTGGCAACTCCTCATTATCTTCAATCATAGTGTTTTTTACTTTGACAACTGCTTTATCATCCTTTAGATCAGGTGCATCATCCTCCAGTTGTGTGATTTTTTCTTCAAAGTCACCATCATTGTATAGAATAAAAGAGTCCATATCAGAGTGTGCAGAGTATAGTGGGTAATTGTGTGGATTTTCCTATCTATTGACCATATACTTCATTAGTGTTTCCCTGTAAAGTCTTCTCTGTTGTACGAAAACCAGAATAGTGGTGTAAGACATATCTAGCTGCAGGGTTCCTCTCAATTTAGCTCCACAAGACCTTGATAGAAACATATCATACTTGGGGGGAATATCTGCAATGAAAATATCCATCCCCATACTTTTCGTTGGGATTTGAGCCAAGGTGATGCATAAGTCTTTAATTAGGCCTATACATTTGACTTTGCTGGAGTCAAAAGAATGCAAATCTTTGTAGGGTCTGGTGACCTCGAGTCCCAAATTTTCCATCACATCTTTGGGCATCAGGTTGTGAGAGGCACTCAAATCCAGCATAGCGTTGTGTAATATCATATCGTGGATGTTTAGGCTAATGTAAAAAGGGGCCACAACACCATTATTAGTTTGACCATCAACTTTAGGACCAAACAAGAGCCCAAGTTGATCATTGACAAGGTTTACTATGTCTGAGTGGTGTACAGATCCAACATTCAAGGCTTTGGTACCTATCTCAGGTTCGATGCTTAAATCTGTTATCACTTGAGACCTGTAAGCATTCTTGTTCATTAGCTCAGAGAGGGGAATGGGAATCTTTAGTTTTGCTAGTTCCCCTTCAAGGCTGAAAGGAGCGGTGGTTTTGTTTAAGGTCTGTACTTCTGATTTTTTGGTAGAATATTTGTGGCCAGGTGCACCTATTTGAATGGTTTATGAGACTTCAGTCTGACTTGTTCTTTTAATAATTTCTGGATTTTTTTGCACAGGAGATTCAACAACATTTCACCCAGGGAATTTCTTGGGAGGGTTTTCTGAGGTTTTCTTGGTTTTGGCAGCCTTCTTCAGAGAGTTCTCGTTTGCCTTCTTTATTCTCAAGTTATACTTCTTGTGAACCTCCATTATAGAGTTCTCAAAGGATTTTTGTTATGTTTTCTCAGCTTCCTCATTTACCCTTGTTTGTGAAAGGAGAAAGATTCCATGCTCTTCCTAGATGAGAAAAATGGATTATTGATTGTGATCATGATCACCCATTAGGTTTATATGAGTGTCATCAAATTCCTCAATTACTTCCTCCCCGTCATCGGCATAATTTTCCTAGAGAGGTGGTCTAATCTGTTGATCAGATCCCCTTTGTTCCCTTTGATCTCTAGGATCTCTCTTTCGGATCTGAGGTGGATTTCTTCTGAAGTTTGGGTTTCTAATTTGAGGGGCAGCTTGGTTCTCCCTAGGTGGGTTCCTGTCAGTTATGGTGGGTCTCTCCATCATTTTCTCCATAGCTCTCGTGAGAGAATCTAAATTGGCATTTGATGAGGAAGTAGAAGGTTCTTCTTTGATGTTGACCCTCTTTTCTGTTCTCTGCCTAGCCCTTTTATCCAAAAGATTTTCTTCCACACCGACGACACTTATTTGCATGTCTTCCAGAGTTGTTGTATTTCTTTCTCTCAACTGATATGACATGTCAGCGTCAAATCCATTAGAGAATTTTATTAATTCCAAACCTTGTGGTGGTTTAATATCAACAAGGATAGCATTGTATAGATTGTTGAAACGAGTGCAATAATCCTGCATTGTCTCTCCTTGGTTCCTTCTTATGTTCTCATACTCTGACAGAATCTAGAGAGGATTTTTCTTTACCTCCCACATGTCAAGGAAATTTCGATGAAAGACAACAATATCGGTAATAGTAGCAGCACTTAAGGTTTTGAACCAGTTTTTAACCTCTCCAGTCAGGCTTTGTGCAAATAATATCATCTGCACATCGGCTTCATCTACTTCCTGCGGGTCAAAATAATCGTTCATTTTGTCAACATGTTGTTGGGCACCCAGGGGACCAATACTATCAAACTGAGGGAGTCTGGTTTGATAATATTTAGGCATGTCATGTAAAGGAGCAACCAATACCAATGGAGCATATCTTGCTGCCATAATTGGTGGAGGAGGCTGAACAACAATTTGTGTGATAGGAAAGGCAGTGACTGAGGCTAAAGAAGATGAAGGGCTTGGAGGAATGGAGTGACCTGGTTTAGGTTTAGCAGAAATTGCAGCAATAGTTGAAAAAGGAAGTTCGACAGAGTGTTGAAGATGGAGTTTGTCTAAGTATTGACCAAGATTCGAAACTAGATCTTTGAACTTATCAGTCTCCGGGTGAAAACATTGATCAACTTCAGCTCTAGGAGAGATTATTTCAGGGGTCCTGAGCTGAAAGACGGTTTGATCTAAGACCGTTTTACTGACAAAACTGTCAAATTTTGTCCTGAAAAGATTTGGTTGAAAGGATATATCAGACTCAAGGTCTGGATGAAAAACTAACTTCTCTGGGATGGAAAGGGACCTTGGAAGTGGGTTGTCACTCCTTGAAATCTCTCTAGTATTTTTCTTCTTGAGTAATCTTTCGAGATTATCCATTGCTATTGCAGGTTCTGGGTCAAGATGAGATCTAGTAAAAATTCTTTTGGGAGCTAGAATTGTTGATTTTTTATTTTTTTTGGAGATTTTAACTATTATAAACAAACTTTAACAACCTCTGAACATTATTTCTAGATAATATTTAGGGTTTGTGATTCTTTTAAAAATAAATTTTTCTTTGTCTAGGGGGAAAAAATCAAGGGGTGGAAAGTTTGTTTCAGTTCTTCGCCATATGGTCGCCATTTATGTTGTCACTCTGTAAATTCCTAGAGGTTGTTGTGAGGTAAGAATAAATTTATCAGAGGGAAACTTAACCAACCACTTCGAAACTGGGAGCTAGCCCTACCAGCTTCAAAGAGGGATCTCTTTGTGAGTTTTAGACTTGTTTGGACTTTCAAGATTTTAGGCTAGTTAAAAAGAATATAACCGAGTTGTTTGTATTGTTTTTAGATGAAATGGTTGAATATCACTTATGCTTCCATTGGGCTATGGGGTTTGTATTATAAATATAGGGGTCAAACATAAAAATCGGAGATTTCTTTCACAGGGAAAGATAATGCATTTACTGGGTTCTTTAGCAATAAAGTGATGGATAGCAGAAAAGACGAGGATATCAATTAGAGAAAAGAAGCAATTAAGAATTTCTTCACTATAACATCAGAAGATAAACATTTAGATATTCAAAAGTTAGAAACAGGGTATACGCGGATAAATCCTGCAACATTCGCTACTTTTAAATAATCAAATTAAGAAAACAATATGATAATTGAGAGGGATAAACTTTTAACATAGAAGAGTAAACATCACCAATAAATAACATGCAGGAATCCTGTGGAACGTCTCTTTGTCTTATTGGAAGATCTCTTGAAAAAGTTACAGTGCTTACAACTTATAGAGTGTAAATATCAACCCTCAGTACTTCAAAGTTTGAATTATTTATAATCAAAATTACAAACGACCCTTTCATTGATCATCAGGACATGGCGAGAAATGAAACTAACTAACTAAATAACAAAATACAAAAATATAGGTAACTATTGATGATCTGTCGAATTCTTCATGCTGAATCTGGGGAAGGCCATTGGTGAGTCACGTAAATGACTTGGACTGATGTGTCTGCTGACTCATCTTGCACACCTCATTTCCTAGTCGATCAAATTACACAGTTATTCCCATCTTAGCTGACTGGGAATGGTGACTTTGAGTAGTCTACGGTATACTTCATCTACTTATATGTATTTGGAAAAAGTTGGTTTGATGATGAAGATATATTTTATCTCATGATGTATACTGATGTCTAGCTACAAAGTCTCCAAGAACACTTTGCCCGTTATAGTGCCTTGTATCCCTCAGAACTTGGAACTATCCTTGGCCATTGTAGCCATTTTCTGCTTGTAGTCTAGAAGGGTCATCAACTTCTCATTAAGAACCATTAGACCAGGAAGACCCTTTTTCTGCAAAGCCTCGATCTTACTGAAAAACCATTGAACTCCAATGTCCATGTTCTGGACTTTTTCTTCCAATTGCAACATCAATCCTTTTTGGTCAGAACCCTCTTGACTTCGAGAATGGTTTTTGTCCTGTCTTCGATATTCAAGTCTTCCAGTTCTTCTCTGGTTTTTGAGTTCATTAATTTAATTATTTCATTGGCTTTAGAGGGCATTTCTCCCAACTCTCCTTTAATTTTGTCAATAACCTGTTTGCTTCTTATCACTAGCTCATTCTGCTCAAACATGATCTATACCATAGGCCATATTTCATTCATGGATTTGGAGATATCCATCCAAATATTTTCTTTGGCCTCAGCAAGTGTCTTGCTTGCCACTATTTGCTTTTGGAGTTGCTGCAATTCCTGTTTGAGATTATCTGATGTTTGCTTCTCAGTGTGGAATCTTGTCTAGTAATAAGTCTTGAGCCCTTGACGACTCTCAACCTCCTTTTTCAGTCTGTTGATATCCGTTTCTTGTAAGTTCATTTCCTCCATGGATTTTACAAGCTCCATTGTCTTTTCCAGAGTTGAGAGTGGGGTGGTTGAGGGAATTTTTGTTGTGGTGGTTGTTGCTACAGTAGTTGTGCTAACTCCGGTGAGTGGAACTGCACTCAATGGAATGACTTCCATCAGTGTTGATTTTTTCTTCTTCTTTACCAACCTTTCCAACTCTGCTTCCATTTCTTTTAACTGTACATTATGTTCCATGACCAACTTGAGAGTTTCATCATTTTCCCCTTGTGTCTCAATGATCTCCTTAGCTTGTGCATCCTCTGTGGGTGGCAATTTTAATTTTTTACTCAGAGATGCTATATCAAAGTTCTTCTTCTTTAGTATCTCCTCTGTTCCTTTCACATTCGAGGGATCATACCTGATCTTGACTACCAATTCCTCTAGGGATTTTATCCTATTATCCTTTGCAAAAGAAGATGTATTTTCTAGTTTCAACTGGTTCTGAACATTGTTTAGAGCTACTTGTAATTTTGTAGCTATAGAGGAAGCATGGGCCAAAGTGGAGAAAACCATTTCACCAGTCTGTCTGTGAAGATCCATCTGGTCAGCTGGATAAACTTGTTTTGTATCAAACACAAGGGTTGACCTTTTGTAGTCACTAGTTTCCTTAGGTTGAGGTACATGTGCCTGTAGAAATGCAAGATGCATTCTTCCTTTTTCCATGTCGAAAGCTGATAATAGTATGTGTTGGGCACTGGACGTCTTCTTCCTGAATTGAGCATAAGTGCTATTGGTCAGTGTCTGTTTTCTCTTCTTAATCAAATCATATTTTTCAAAGACGTTCATCTTTGCAGATCCCTGTGGAATTTGGGTGGCCATAGTTATATCAGTCTTCTTCTTTGGAACAAAAGTAGACATTATTTGACAATTGACTGAAGGAATTGGTGTATCTCCTCCTTTAAACCCTTTGGTAGGCTGAATATCTTCTTCCACAGACCTAGGAATAGTATGAATGATCTTACGATTTTTAATGTATAATTGAAACTCCTTCGTTGATACTACAGTGACCGAAAGAGAAATTTCTTTGCTTGGTCTTTTTTCCTTTGGCACTGGTGGAGTGACAGTCTGGGAAGTCAATACTAAGGAAGAATGGTGTTCAGTGTCTTCCAAGGTGTTCTCTTTCCATTGTGTCTGATTTCCATACTTCTCAATTTCTGATTTAAGTGTGTGAGCATACTGAGTGCTTTTGTTTTTGGCTCTCATTTCCGCGATGATCCCACTCATATCATATTGCCAAATAAAACTAGTGTTGAATTTCATTCCCTTTAATATATTTTCTGCCTCTTCTCCAGCAGCTCGACTATTGTAGATAAAAGGTCATATCTGCCCCTTAATCCTCAGATGTTATTTTTTCTTTAGAGATATAGAGTGGATATCATCTAAATTTATCATCTGGCGAATATACTCCAATGCAAATATCTGAACTGGAAGATATTTGGGTAATTTGTATGGAACCAACTCACATCCATACACTCTGATTTCTGTGTGGTTTTGATACAGGAACTAGTCTCCTATCTTTGCAAGGTCTGAGAGATGTAAGATTCTCTGGATCTCTTCATTTATCCTTGGCTCTGGTCTCCCACTGAGCATGCTCACCATCAGATGATAAAACATATCAATGAACTATTTGAAACTGAACTCTGTGGAGTTTCTTCTGAGAAGTGAAGTCCATTGGGTTACCACATGTGGTTTCTCGTCCTTGTCCATTTTCTGCATCAGGAAAGAAAACCTTTATACTTGAAAAAATATGAACATGTATGCCAGTATCGAGGAATACCAGAACATGCCCTCTGTGGAGAATTTTGAAAACTGGTCGTGGATGTTTTTTGCCAAGAAAAAATTGTAGTCAAACTGGGTGGTGGCCTGTTCCTCAGCCGAAAAAATGGACAGGAAACCTAATATAGGTTCATCCACCCATTCGTCTGAAAAGTAGCCAAGTAGGTAGCAAAGCGATGAAATAACTTGGTTCCCTCTTTATGAGAACAAGGAAGAATGATACGGGGGGTTTTTCTTGGGGAGCTGAGCATCCTGTGGGAGAAAAATCTCAAAGATCTGGGCTCTTTGAGGAAAGGACAAGTTCTGATACAACTCCATTAGGATTTCAAAGTTGAAAGGAGAGGCGGATTCAGTCTTGGGTATCTGCATCATCTGATCGATGGCCTCTAGTGTGATAAAGAACAGGGTTTCTCATGATGATGAAACTACGACTCTTCGGTCGAGGAGGTAATGAGCCTAGCGTTTGAGGGTGAATTCAAGGAAATGATGGACTTGGGGAAAAAGATATAGAGAAAGATTTGACTCCCAGAGCCCAATTTGATCACTCTGATCCAAGAAGGTGTCTTTAAACCATGACTGCAACTCTAAGAAATTGAATTCGCACTTCATCTCTGAGATAAGATAATCCTTCTTGACCAATGGGATCTTGTCGAGAATGACAGGAGGTGGGAGGAAAGGATTTTCCTCGGCTTCTTCTTTTTTGGACTTTGACACCATCACTATGAAAGGTACCTGCAATTCAAACAAAAACGTTAGTGGGTAATGGCTATGTCTGGGTAGATAGATGGATTAGAGAAGGGGAAGAAATTGTCTAGTTTTCAGAGAGGGTGGAAAGTGTGTCAATGGCAGGACATGGGTTACTTTTGAGTGAAAGGGTATCCATTAGGCGCAGGGATAGGTTAGCAGGCTAATGAGTGTGTGGCCTGTAATAAATTGCCAACGGGTCCTTAGGAATGTGAGGAGGTAGGAGAAACACACTTGACGTGTGTACCTGGATGACGTGTAGGATGATGATTGATGGAATGAAAAAGGAGACATGACCTGCAACGGGTGAATGGATAAGACAGGTAGAGAGGATATCGAGATGTGACAACATGATATGGTGGAAGTATGTTAGAAGGGAAAAGATGTGATGCAATATATTAGCGACATGTTGGGATGGGGCCCGCCAGGAAAAACCACTCCATTCCAGACCCCCCCCCAGCACCCTTAAAGGAAGAACAGTCGGCGGGGGGGGGGGGGGGGGGGGG
>ML784046.1:248752-274903 GCA_009831015.1 Picea engelmannii | reverse complement strand
CTCTTGTAGACTGTCCATCTATGTGCCTTCAGGATAACCATAGATCTGAGTGCCCTTGTTAATTCCCATTCTAGACACCCCCCCCCCCCACTGTTAAAGGCAGAACGGTCGGGGGGGTCCAAAACTTCTTCTAGACTGTAGATCTAGGCACCAATACCTCAGTCGTAGATCTATGTGCACTTTTTAATTAGTAAGTGTGAAATCATATATGCAATGAAGACTTAGGCTTAGTAATTTTTGTGGGTTTTTCTCATCTTTCCCTGCTTTTTGTCACCATGGGGGTTAGGAAAAACACTCCCAAACATCAAAGATATGAATATACATCGATCATCATGCATGTTTTATTGAAACAAAATTGACTAACCTATGCTCTAACCTACTCACCTATGACATTTATCCCAACTTAAACTGTTGGACTAAGAAATTATTCTGTCCTAAGGTTATTTGACCAAGATTAGGCTATGTGATCAAATTTATTTCACTAGCTAACCTATCTACTTGGATAAGATTAAATAGTTTAGCCAAGCTCATTCGATAATCCTATCAACATCAATTTAAAGGGCTTGGCCATGTTTAAATTGTATGGACCAAGTCATTGTTATTGCATGGGGATTTATTCAATTTCTTTTGTGCCCTCTTTTCTTTCTTTTTCTTTTCTTTCTTTTTCTTTTCAAATCATTTACAGAATGGAAAATTATTTGCAAATCAAACACACTTAAAGGAATAAATCTTAATCACCAGTTGATCCTATAAATTATAGGGTTATAACAGCAGCTCCACCTGGGGATGGTACTCTCCTTGTGAAGTGCCAAGAATCCTACTCCCTGGTGTCTTGAAATATCTCTCCATAGTTTCTTCTGCTATTTGATTTTCTTAATTATGAAAGTTTTGATGACATATCTAGTGGGTTAGGGCCTTCGTTGCGGGCTTCAACCACTTGGTCAATGTTATCCACTTCAAAAATTCAAGTAAAAGAAAAAATGGTTTATACAATGGAAGTGGGTGACACAGCCTTTACATGGGAATTAAGTAGTGCTTCAACATCCTGCCATTCACAGGTCCACCTGGCAGGTTTGTCCCATCACTGTTATTGAGTAGAAAAGTGTTATTTCCTCTGAATGCCTGAATCATGTAGGGACCTGTCCATAGACTGTCAAAATTGCCATGTTTTCCCTTATCTTCATTCCTAGCATCCCATCTCAGAACCAAATCACCTAAATCAAAACCGTCTTCTTTAGTTCTTTTATCAAATATCTTTTTGATGTTTTCCTGGACGACCTGATTTTTGTTGTATACTTCTTCTCTAGACTATTGGAATTGTATCATCTGGTTTATTCTTCTTTGGGAGTCATTCGACTCAGCTTGCATCTACTGTAATAGTTTCATGAAGGGAACCCCCAAAGAGGTAGGGAACACTGCTTCAGTGCCATAGACCAACTGGTATGGAGACATACCAATTGACCTCTTAGTGGTCAGCATGTCAGCCCAAAGTGAGAAAACTAGCTTGCTATGCCAGGACTTCTTGTTTTCTTCTAGCGTTTTCTTAATGATGTTCACCTGGGTTTTGTTGGAGGACTCTGCCAGCTCATTTCCCTAAGGGTAATAAGTTGTGGAGTGTCACAAGGTGATGTGATACTGGCTACAAAAATCTATGAGATTTTTGGATCGAAATGCAGCTACATTGTCAGTTATTATTTTTTTGGGACATCTGAAACAAGACAAAATATTATTTTCCAAGGATTTAATGATGATAGAGTCATTCGCTTGCCTGCTTGGAAGCACTTCGATCCATTTTGTGAAATAGTCTGTGGCAGTGAGAATCCATTTGTGTTGGCCTGAAGAAGGAGGGTGTATCTCTCCGATGAAGTCCAAACCACATTGTTGGAAAGGAGCTTCAACTAAGATGGGTTTCAGTGGTAAAGGCAGGAGCTTCTTCTTACCTTCAAACACTTGACATTTGTGGCATGAAGTGACTCTCTGATGTACATGAGGGAACAATGTAGGTCAGTAAAACCCATATCTGAGGAGCTTATTGGCTATAGTATTCCAACTCGGATGACCACCATGGTCTCCTGCATGGAAATCTTGCAAAATATTGTCAACTTCATCTTTCAAAAGGCAATTTAACAAAATACCTCCAGGATATTTCCAATAAAGATTACCTTCTAGAATACAAAATTTCAATGCTTTCAACTTCAAAAACTTGGCTTTAGTTTTAGTCAGACTAGGGGGAGCTTGTAAATTAAGAAGGAAAAATATTAGGTCTGCGTACCATGGAGAGTTTAGGAATACCTCTTTCACGTGTGGAGTTGCCTGCTCTCCCTGCTCATCAACTACAACTAAGAAATTAATATTTAAAGCATGGAAATTAGATTCATCCATTAATTTTGCTAGACCTTGACCTTTGATTAGTTTAGTAGGCTTAATCTCTATATCATATTCCAGAATGATAGCAATCCATTTTCCTCTTTTGCCGTCTGGATTATCCCGAGTTAAAATATCTTTTACCACTGCATTTGGAACATAAGAAATTGTGTGAGAATGGAGTATGTAAACTCTAAAGTACTTTATGGCTTTTACTATAAAAAAAGATTGCTTCTCCATTATTTTGTAATTCAATGCAACATCTCTTAAGGATTTGCTGAAAAAGGCTATGGGTTGTTCATACACCACATTGTTTTTCTGCAGTGGCATTGCTGCAATGGTGTGTTCAGATGCAAAAGAGAAAAGTTAAAAGTCTTTGGTGAAATCGGGATTGATCAAGACTAGAGCTTGTGTAAGTGCATGTTTAACCAGTTCAAATGATTGTTTTGATTCTATGTTCCATTTTATTTTTGTGTCTTTTTTCAACATGTTTGTGTTGTTCCTGAGAAGCTCAGCTAGGTTGGGTATGAATCTTCTCAGGAAGTTTATTTTTCCAATGAAGGATTGTAACTCCTTGATGTTCCTTGGGTGTTCTAGTTTTTGAATGGCCTTTATTCTGTTGGGATGTATTTTAATTCCATCCTTAGATATTATGTGTCATAACAAATTACTTTCCTCTAACCCGAAGAGGCTTTTCTTGGGATTCAGAGATATCCCAAATTTCCTGCACTTCTCAAACACTCGTCTAAGATGCTTTAAATGTTCATTGTCAGATTGAGAGTAAACTGTCACATCGTCCAAATAAATGACTATAAATATGTCGAGCTCATCCACAAAAGAAATGTCCATTTCTCTCTGGAAAGTGGCAACGATGTTCATCAAACCGAAGGGCATCTTCACATACATGAAGGTTCCCTAGGGCGTGGTAAAAGTTGTTTTCTCCTGATCATCTGGGTGAACAAGAACCTAGTTATAGCCTGAGAAGCCATCCAGTACAGAAATTTTGCTGGCCCCAACTACCTTCTCTAGGATGTGGTCCATTTTGTGTAAAGGGTAATTGTCCTTTAGAGAGACCTTGTTCAAGTTTCAGAAATCAATGCATAGCCTAATTTCACCAGTTTTCTTTCTATTAGGAACCAGATTAGAAACCCATTTGGAAAATCTCAAGGGGACTATAATCTTTGCATCATATATATTTTTTATTTCTTTCTCTATCAAGGGAAGCAACTTGGGATTAATTCTCCTAAGTTTCTTTCTGAAAGGTTTGTGTTCTTATTTTATGGGAATCCGATGTTATATGATACTTGTGTCATAGGATTTTAAGTCCTCATAGCCCTAGGCAAAAACATCTATATATTCCTTAAAAAGTTCAATGTATTTTTTTTTTCTCCGGTGGCAGAGATTTAGACAGTTTTATCATCTTGGGTTTTTCTTCTATTCCTATGTTGCACCGTTCAACCTCTTTACCACTAGCTTCAATTTTTTGTTTTTTGGCTACATCGTTAAAATCAAACAAGTTTTCCAATGGAACTAAACCTCTAGGTAACACATTATTTTTCAACTCTAGAATATCAAAATCTACATCATTTTCATTGAATTCTTCAGCATCTATTTTATTTACACTACCATTCTCAAAAACAAATTTATTTACAAATTTGTATGGAGCCAACTCACATCCATACACTCTGATTTCTATGTGGTCTTGATACAAGAACTAGTCTCCTATCTTTGCAAGGTCTGAGAGATGTAAGCTTCTCTGGATCTCTTCATTTATCCTTGTCTCTAGTCTCCCATTGAGCATGCTCACCACCGGATGATAAAACATATCAATGAACTGTTTGAAACTGAACTCCGTGGAGTTTCTTCTGAGAAGTGAAGTCCATTGGGTTACCACCTGTGGTTTCCCATCCTTGTCCATTTTCTGCATCAGGAAAGAAAACCTTTCTACTTGAAAAAAGATGAACATTTACGCTAGTATCGAGGAATACCAGAACATGCCCTCTGTGGAGAATTTTGAAAACTGGTCGTGGATGTTTTTTGCCAAGAAAAAATTGTAGTCAAACTGGGTGGTGGCCTGTTCCTCAACCAAAAAAATGGACAGGAAACATAATATAGGTTCATCCACCCATTCGTCTGAAAAGTAGCCAAGCAGGCAACAAAGCAATGAAATAACTTGGTTCCCTCTTTCTGAGAACAAGGAAGAATGATATGGGGGGTTTTTCTTGGGGAGCTGAGAATCCTATGGGAGAAAAATATCAAAGATATGGTTTGTTTGAGGAAAGGACAAGTTTCGATACATCTCTGTTAGGATTTCAAGGTTGAAAGGAGAGGCAGATGGGGTCCTGGGTATTTGCATCATCTGATTGATGGCCTCTGGTGTGATAAAGAACAGGGTTTCTCCTCATGATGAAACTACGGTTCTTTGGTCAGGGAGGTAATGAGCCTAGCATTTAAGGGAGAATTCAGGGAAATGATAGACTTGGGGAAAAATATATAGAGGAAGATTTGACTCCTAGAGCCCAATTTCATCACTCTAATCCAAGAAGGTGTATTTAAACCATAACTACAAATCTGTGAAATTGAATTCGCAATTCGTCTCTGAGATAAGATAATCCTTGTCGACCAATGGGTCCTGTCGAGATCGAGAGGAGGTGGGAGGAAAGGATTTTCCTCAGCCTCTGCCTTTTTGGACTTTGGCGCCATCACTGTGAAAGGTACCTGCAATTCAAACAAAAATGTTAGTGGATAATGGCTATGTCTGGGTAGATGGCTGGATCAAAGAAAGGGAATAAATTGTCTAGTGTGCGGAGAGGGTGGAAAGTGTATCAATGGCGGGACAGGGGTTACTTTTGAGTGAACGGGTATCCTTTGGGCACAGGGACAGGCCATCAGGCTAATGGGTGTGTGGCCTGAAATAAATTGCCAATAGATCCTTAGGAACATGAGGAGGCAAGCGAAAGACACATGACGTGTGTATCTGGATGATGTGGAGGATGATGATTGAAGGAATGAAGAAGGAGACATGACATGTAATGGGTGAACGGATAAGATAGGCAGAGAGGATATTGAGATGTGACAACATGAGATGGTGGTGGTATGTCAGAAGGGAAAATATGTAACACAATATATTAGCGACACATTGGGATGGGGCCCACTAGGAACAACCACTCTGTTCCAGAACCCCCCTCGCCCCCCACCACCATTAAAGGTAGAATGGTCGAGGGGTTTTGGAATCTCTTGTAGACCATCCATTTGTGTGCCTTCAGGATAACCGTCAATCTGAGCGCCCTTGTTAATGCCCATTCCGAACCCCACCCCCCACCCCCATCGTTAAAGGAAGAATGGTCGGGGGGGTCCGAAACTTATTCTCGACCGTAGATCCAGACGCCGATACCTCAGTCGTAGATCTATGTGCACTTTTTATTCAGTAAGTGTGAAATCATATATGCAGCGGAAACTTAGGCTTGGTAACTTGTGTGGGTTTCTCTCAACTTTCTCTACTTTTTGTCACCATGGGGGTTAGGAAAAACACTCCCAAACATCAAAGATATGAATATACATCGATTATCATGCATGTTTTATTGAAACAAAACTGACTAAACTATGATCTAACTTACTCACCTATGACATTTAGCCGAGCTTAAACTGTTGGACTAAGAAATTATTCTGTCCTAAGGTTATTTGACCAAGATTAGGCTATTTGATCAAAGGGCTTGGCCATGTTTAAAGGGCTTGGACATGTTTAAACTGTATGGACCAAGTCATTGTTATTGCATGGGGATTTATTCAATTTATTTTGTTCCGTCTTTTCTTTCTTTTCTTTTCTTTTCTTTTCTTTTCTTTTCTTTCTTTTTCTTTCTTTTTATTTCTTTTTCTTTTCAAATCATTTACAGAATGGAAAATTATTTGCAAATCAAACACCCTTAAAGGAATAAATCTTAATCACCAGTTGATCATATAAATTATAGGGTTATAATAATATAGACACAGATACTGTAGAAAAATGGTTGAATCTACTAGAGGGGTGTTTTTCTGTCCATAACTTTTCGAATAGAGAAAAAATTACTTTTGGGCTCCTCAAATTCATTCCCCATGTTGGTGGGAAAATTTTTATGAGCAAAAGGAAACAGAGGAACCCTCATTATTTACAGTCGTGGTCACTTGGGAATCCTTTAGGGATGTTATTAAGGAACAATACTACCCTGTCAAAAGTTATGACGACTTATATACAAAATGGGCCACACTATGACAAGAAAGGGACCAAGCAGTGCAAGAGTTCACAAATATATTCCATACCTTGCACACCAAGCTAGGTATCAAGTATTCTTAGTGACATCTGGTGCTCAAGTATCGCAGTGCTTTGCATAGATACATCCAGAACAAAATGTAATTTTTGGACATCTCTTCCTTGGGCATGACCTATCGATATAATGTCAAAATCGAGCAAAATCTCAAACAAAAGGCACGATAATTTGGGCCTGGGAACCCCACACAGCAAAATTGAGGAAAGGGTGGCCCCAACCCACAAAAAAAAGGACAAAAAAAATATGGATAGCATCAGGACAACTAGTCCAAGTCACAAGCAAAGAGGGACACCAGAAAGACAAAGAAAGATACCAGGAAGTGGTGCGACTTCCATAAGATCCCTTGGCATAACAATGTTGTTTGCCACTCAAAGAAGTCATTGGTGGCTGAAGTGAAAGCCTATGAATCAGATACAGGTTCCAACTCTGAGTCAGAACCAGAAAGGGGGAGACAGATCATTAACATGGAACCCAATGCCATCATTGCTACCACTAAGATCCAGCCCCGTGAACCAGATGATCCAGAAGAACGTGATCATCGTTTCCATTCACAGTTGTGGGTAAAAGGTACCTCACTACACTTCATCATTGATAGCAGTATCCAGAAGAACCTAATATCAGCAGAAGCCATCAAGCGGCTAGCCCTGCCAACAACGTCGCACCTGCAACCCTACATCATTGGATGGTTTTTCCAAGGAAGTGATCTCTGTGTTAGCCAAGAATGTTGATTGGAATATGACATCAAGCCCTTTAAATATGGGGTATTGTGTGATGTTGCTACTATTGAAGTTTTTAATGTTCTTTTGGTCCAACGTTATTTATGGAAATTTCATGTTGTATATGAGTCTAGGCCTCGTAGTGTTATTATTACTTTGAATAGGAAATTGTATAGGATACCTGAGGCAGTCCCACCTAGTGTTATTTCATTGATCTTTGCCAAGCAATTTAGGAAGGTCATCTCTCAGATCGATAAATTTGTCTTCTTTGTGATTCACTTTCAGAGTGAGAAAAATATCACGACCACATTCAAGGCCTCTGTGGTCGATCTCTCTACACAACAAAAGAAAGTGGATAAGTTTTTGGAAGAATACTCAAATATATTCTCCTCGCCTACCGGGGTACCTCTGCATTTCTAGTTCAAGCATCCCATTGATCTAACCCCCAGTGCACCGCTACTCAATGGGCTAGTTTATTGTCGCTCTCTATTATAAAACAAGGAGATAAAGAGGAAAATGCATGCTCCACAAGCGACACATCCATCCCATATCATCGCCTTGTGAGAGCCCAATCATGATGGTGCAGAAGAAAGATGGGACCTGGCGACTCTGCATTGATTACCTAGCCCTGAATAAAATCATAGTCTGGAACCGGTACCCGATTCTCCGAATCGACGACCTCTTTGATCAACTCATGGGGGAAAAATATTTCAGTAAGATTGATCTGAATTATGGCTACCACTAGGTCCCAATAGAACAAAAAGATGTATGGAAGACTGCCTTTAAGTAAAAAAAAGGTCTTTTTGAATGGTTGTTCATGTCCTTTGGTTTGACAAATTCTCCAACAACTTTCATGAGGATGATGGAAGATATGCTGCGACCTTTCACCAATAATTTTGTAGTGGTGTATCTGGATGACATCCTCATCTACAACAAGACTTGGGCAGAACACTTGTATCATATTCACCAGGTTCTGCACACCCCGCGACAACACAAGCTATATGCCAACTTGGAAAAAATCTTCTTCGGCATGGACAGGGTCCATTACCTAGGCTACATCGTTGATCAACATGGTGTGCATGTGGATCCATCTAAGATCCAGGTCATCCATGACTGGACATCCCCAACCACACTCAACAAGCTTCAGAGCTTCTTGGGCCTTTCCAATTTCTATCGCAGGTTCATGTTGGGATTCTCTCATATCGCATGGGCCCTCAGCCAAGTAACCAGGGGTGGTGGTAAGGAAAAATTTGTGTGGGGCCTGTCCCAACAATAATATTTCGATGATTTAAAGAAGCGCTTGTGCTCATCCCCAGTACTTTCATTACCAAACTACAACAACCCTTTGATATCAAGAAATATGATTTAGATTATGCTGTGGGCATCATTCTCAGTCAACACGGCCACCCTGTGGCATATCATAGTGAGACACTATCAGATACTTTTCGTAAGTACCCTACTTATGAAAAATAAATGTAATCCATTGTGTAATCATGACGCAAGTGGAGACATTACATTATTGGGAAGGAGATAGTCATCTGCATTGATCATAAGCCATTATAGTTCATGCAGACATAAGGAAAATTACAGAATGAGCGCCATTAGAAGTGGTCCACATACATGCAGTAGTTCCACCTCAACATCAAGTATAAAATAGGAAGTACCAACCGAGTTGTTGCTTTCCTCAACCGACCTCCTGTCGCGTTACTCACCACAGTTCTAGACTCTTTCGACCTTGATACCTCCATATGGCCCCACCTCTATGAGATAGACCCTGACTTCGCCACCACCTACCAAATGTTGGGTGCAAAATCAGTTGTCGCTAGTTTCCATCTTAAATATGGGTTGTTTTTCCATTTGGTCCATCTCTTCGTTCCATCAAGCAAGTGAGAAAATATTATTTGGGAAGCTCACTAAATTTGGGTGGCATGAAACTTCGATGTCGAAAAGATAGTGGCAGTGTTGCAGAAACATTTCTACTGGCCAAAACTTTGACAGGATGTTGGCAAGTATATCAAGTCCTGCACCTCCTGTGTTATTTGCAAACTGACCAATAAGAAACATGTCCTATACACCCCTTTGCCTACTCTTGATAGGCCATGGTAATCCATATCAATGGACTACATGATGGGCCTTCCATCCACCAAGAGGGGAAATGACTGTGTTTTTGTGGTTGTGGATCGCTTTTCCAAGATGGTGATTCTAGCTACCTGCAAGAAGAGCATCACAATAGATTCCACTGCCAAGCTCTTCTTTGAATGAGTATGGGTACATTTTGGAATCCCACAAACCATTGTCTCATATCGGGACAATTGGTTCCTCAACACATTCTAGTCGATCCTCTGATCACTTCTGGACACCAATCTCACCAAATCCACTTCCTTCCACCCCCAAACAAATGGCAAAACTAAGGTATTCAATCAGATGATCACGCACATCCTACACATGTACAATTCCAAGCACCCCCACACATGGGATGAGAGTCTTCCCTATGTCCATCATAGCTACAATCGATCCCTACATATCTCAACTGGCCACATCCTCTTTTAGGTGGGGTTTGGATTCCAACCATTGGGCCCCATGGATGTTGCACTACCCCTAGAATCCACCTCGACCAACTCATCCCCTACTCCACCTAAATATGACAAAGAAACCCAGTTCATTGAGAATATCTAGCACATTTTCCAATAGGTTCAATATATTTTACAGAAGTCTAATGCCAAATACAAGCAACTCCATGATCAACATCGAGTGCCACATAAGTTTCAAGTAGGATACAAAGTTTGGTTGCACTTGTATAAAGAACACATTAAAAGGCCTCATCGAAAGATTCTCCCACTCCGTTATGGGTCATACACCATCAACAAGGGTGTGGGTGACAATAATTTTTAGCTCAACATTCCCCCTTTCCATGGCTTACACCAAGTATTCAACGTGGCTCTCCTTTGACCATATTTCCCACCATTAATGGACACCTTAGAGATAGCAGAGCAATTGACACCAATAGAGCTCAACCCTGACTGCATGCAACAAGAATTCAATGATCAAATTGTGGACACACATGTCAAGGGCACTCGACATTAAAGGATCTAGCTTTATCGAGTTGTCAAATTAGGGCAGCTCCTGCACCAAGGCAAGTGGATCACCTAGGGATAAATTCGATAGAAATTTCCTCATCTGTTGGGGGAACTCAACGCAATAGATACCATTGCTTCCTAAGGAGGGATTATTGATCCAAATGGATGGCGATGGCCTCCCACCTATTCCAACTGGTTCATTTTGGCAGTTTTCCAGTTTGGCAGTTTTTCTTAGTTTTCGAGTCCCCGAATTCCGGGGCCATTTAGAGGCCCTAAACAACGTTTTTGGGGCTCACCATAGTCAAATAATACAAAAAATTATATTATAATGACACAATGTATAGTCCTTGGATATACCTTTCAAACGGTCTATTGTACACCTAAAACAAAGATCGTATACAAAAGTTAGACCCTGGGAAGTTGATGTACTAGTTTACCCCCACATGACTTTTGGTGCTTCATCTCCTAGGGTTAGGTTTTTGGATGTCTATGGTTTTTCCATTCATTATTATTGTAAAAATTCCTCCAGAGCCTCATTGTAATCATCTTCTTGCGAATGAGCATAGTCGTTACATCTCTTCTCAGAGATAATCCGCCACCATTCCAATAAGCTTGTTTTCCACTGCATTTTACAGTTTCAAGTTATTTCCTTATTGAATATAAACCAATTTTTTTGTATCTATGTTATTATGTGTTAAACATGTTTTAATAATATGTATTCATTTCATTCTTCTCATAAAATACAAATCATTTTTTCTCTTTTTTCCCTAATTTGGTACCCTTTTTCACTTTTCCTGGCTTGGTGGTTGCTTGAGTTATCTTTTGATTTCTCTTTTGGTCATCCTGATGAACTCATCCTTACGGTTTGGTGATTTTTTGAGATCGGTTACATTTACATCATCCCATGGTAAAATTCATTTTTTCCAACTTTTGCATATAAGTTAGGTTTTCACTCCCATCTTTCTGCATATCGTTGTCTTTTCCACTTTGCCATAGGATCGATCCCACTGAAGTGAGACACATAACCTTCTTTGCTTCTTTATAAGTGTCATAATTAGTTGGTATATCTTACCTCTACATGGATTCCCTAGGTAGATCCTTTGCTAAATTTTGGCGTCTGTGCTGTCAGTTTTGACTATAGGCTTGGGAGTCCTTGTTATTCTTGTCATGATTACATATTTAAGCCTCATTCTTCTTTCTAATCATCATTCTTGGCCTTACCCATTGGACTCCCTAATGAGCACACTTTGTTTTATTTCAAGCTCACTTTAAATTTCGAAAGCAACATCCAACGAGAATGTATTTATTCTTTTCAATATCGTATGGATTACTTGAGAAAAGTAGCCCCCTGGAGTCTTTTTTAAGCCCTTTTCAGACTCTCTAAAGTTGAAAATATTGTCGAGTGATCTTGTTTCCCTTCATGCTTTCCAAACTCATATTTGAAGGCACATCTATCTGGCAGTAGTTTGCCCCTTTTTCGTTCTGGATGGCTAATTTTACAAATAAAGGTATGCTCTAGGAACTTTGGTTCGCTAGAAGAGTATTCTCAGGGGTAATTTTAACCCTTTTTCGAGCCTGAGGGACTAAATTTTCAAAAAAGGAACATTCTCCTTGGTTTTGGTTTATCTCTTTTTCGAGCCTTGGAGATTACTTACAAAAAAGGGACCCCCTCAGAGTCCATAGTTAATCCTTTTTCAGACTCCCTAAATACGAAAATAGCGTCGCGTGACCTTGTTCCTTCACACTCGTTAAATTGGTCCAGAAGAACATCTACTTGGCATGAGTTTAACCCTTTTTCCAACCAGTAGATTATTTAGGAAAAAGGTACACCTCAAGAGATTCGTCTCATCGGGAGAGTTCTCCTCAGTTATATATTATACATTTTTGGGCTAAGGAGACTAAACCTAGAAAAAGGAAGTGAGTCCATAGTTAAGCTCTTTTCAGACTCCTTAAAATTGAAAAAATAGTTGAGTGATCTTGTCTTTTTCACACTCATAAAAATGGCTTTGAAAAGACCTCCTTTCGGTGCAAGTTTAACCCTTTTTCGATCCATTTGGACTAATTGTGAAAAAGGTACTCCCTGGAGTCTTCTTTTTGGTTTTTTTAGACTCTCTAAACATGAAAAAATCACTGAGCTTTCCTTCTCTGGGCTCTTAAAAATTCACATGGAAGGAGTCTTGTTGTGTCATGCTTAATCGCATTACAGGTCTCATATTTTCTTTGGCCTAATGTCGGCTCCATGTTTCTCTCAACTGAACCTTTAACCTTATATGCAAGCCTTGCAACACTTTTTTCCTTTTGTGATCTGACACCTTGACCCATGGAAGAATTTTCCCTGAGTGTCCTTATCCTGCACATGTCTCCTTGCCTTAAGCATCAGTATGTTTCATGTGCTTGGAACCAATTTTCTTTCTCACGAAACTCATTCCTCCTTTGTAATGTAGCATTCTTTTATTCTTTTTCAAGCTCGTTAAAATTTTGAAAAAGACAAAAAAATCAAATATTCCAAAAAGAGGGGATGGGAAATATACATTCTTTTTTTCGGTAGCAAGATAATGCCTCTAGACAAAGCACATCCTTACACTTGTTCGTCAAGCATGGGGATCTAGTATGACCTTAGGAAGTTGTTCTTTCTACATAGAGTTGTTTCCTCCTGCGTTTGGTTACTCTTCCAAACATATGGAGATTTTGTAGTGCCTCTTGCATCACAAACTTATGTCAATATTATGTTGCCTGAATATGATCATCTTTTGTTATTTTGTCCAAGGGAAGTTTTATCCTACCTAAGTTGGCCTTTCTGCAGTTTGTCTCTTGACTTTCATGAGTCAGGCATCCCATGAGTCCAATCAAATCCAAATTTAAAATTGATGAAGTTCTATGTCTGATCATCAATATCCTCCAGTATTTTCCCAATGGCTTGTCGAAAACCTCAGAGTAGTGAGTTTTACACTCCTATTGTACTCCTACCTGAGTTGTTGAAGATCTTGAAATTGTTTCTCAAGATATGGTGCTTTCATCTCCAACCGCAGGTGTCAATACTTCTTGAAGATGCATATTATATTGTACTTGAATATCATCGAATTATTTTGACATGTCGATCTGATGTGTATTGATCGTGGCTACAGTTTACATAGACAATTATATAACATGGATCTGCAGTATACTTGATTGGAAACCATGATTATTTCATCCCAAGTATGGGTATGCCCACCTCAGAGAGATTATTATTTTGCAGATGGCACCTCCCGAACTCTGGTCCCAGGCTTACTCGACTTCATGCATTCCCACTGGTAAAGATATTGTAATGTATTTCGGCCATCAGTTTCTCTTCTGACCTTACACATTAGGGAGAATTTTTTATAGCCCTAAACTTCCCTACTTATGCATACATGGCATTGACCTTTCTACTTGCACAATTTTCCAAATTACTACTGAAGATATCTCTTTAGAAAACCATTTTTTGGAGCATGTATGCACTTTGTTGCACTATTGCCTGCATACATACTCTAGTTGCATACTAGACATCTCACATACATATGCTAGTTGCATATTAAACAACCTGTGTTTACCTCCGAAAGTTACAAAAAATAAAAAGTTGCAAGGAATTCGATGGAGTTAGTGGGCTATGGGAGGTTTCATAACCAATTCACCCATTGTAGCCCGTCCCTAAACCGAATAACTATCCTTTTTC
The DNA here is from genome assembly GCA_009831015.1 of Picea engelmannii. Lineage (NCBI taxonomy): Eukaryota > Viridiplantae > Streptophyta > Pinopsida > Pinales > Pinaceae > Picea > Picea engelmannii. Next base: position 260,751 of record ML784046.1, on the reverse strand, counting down.
AATATAAAAGGAGGTCTTGGGGTCCCATTCGAACATCAAACATTAGAATAGTGAAACTCTACCCAAATCCCTTTCCATCCTTGCCCAATTATTTGCAACCCCTTATGAGTTTTTGCCTCAACATTCCCTCTCTAGCCTTTTCTCCTATACAATCCCTTCCCTTCCCCTGAAATGATCAACTGATTGTGAGAGAAATCATTGGGATAGTGCACTTGGAGCAAAATTAAGAGGAGCTCAGACCAAGTTCATGGAGCGTCAACGTACAAAGATTGTAATTTTTGATCTTTGGATTTGAATAAAATAATATTTTTCCTACCCCAAATGATATCTTTATGTTTTTTCATTTGATTTATGCATAATGGTTTATATCTAACCCTAATATTGATGAGTAGAGATAGAATATTTGTAGCATTTCTTTCCTAAGGGTTCTTGTAGTTCATCTTTGGGAGGAGACTTGCAGCTTGGGAGCTACAAAGCTAGAGGTGGTCTACATCAAATGTTGGACCAAAGGTGCTACTTCTAACCTACTTTCCTATCTCTTTCTGTTCATCTATTTAGAGTGTTTGGGGTAGTTTAGGAATTAGACTGTCTTTTAAGGGAGATCATATCTATGCCTTTACTTTGATAGTAATAGGGGGATTTTCCCCGCTAGCATGTATACTGAGGGTTTGTATTGTCTTTCTATACAAACTCGAGCTCCTTTTTTGTCAATCATCGTTCAATATCTTGTTTAATGGGATTCCATGGTCTGAACATCCCCTTATAATACTTCATTCTCTTCACTATTATTCTTAGCAAGTCCCTTCCAATATGTTCTTCTGGGTTCCAATCGAAAACATAACCATTTTTTGGACATTTCTTGTGTTGACATGGGTTCTACTTTAGGTTTCCAAAAAAACCTTGTAAACCATCAGCCCTTCTGAAAACCAGAAGGAAAAACTGTGCACAGAGTGCACAATCCAGTGTCACCTGAGATGGCTTATGGGTGATTGCAAGACCCAGATGTATGCATCCTTGGAAGGGAGGACTTTTTGGGGATGGGAGACATTCTTTCTACCTCAAAATATACTAGATATACTATCTTATTATATCAACACATCATTACCTCTCATATCTACCATTCTGTAATCAATTCCATTCATTTAAGATTCATTATTCATTACTTATCCTAACTATTCTATCGTGCACTGCATTTTTACTACTAATAGATTCAAGCATTCATCATTGATAAAAAATAGAAAGAAATAAGACAACATTCCACACAGAGACACAAATTTTACCAGGGCTCACCCCCCTGGGCTACGTCAACAAAGATTTGGTTGTCTTCGCTCATTAGACTTTTATTATTCTTCATCAAAATTATAGCATTGCGCGCATTACAGTTGAGGATGACAAGATCGAACTATGCTCCATGGCTTGCAACCTTACCCTCAATTACAATGCATATCTCTTTCTAAAAAAGCTCTCTTTCTCTATCTCAAAACTGACTCTAAGATCTCAAAAAACTCTTGCAAAAACTCTACCTCAACACTCATTTTCAAATCATATCCACTATAATATATTTATATTACAAAAAGGGGTTAGTTAACTGTCACAACAATGACCAAAACCCTAACCCACTAACCCTAAGTGGATTAGGTTTTTCCACTTTCTAGCTTCCTTAGCATAGTTGGTCCAAAATATAATTGTTTTCCTCATTGATCCACATCTTTCCTCCTTCCTTTGACTTTCCTTCTTTCTCATTGTTGATTTTCCCTTTTTTCTGGTGCACACTCCTTTTGTGGTCCATTTTCTAACTGCCTCATTAATTACCTTGCTTTTCCCCCAAAATGGCCTATGCCAACAACCCCCCCTCTTAGTATAAGTGTGTGCTCAACACAAGATACATAGAACAATGATGAAGGTTTATTTTGAGATGAACTTAAGGGAAATTTTACTAGCCTACACAAATATAGTTTATGGAAAATGGAAGAAAATTAATATTTTGGGATATCAGATCATTTCATTCAAGTGTAACCCTTGCAAAATCATGGACATTTCAATAAGGATTTCCAATTGGATTTTATTAATAATACTAAGAATGATCTAGATGAAATCCCTACTATTAATATTTTCATGGAAGGAATGGAAGTTTTTAGTCTAGTGAGAATTTCAAATGACCCTTTGGTGTAAAATAGAGGAAAGGATTCAAACCAAGGAATTTCCTTTTCATATAAAGATGGACTATTTGAGTTATCACCAATCCCTTGGGATGCCTCAACATGTCATATCCTCTCTCTAGATATTTAAATCACTAATCATCAAGAGAATTTTTATAGGTTTGATTTTGAATTTGAAGAGAACATGATGTTTGGGTAAAAGAAGGAGGATATGGTGACAAAGTGCTCCTTCAACCAAGATCATGCTCAAGCATTCCCTTCTTCTCCTAAAAAAGGTAATCCAAAGCCCCCATCATCTATTTTTAATATCATAAATTCAAGTTAGTTAGAAGGGGTTATTCTAGAATTGTATGTTTTGCCTCTTCCATCAACAATCATTTAGATTTAGAAGATAGGTCTAGTTATAAATCCCCCTCTAGATTAAGGTTTTCCCCCAACCTGAAAATATCCCTATATGTTATGGTCCTACCATAACCTCCCTACTTTCGGGTACTTAGGAATTATTAAATCAATGTAGGAGACCATGTTCTTTGAATAAAGACCATTAGATAGTTAGTGGGTACTTACTTAATGTAAAACGGTCATTCTTCTTAATTAAGTCCCACTAGGTAGTTGGTACTCATTAATGAAGGGACCATAAGTAGTTTTGGTTTTGATAGTAAGAGACTATTTATAGAGAGATTGTAACGTCCCCCAGCCCATATGAGGTCCATTACGTGCATAAATACTAATAAAAGCTAAAAAAAATTGTAACCTAAATTCATGTAGCTTCCAACTACGAATTACAACCAAATTTCACTGATATCTAATAAAATTAATTTAGTGCATCTACAACATGCTAAAATGAACATGAAATGAAACTATTAAACTCAAATACAACAACATATAAATCAATCTTATACACAGAGTTCATGCACAACAATTTATCTCATAAATAAACCACATAAACATATAAAACACTTATATTTTAATTATATTTTGCAACCAACTGCTTGGGACAGATGTTCCACCCAACCATAGACTTGTTGTTCCAAATAAATAAAAATTCACCTCTATGCCAGGGCTATTAATCCACAAAAGAGGGTGGTCTCTCCTTGTCCACTCACAGCTCAAAAAACCCACAACACACTAGTATTATCCTACAACTATCCCTATTTTCCAACAAATTTTTTCCTCTCATCCTTCCCAACCCAAGGAGTGTACTCATTCACTAATATTAGTCCCTCATACATCCCATTCATTTATCAAGGTCTCTCAGGCACATGTAACTGGGAATATCTCTCGTGAGGACTCAAGGGAACTCACTTCTAGGAAAACTACCAACAACAGCAACAAACACTTGTTGTTATAGTAAAACTCAAAAATGAGTTCACTCTTCAGGATTGACAACCTAGCTCTTCAATATTCAGCTCCAAAAATGCTCCAATGTGCTCCAAAATTTACCCTCCATGGATGCTCCAGTTCCAAGCTCTCTTTTCTGCTCTCTACTTGTTGTTCATGCCCAAAAAATCAATGTCTAAACTATTGTGACTTCCCATACAAATTGCCTCTCCTTTGGATTTCTTGTTTGACTCACACACTTCCCCAAGTTGATTTTACTCATCCCCCATGCTCCCAATAACTATGGGATGTGACTTCTCACAACCACCCTCTTACATGTATTCAATGATTGGCTTTGGGGACACTCAATCAAAAAATAGAGTTTAATACATAATGATAATAAAATTCAGGAATGTTGGTGAAATTAATAGACATGGGTAATTCCCCCTTAGACCCCTCTCTTAGACATTTTCCTAGACCCTCCCCTCTCTTGTGGATTGATTCAACCCCCATCTTTATCCATATCCCCTTAGTAACTATAATCACATTTTATTATTAAACTTATAAATTCATTTCACATATACATCGCTCGGTCGTAGCCACACATTTTATCTACAATAAGCATTAATTCAAATGGAGATTATAATAGGAACATTACATTACCCCTACCCTACAATTAAGTGTCATCCTTGGTGCACACAATGTTTATATACATACATACATATACCTACACACAGATAAATTTACATCACAATGATTTAAAGAAATAAAATTCAACAATTTCACAACTCTAGCAACAGTTCCAACCAAAATATCTTATTTCTCTTAACCCGCCGACCCAAGGAATGAACTATTATTTTATCAGGGATAACCCAAGGATTGTACCATTATTTTATCAAGGCCCCCAGTGTAGGTTAGCTAGGACTCTGAGATGTGGTTCTGAAACTCTAGCTGCTCAAAATGGAATCTTCCATTATGTTTTCTTCAAAATTGACAAAACATTGTGGGTGTTCTTACCACTTGTTTTCTTCATGCTCCCATGTAGCATCTTCATAAGCGTAGCAGTTCCATTGAACCTTTAACATCCCTATGGATTTTTTCCTAAGCACTTTGACTTTCTAGTCCAAGATACATATTGGTTCCACCTAGAAATCCCCTATGTACTCCACTTGGATCACATTCCAATCAATTATGTGGTTAGGGTCAGGAACATATTTATTTAATAATGACACATGAAATACATTATGCACCATTATGGATGCATAAAATGATATCATGTATGCAAATGGCCCTATCTTTTCTAACATTTCAAAAGGTCCACAATATCTTGCTATCAACTTTGGGAAACTTCCTAATCTTAGTGAACTTATTTTTTCCTTCACTTTTAAAAACACATGTTCACCCACTTTGAAATCTCTAAAAACTCGATTCTTAACCGCATAATTGTTATGACTATCCTGGGAAACCTTTAAATTCTACTTGATCTTTGTCATTTTCTCTTCCATTTCCTTGAACAAATATGGCTCAATAACTTCTTTGTTTGATGTACTATCCCAACTTACTAGTGTGTTACACTTTCTACCATACAATGCTTCAAATGGACTCATTTTTAATGAGGCATGATACCCATTATGGTAAGAAAAATCCATTAAGTCGATATAATTCTCTCACTTTGATGGTTGATCCATCTCATACATTCTGAGCATGTCCTCAATTATTTTGTTATTCCTCTTTTTTTTCCCATCTCACTTTGGGTGATACGTTGTACTAAGGTTTAAATTTGTTCCAAATTCCTTGAACAAACCTTTCCAAAAATTGGAAGTAAACTTTGGATATCTATCTGAAAAATTTCCTTTGGCGCTCCATGTAGCCTAGTAGCTTCTTTCATATATATTTCTGCAATATATGTTGCCTTGTGTGTTGTCTTCACTGGAATAAAATGTGTTTCCTTAATTAATTTATCCACCACCACCATGATGGAATCATATCGCTTCACCGTTATGGGCATATTAGTAATAAAATCAATCTTGGTTGCTTCCCACTTCCATTCTAGAATGGGAAATTCCTATAGCGTCCCTACTAGATGTCTATGTTTAGTCTTCACTTTCTAGCACTCTAGAAATGTAGCTATGTAACTAGCCACTTATTTCTTCATTCTTGGCCAAAAGGATTATCTTCTCTCAGATGCAATTGTCTTCTGATAGCCTAGGTGCCTAGCATATGACACATTATGCATTTCCCTCATCACTGCATTTTTTGAGATCACTGGAATTTGACACATATACTTTGTCTGTGTACATGAGAATTCCATCTTCTTTCAACTCATAATAATTTTATCTGAATTTTTTGTTGCAATAATTTAATCTTTAAGATCATTTTTGTACATGATAATGGTTGCAATATTCAACTCGTGAGTTGTCCTACTGATTGCATCAGCCACTTGATTTTCCTTGCCTTTTATATGCTTAATTTCAAAGACATACTCACTCAAAAATTCAATCCATCTAGTTTTTCTCACATTTAATGTTGGTTGTCCAAAAAAATGTTTCATACCATAGTGGTTTGTTCTTAGCTCAAATTTCCTCCCCATGAGGTAATGTCTCCACATTTTTAATTCATATACAATTGTTGTTAACTCTAGAACATGGTTGGCATAATTATTCTCATGCTCTTTTAATTTTCTAGACTCATAACATACCACATGATCTTTTTGGGTGAGAACTCCATTGAGACCTTCCTTTCATGCATCAGTGCACACAACAAAACATTCAACCCGATCTGCAATCTTTAATATTAGCACACTTGTCAAAATGTCTTTCATCTACTAAAAGATCTCTTCACACTTGTAATTCCATTCAAATTTTACTCCCTTATTTTGTAATGAAGTGATTGGGCTTGCAATAATTGAGAATCCTTTTGTGAGTCTTCGGTAATAACTAGAAAAATCCATGAATGATCTTACCTCCATCACATTATTTGGCGTTGGCCATCCTCTAATGGCCTCTATCTTCTTAGAATCCACTTTTGTCCCATCTGCTGAAATAATATGCCTCAAGTAGTGAATCTTCCTTTGATAAAAGATGCACTTACTTAGCTTGGCATACAATTTATGCTCTCTTAAAACTTGCAACACCATTCTCAAATGTTGCTCATGTCCCTTGTCTGACTTAGACTAGATGAGTATATCATCTACGAACACAATTACACACTTGTATAGGTACTCCCTGAACACTCCATTCATCAGGAACATAAAATAAGTTGGGGCATTTGATAGTTCAAATGACACTACCATGAATTCATAATGCTTGTATATTGTCTTGAATATTTTCTTGATGATATATTCTTCCTTTATCCTCACTTGATGACAACCTTACCTCGATTCAATCTTGGAAAATATTATTCCACCTTTCAGCTAGTCAAATAATTCATCAATCCTTGGAAAAGGATATTTTTTCTTTATGGTGACCTTATTTAGTTGTCTAAAATCAATACACAGCCTCAAGGTTCCATATTTATTCTTCACAAAAAGAACTGGGGCACCCCAAGGTGACACACTTGTACATATATACCCCTTATTTAACAATTCCTCAAGCTTCATTTGCAACTCTTTCAACTCTGGTGTGCCCATTATGTATGGTGTCTTGGACACTGGGGCGGCTCCTAGCACCAAATCAATAATTAAAACAATGTCCCTCTTTGGTAGTATTCCTGGGATTTCTCCCAAAACATCTTCAAAATCCCTCAAGACTGGATGGTCTTCAATGCTTGCCACTTTATCTCTATTTGTATCTTCCATATGGGTTGCAAACATCTAGCATCCCTTCTTGAAACTCTTTTTCATCTGCATAGCTAAAATTTCTCTAACAACTACAACTCTCAGAATGCCTTGAATCTTGTCTTTCTTCCCTTCTTCATCAAGACAAGTGATTGTATTGTTGTAATATTCTAGGACATCATGGTGTTTTTCCAACCATTAATCCATGCCAATTAGATAATCATATGAACCCAATGGTATGATTTTCACATATACCTTTGTGTTGAGTCCATTCATGTCTATTAGACAATATTTAATCAACTCATTGATTTTTCTCTTAGCCCCTGTGGTTAACTGAACTAACCAGGATTTTTTATGCTTACTCCTTTGCAAGCGAAATATTTCAACAATGTTATATTTTATGTAACTATGGCTAGCTTCACAATCAATTAAAATTTCTATGGGTTGGTTATCAATCTTACCTTTCACATCAATCATGGGGGATTGACATTCTACATGTTTTTATCTAAGGTTGCATAAATCCTTGGCATGTTTCCTCCCATGTATTCAACTATTTTGAGCTTCCTGAATGTTTTGGATAATCCTCATACTTTCTCCTTTGTGTGGGTAGCCCCTATATAAGTGATTTCCCTCACATATGCAACATTGTACAAGTTGCTTCCTTGGCCTTTTCCCAAATGAATATGCAGTCTTGTGCTCATTTTGGGTTGACTATACCTATTTATTTTCTTTGGAGTTGTTCTTGAAAATGGGTGGCTTAAAACCTTTCTGACTTTGATCCTTTTTATCATTCATCTTGTCATTTCAAGCTTTTTGGAAGACTAGTGTTTCTCTACTTTGCTCATAAATATTCTTTGATCCCCTTATGGCTTCCTCGAAAGTCTTATAGTTATCATATTGTATATTTTCACTATAGAAGGAGGGTAATCGACTTATGAAACTTTGAATTTTGACTTTCTCATCTTTTATGAAGTCAACATACTTCAACAATTCAAAGAACCTCTTCTCTCATTCATCCATTTTCATGCTTCCCAACTAAATTCAAAGAACTCTTTCATATTCCTTTCATAATAATTCTCGGACGAATATTTCTCTTGAAAATAAACTTTGAACTACCTCCATCAGATCCTATTCTCATCAAGGGTCTTGGATTTCTTAAGCTGATCCTGCCACATGGTTGTCTTTCCTTGCGAGTGTTAGCTTGCAATTCTAGCTTCTACTCTTGAGAGGAAATCATGAGGATGGAAATATTTATTCATTTGCAATAGCTAGGACTCGACATCTTCTCCTTTCCTATTCTCACCATTGAAATTTGGTGGATTAATTTTCCTAAGTTCACCTTGCAAGATGTCCACCTCAGAACTTCTTCTATGTCTTCTAACATGAGACACACTTGGGATGATCCCTAGCCATAAAATTTCATGATTTATTATAGTGTATTTCCTTGGAGAATGATGGCACTTGCTCATGTTGCTTGATTGCCTATCATTTCCATGATCATCCTTTCTGCTATGGGATCTAGATGATGTCACTTATCTAGCACTAGCTTCTTTCTGGGTGCCAGAGTCCTTGTTAACTTTCTTATGCAACATATTCAGATTCTGAAGTATCTCTTCCCGATCCTTCATAATCCTTTCATTATCGTCCCTATATATCTGCACTTGTCTATGGAGGCTTCTCATAGTTATAGGCTCCTCCTATCTCTTCTTCCATTAGACTTTGTATCATCATTTCACATACTGACATGAAGACCTTGGATCTCCTCCTCATGGTTTTAATATCCATGATCATCTTCTATAACTCCATTCCTCATACAAGAACCAAATTTTCTTTCATGTGCCTCTAATTCTGTAAGAAATTTGCATATAATAATTATTGTTAGCATATGCACACTATAAAACATTTCATCAACTAGAATACAGGTTATTCTTCTCATCAAATTATGAAGAACACAATGCACCAATTGTAAATATGATTTAGTAGATGCATTCCTCTCTAAAATATCTCTCGAATGATTATACTCATGCCTCATTCATATTTCTGAGTGAAAAGTTACAACATTTACAAGATGCAATTTCCACTCACTTACTGCTGCATAAATCTCTTTATTACTTTCTGAGAAATTTTAGTGCTCAATTCAAAATTTTGGGTTGATATATCTCTTCTCCTCCTCAATACATTTCCATTGACTATTCGTTTTCTCAAATCTAGTCTCTAAGCTGAAAGTTATGGTCCGGAGAAGTTTTGAATGTTCTTCTCAATTTATACATGTATGCTACAGGTGTCCCCTTTCTCTTCTTGCACATTTTTAAATACCTAGATCTCAAATATGGATCCGTGGTTGTCTTTTATGGTTCATAATATTTCCATATACTTCTCTTGTTCCCCAAATTAAATTTTGAGCAAAGAGTTATTCCCTCTAGAATTAAATTGGTGCCGAAATTTTACCTTAATTGTTTTAGTTGTAACTTTTTCACACGATATTTGTTTTGTGCTTGGGATAGCTCATTGGATAGCTCTCTTCTAGTTCATTTAGGGCCTCAAAATCACCCTACAAGTTCATGACCTTCAAAACCACAAAATTTTACATAAAATTGATTGTTTTACTATGTTAATATCCCTTACATCTGAGTCGTTGATCTCAAATTGGGTGAAATCTAAACCATTGATCCGCTAATCCTTTCCCAACCTTGCGGATCAATTTCCATTGTCAATCAAAAAATTAAAAAAATATGGACCGTTGATCCAAGATCCATTGATGATCAATCGATCGACGATTCTCTTTGGCAAACCGAACTTGCTCGTGAATATCTCTGACGCCCGACCATCAACCATCGACCATCGATCATTTCTCTTGGAAACCAATCGAAACACATTGATAAACCAATAAACCTGACCATCGACCGTCAACCATTGCCAATTTTCATTTACAGATGAAAAAATCTTTACCAATTCGATCGACCCAACCATCAACCATCAACCATTTCTTGGCTGACATGTAAATTGTTGACGTGTCATGACATGCGGATGGTGATGTGGCATGACACTTAGAATATAACATGGCATCGAGCTAACATGGCATGACATGTAGATGATGATGTGGCATGATACATCATCACCCTCTTTTCTTCATCGACCATCAACCGTTTCTCTTGGTTAAACCGAACACCTCGCCAAATCAGTCGACACTCGACCATCAGTCATTGGCATGGCAGTTTCTCTTGCTAGATCAAACACTTCATTGAATCGTCCAACACCCGACCATTCATGCTTTCTTTTGTCTAATTTAACTCTACAACCTACATATTCATGCCCCAGATCATCGCTTCGACTACTCTGAGGTATTTAAACTAGAAAGTTATCCATGAATTTGGGGGTTTCACTCTAATTTCTTTTTTTTTTCCCAAACTCACACACATTGATTTCTGCAACAACAAATTTTCCCAATTCGCACCCATCCTAGCCCATACAAGCCCGGTGTTTGAACCGAAGGCTCTGATACTATAATGTAACATCCCCCAACCCAGCTAAGGTCCATTATGTGCGGAAATACTCATAAAACCTAAAAAAATCTATTAATTGAATTCTTGTAGCTTCCAACTACGAATTACAACCTGATTTCACTAATGTTTGATACCATTAATTTAGTGCATCTACAACATGCTAAATTGAACATGAAATACAACTAGTAAACTCAAATAAAACAACATATAAATCAATCTTATACACATAGTTCATGCACAACAATTTATCTCATAAATACAACACATAAACATAAAAAACACTTATCTTTTAATTTTGTTGTGCAACCAGTTGCTTGGGACAGACATTCCACCAAACTGTAGACTTTTTGTTCTAAATATAAACAACAAGTCACCCTCACATTGGGGCTAGCAATCCACAAAATAGGGTGGTCTCTCATTTTCCACTCACAACTCAGAAAACCCACAACCCACCAGTAGTCTCCTACAAATTTACCGTTTTTCCACCATCTCTCTTCCTCTCAACCTACCCAACCCAATGAATGTACCCCTTCATTTATCTCAGTCCCTCGGCATCCAATTAGTTTACCATGGTCTCTCTGGCATAAGTAACCAAGAATCTCTCTCCTAGGGACTCAAGGGAACTCACTGCTAAAAAAATTACCAATAAATACAAAAAAAACTTGATGTTACAGTACAAATCACACATGAGTTCACTCTTCAGGCCTAACAACCTGCCTCTTCAATATTTAGCTCCAAAAAAACTCCAACATTCTCTATAATTCACCCTCTATGGATGCTCCAAATCCAATCTCTCTTTTATGCTCTCTACTAGTTGTTCATGCCCAAAAAATCAATGTTTAAATTGTTGTGACTGTCCATATAAATTTCCTCTCTTTTTGCTTGCTTGATTGACTCACACACTTCCCTAAGATGATTGTACTCATCCCCCATTCTCCCAATAACTATGGGATGTGAATTCTCACACCCACCATCTTACATGCATTCAATGATTGGCATTGGGAATATTCAATCAGAAAATAGAGTTTAATACATAATGATAATAAAATTCAAGAATGTGTGTGAAATCAATAGACATGGGTAATTCCCCCTTGGACCCCTCTGTTACACATTATTTTCGTCATCCCTATGATCGTTAATGATGTAAACCTATCTATTACCTTTAGAGGGGTCACAGTGGCCTAAGTTCCTGAAGAGAGAAGGAAGAAGAACTTTTCCTGAGAAAAGAAGTTGCTTTTTTCT
>ML784046.1:229639-242718 GCA_009831015.1 Picea engelmannii | reverse complement strand
TGTTACTTATTCTTGCCTCTTAGTAAATTCAATATTTAAAACTTAAGGAAAGCGTCCTATTCTGTCATGTTTTGTTCTAGATCCAGGTGGATCTAGGGAGATCGGTTTGTGTCCGCACTTACGGATTTATCCATAAACACCCTCTCTTAGACATTTTCCTAGACCCTCCTCTCTATTATAGATTAATTCAACCCCCATATCTATCCATATCTTGTTAGCAGTTGGCATCACATATTATTATTAAACTTAGAAATACATTTCACATATACATCACTTGGTCATAGCCACACATTATATCTACATTAATCATTAATTAAATTGGGTATTATAGTGGGGACGTTACATATATAAGGTCGTGTAATGTTGATCAAGTGTTGTTATTGTATTGGACCTCTAGTCAAAGGAGGTTTCCCTCTCAAAGAGGCACAAGAAAAATTCTCTCTTTTCTATATTATTAATGCAAAGGTTATATTATACATGTTCTATATCATTGTCTCTCTTATTTACTTTTCTACACTTTATATTTCTTCAATAATTGTTCAGTAATCACTATTTTTTGTTTCTTAAGTACATTACAAGTGGTATCAAAGTTCTTTCTCATTCTACCATGTGCCTGCATCCTATTTCTAAGTGTTTGGATTCTCCTTTTGGATTCAAACACAAAGATATAAATTCAAATGCCCAGGAATAGTCTTCTCTACACCATGGACAAGAAATTTTTCCTTTCATCGATTTGGCCTCAAAACATGTTGTGTTTATCGACCACTTCTATTCTCCTTTGAACTAATAACAACTGGTTTTGTACCCTAAGTCACACTCTCATTGATATTGTTGCATGCCATGTTAGATCTTGGGAGCATCAAGCTCCACCATAGAAAAGGTAACCTACTTTTCATTCATTTCACCATTTGAAACCAACCTCTTCTCTAATTTGAGCCCCCTCTATTTTTGGATTCTGGTGTATGAAGCTCATGTAATTAATAGTTGTGGGATCTTCCAATCAATAATCCACCTCACCCTTCAATTCCTCTGATTGATAATATGCCTACTTTAAAAAAATGCATTCTCTCATAGAGAATTCCAAATGGTTACAATACCCTTAGAAGGACAAGAGATCCCAAATAATCCTTTGCCAATCTCTTCACCTAATTTTGCTAGTTTTTCTCGGACAATCATAATTGTTTCCTTACTTAGAAATGGAGCACATTACAACACTTCATTGTTAGGTTTATTGTTTCCCATGTGGATTCCATGTGACATTCATTGATTCATTAGTCTTCCATGATTGTATATCTTCTTATTTATGATGTAGAGTGATTTTCTATACCATATGGAGTGTGGGGTTCAAAACTCTTTGTGGTTCCCCCTTTCCTTTATATTTTCATGTCATTGCCTTATGTCTTATGCCTCATTATATGACTCCCTCCGATACCTCCACATGAATACTTCCATGTGCACTTTACTAGGTGGTATGTAGAGTGAAAAGTGTGAAGCTAACCTTCCCTCTGACCACTTCAAGTCTCTACATGCCAAATCTCCTTATAGCTCTATGCCTTGGTTAGTATTTCTCCTTCCAAAGGAAATACTTCTACTAAGGCATAGAAAAGTCTATCTATTAAGGTACTGAATAAGGATTTTAGGCCATTGAACCTACAAACTTGGTAACTTATTCATTTTTTAATCAACCACTTGTTTAGAGTTAAACTAGATCCAATACTTAAACCCATTACATATCACACCTCCCTATTTCAAGTATTTTGGGTCCTGGAAAAATCTCATACACCAACAAGTAATTTTCCAAGTATTCTTGAACTTGGCATTTGTGATGCCAAATGTCTTTCCCAATATGCTTGAACTTGGCTCTAAATCCTATATGATCCATAATCATTCAACCCACGACCATGTCAATTCAATAGCTTAGACCTTAATGTCAATTTTTTTTATTTAAAAATGTTTGTTATCTCATTGTATTTAAAATTGATGTATAAAACTTTCATATTATAACTAAAATGTAGAAAATAGTGTTCAAGAAACCAATCGTGAATTAAATAATAACATAGAGAATTTTTACCCTAGAAACCTAAATGGGAAAACCAACAAACTAATGGCTTCATTGTCTCTTTATTAATTAAGTATTCACATGCAAGGGGCCACACTCTTTCCAAGTGTTCAAATTATTCTTTTTCATTCAAACACAAATATATAATTTCAAATTCCCAGCAACAATATTCAGTCCACCATGGATAAGTTATTATCCCTTCCATCCATTCAATATTGGAACATCCTGCTACTATCGACCATATTTGTTCTCTTATGAACTGATAACCATTGGTTTTGTGCCCTAGGTCACACTCTCATTGAGGTTTCTTCATTCCCAAGTTAGGCTATTGGGATTGTCATGCTCCACCATAGGAAAGCTAACTGGATAATCCATTTTGACATTTGAAGTTGTCCTCTTCTCTAGTTCAAGGACCCTTTATTTGTAGATTTTGGTGTAGAGAGATCATGCAATCAATAGCCATATACTCACTTGTAATCATCTCCTCTAATCAACAACCCACCTCACCTATTAACTCCTCCAATAAAAAAATATTCCTCCTTTAAATAGGTGCATGATCTCATGGGGAATTCCAAATGATTCCATTGCCCTTGGAAATCCAAGAGACCTCTAAGAATTCATTTTCAATCTTTTCACCCATTGCTTCTAGTTTTTGTTTCCACAATTGTAATTGTTTCCTCACTAAATGGAGAACATTATGATTATTCACTTTTTGAGTTACTTTCACCCACGTGGATGCCATGTGGCATTTTTTTTTTTTTTTTTTTATATTAATTGGTGTACCATGTATTGGACATCTTCTTGTTTTTGCTACATAATGCTTTTATATATCAAGTAGAGTGCTAGGTGTAGAACTATTTGTAGTTCCCCCCTTTCCTCCACATTTGCATTTCACTACCTTATGTATTATGCCTCATACCTTACTACCTGAATCTATTTCTTTATATGGTGTGAAGTGAAAAGTCACTCCAACTTTGAATCCCTCTAATACCTCTACATGCACACTTTAATGTGCACTTTTATATGTAGTATGCAAAGTGTGAAGTGTGGAGTTAACCTTCCATTTGAATCCTTCAAACATTTGCATGACAAATATCCACATCATTGTATGCTCCACATATCCCCTTGATAAATCTTATACCTTACAAAAGGAAATACCTTAAATCCTTCTGAGGTGTTGAAGAAGGATTTAAGGCCATTGAACTTGCAAAATTGGTGACTTTTGTATGTTGGTCTCAACCCTTTATTTGTAGTAAAACTAGTTCAAGTGATTGAACCCATTTTGGATTAACAACTCCAATGTCATTGTATCATCTATAGAGGTACCTAGTTCATTTTGTATGCCTTCACATAGGAATAAATGTTGGTTTACATCCTCCTTTATTTTCTTGATGAACTATACAAGTTGCAACCTTGTATGGGCCACTGTTGCACCAACTATAAATTCTTGTGGACCCAATTTCTAAATGAATCTAGGGTTCTAGAGGCTTGTAGTTTGGTGAAATTTACTACTATTATTCATACCACTATTCCCCAATATTGGCTATTGTCTTGCACTATTAATTACAACTGATATGTTAATCACTGGAAAATAAGAATGCGCATTTTTAGTAGTAGAATGTGTGGGGGGTGTCTATTATCCTAGGATGGATATTTGACTAGATGGTGGTGTTACCTCTCACTCTCCTATATTTGTGCCTCCAAATAGCTCATACAAACTCTAGAGTGAACCATCAAGATGCATGTTCAGGGTTAGAATCTTAGTTCCATGTTTTTATAACTTGGAGCAAGGATCTTCTAACTATACTTCCACTGTAACCTATGTTTTCACTCAAGTGTCAATGACCTAAACTTATCCTTTAGAGGGTGTGTCTCTGTTTCATTGTTCTTGAGGAGGGATATCTATCAATTGAACTTCCATTTCTTCTCAATTCCTATGGGTTATCTCCTCACTCACCCTTACATTCTCCATTCATAGTTAGCTTCCACCACCCTTGCAAGATTATTTTTCCTTGATTTCATTCAAGTTCTTCAACCACCAAGCCTAGGTGCATACAACCCTTATCGTGACTATTTTCTCTATTTTTTTTAGTTTCTAATATACCGTAGCTCTTACCCACTAGTCAATTCACCTTGCTCGTATGATCTAGCCATGTTCACCATAAAGAATGAGGTGTTTTATGCTTCCATATTAGGAGGATGGAATTCCATCATTCTTTCCTCTACCGGTCATATTTTTATCCACACCATGATCTATTTTAGGATCCTTCCATATGTTCCCTTTTAAATAGGTCTTCTACCCATGATTCTGTGGCATGATTTTCAATTGAAAATTCAAGGATGTACCCATCAATATTGTGATTTACCCATTAATCAACAACGTGTGATGTCTTATCATCCTCCCTCTATAGAACAACCAAATTCAAGGTGGTACAATGAATACTATTTTATTTCCACTTAGTGTGCTCAAATTGTTTCTCCAACCTATGCAACCACTCAAAGAGCATCACCAACAACTTGGCTCAAAAGTTATCATGGACACACTCAAACATAAATTCATATTTAAACCTTTCCACTAAAATGTCACACCGTGGAGCTTCCTATCTTGTGAATAGGTCAATGTGGTGATCAAACCATTTCTCCACACCCTTGTTTATAATCTCTTCTCTCATTTTAAGATATTGATAAATCGATTTATCCCAAAAACATAAGAATTTGTTGGAGTGATCTCAAATACCAAGGTTTGAAAGTGTTGACCAACAAAGGACCATTTATGTGAATAGAACTAGGAAACAATACCTCAAAAGGAAAAGTATCACTCAAGGTGCAAGCTAGGATAGATTAGTTTAGAGCTTACATGTTTTTTAACCCTTATATATCGTTATCATAACATATAATACATTAGAAAAATTCTTAAAAAAGAAAGGGAAACAATCCATAACCATGCCATTCATCCATAAGAAACATAGAAATTGTAGTACACCCAATAATCTTATTATATTTCAAACTTTAATACATGGTCGGTCATGTAATACTCATGACTCAACAAATTAGATAAACATAGATAAAACAAAGTTAATCTCTCTATATATCTATTTCCCTTATAATACCTACTTGAACTAGGTTGAAGCATTACATTTATATATACTAGCTTGAGGAACTTAGGTGGACCCAACCCTTAGGCCAACCTTGGGTCTGATTGCCACTATCTACAAAACTAGGGTTGCACCCATATGGAGTGATATGACTCCCAATAAACTAAAATAAAGCCAAGGGCCCCATTAGGACTTGACCACACTTTTTGACCCAATTCAATTTCGACTGGATGCACTAGGCTGCACCTCTTCATTTCTATTCTAAACTTCTGTTTTTAAACTTTCCTAAAGCAAGGACCCCAATAATGGTAGAAAAAAATCCTAATGTCTCAAAATCTAGTTTCTTATCTACAACTACCTACTACTGCTAATCCTACTTTCTATTACTTGGGTTGAGCCATGTAATGTTAATCTTGACTCATTCCAAAGTGGTTAGATTAACCTTGATTTAGTTAGTGATGGGTTTTATTATTGGTAGTTTATGTTCCCATGGTATTAATTTATGATGACCTATTTAAAGGTTTTGTATAAAGTTCCTAAATTGGTTAGCTTGGCCTATGTGTCCAAGATAATAAATATATATTTGAGCTTGGTTTTCCTAGTATAGGGTTTCCAAGGTAACTATTGGTGTTTTTATGTGTACATTTCATTTGTTTTATGCTTCTCTCTCTCTCTAAGGATTTTAAACATGGTAGTACAAAGGAGGTAGACCTAGACTCTCTCAAAAGAGTGGTCTAATAAAGGGAGCAATGGGAGAGCATGATTTCAATACACTATGGTGGGTTGTAATTAATCTATTTTATGTGGCCATGAGATCTGTTGTATGTATATTAGTAAGGTTGTGTCCATGAAATATATTGTATACAAATCTATAAGCCTTTGGTTGGTCTACACAAATTTTTTGGGATGAATATATGTGAAGGCTATGATTGTTTTACATGAATGCTCAACTTTCCTTGAAGATCCAATATTTGATATTTTCTAGGATTGATTTGTTTAGAATATGTTGGTTGTTACATATTGTACAAAAATGGTTGGTGGAGTTGTTTTCAGATGACCTAATCCAATATTATCTAAGTAGAGAACACCAACTATTCATCATTGTTGACCACTTGACTAGTGTCCTTGCTTGTGTGAAAGAGTGGAAAATGATTGAGGATAAATGTGGGAAAATGTGTTAATATTAAATTCCATTTTTACTACTTGATTAATGATTAACATTGAAATGATCTACAATATTGATCATGTGAGTTGATTTATGTGTCAATATACTAAACAATGGATCATCATGATGATTCACAAGACACTTGATTGTTGCATAGAATGTCACATGCAATGACAATAATTTGTTTCCCATATTCATGGTGATCAACATGGTTAGTAGTGTTGAGGTTGTTTCTTAAAATGTGGAACATGATAGGAATAAAAGCATGTTGTACCTAGGATTGTGGATCATATTTCTCATTGGAAGTCGAGGCCAAATAAATCATTGAGTGTTGTGTACCTACTGATTCATGGACATGGTTGAGCTACAAATTTGTAATTGTGCCACGTGAAAAATCCACATGATATGATAAAATTCTATTGGGGTGAATATCAAGCTGAAGATTGGTTCATATATAGCACAAATGGAGAATTGTTGGTGTGTATTGGTATTCTACAAGAAGACAAAATCACACCATGATTGAGAATTGTGTGAGATTTATCCCTTAAGTGTGGAAGGAACACCATGATAATGGATCTATGTAATGTACCTAGGGAGGTAGCGGTTCACTACAATATGGTAGTGCTCCATGTAGATTTGTTCAAGTCTAAGTAAGTATCTTTTTTGTGTTTACGTGGATTCACAATTACAAGTAGATATATTTAGGTTTGAGTGGGTTGGTCATTTCTATAGTTGTGTGGAGTTGTAATTACATTGGGCACACTAGTTCTAGTGCCTAGAGATGAGAAATTAAATCTATAAAAGAAGAATAGGAAAACTTATCTTAGTGGAGAGGAAGACATATTATAAGAAGACGTGTCGTTTGATGTAGTGTGTGGGGTATCCCAAGATTGTAACATTGATGATGGTTTGTCTCATGGAGAAACATTTGCAACCACTAAGAGTGTCCTTGGTGTGGCCAATGAAGCATTGGATGGTGGATGGGGTGAAGCCGTGAAAACAAGTGAAGAACTTTGGTCATGGAAAGTGTGGAAAGCCATTCTAAGGATAGAAAGTAGAGAATTTGTAGAATCATTGGAGGCCAATGGATGGAAAACATGAAGAAATCACATGTAAATGGGCATATTGTTGTAAGATTGAAATAGGCATGTGAACCCTTGATTGTGTGGTTCACTAGGGTATGTATAAACACAGACCTAGAATTACAATTAATGGGGAGGAAAGTTGTAATCCAAATACTTGGCTAATAAACTATGAAGGGTAGATTGTTATCCAAAATTCAAGTTTAAATTGGGGAATTTTAGGGTAAACTTAACTCAGTCAAGAGAGGGTATGTTAACCTTGGTTAAGTTGGCAATGGGGTTTACCATTGGTTGTTTATGGGTCCATGGTATTCATTTGTGATGAATATTATTTAAAGGCTTGGTATACTCCTATTGTAAACTGCCTCAATTAGTTGGCTTGGCCAGATTGCTAAGGATAATGAAGATGATTTTCCAAGTTAAAATTTTCCAGCGTAAATCACTTATGCATGTGGTTGTTCATATTTATGTGCTTTATTTTTTTAATAAGTCAAAGGCATTGAGTAAAAATTGTTGATAACAACACATTGTACAATAATTTTTTCCATAAGACCCTTTAAGGATGTATTTTAACATGAAGTCACTCTACTTGATTGTTTTGAGTTATCCTTAGGTATCCTTATACCAGTGAATACAGCGTGCCATTAATGATGGTTAGCATAACATCTATGAAATTTAAAAATATAGTAACATATACAAAATCACATATTCATATTCTAGAGTTAGTTCTCCTTTACTTTCTAGAAAGAAAACAATGAAACATGTCAATATCAATATAAGTACTTAACACTCTATGTTGTTCACCAAAGAAAATAAGATAACATATGGAAATTCCAACTTCTAGATTTTGAGATTATAATTAATGCATATTTAGAAGTTTTTAAGAAAATACTGAATCGCCTTCTCTTATAACACTCCAATATAACATTGATTTAGTTTCATGTTCTTCATTCCCTATTTTCCCTAATATGGCACTATATATTGAAAATGCATAGATAACAAGGCAAATAGTTGCAAAGAAGCTAGTCCCTGCCTCATCGAACAATTCGAATACGTAAAGTTGAGAAATAAATTCTGTAGTTTTGAACAATCAAATTTAAATTATAATATCTTTACAATCTTCGACAAATTGAGTTCAATCATTTTTTGCTCTATTTATATTTGGTTTTCAATATTTTCATGTTTTTCACTAGGACCAGTTAAATACAAATTTGGTATATAAAATATACAAATTTAGCACTCTACTTCCAACACTTTTGTCCACTCATCACATCCTCAAATAATATATAACATACACAAACTCTCTACACCCATCAAATATATAAATTAATGTGTTTATACTTAAATAGTTGTAAGTACTACGCACAAACTCTCTACACCCATAAAATATATAACTTAATGTGCTAGTACATAAATAGTTTTAAGTACTATCAGTGTGCTTTGAATTGAGGGTGTGAAGAAGCTTTGAATTCTACTTAGATTTTACACAAAGCAACAATGTTTGATCTCTAGCTAATAGTGAAATTTACTTTCACAACACACTAGCATTCAAGTATTGGTTAATAGTTATGTAGTATGCAGTGTATACAATATAAATGAAACCACATCTAATAAATTAAGCAACATTTCTCATTTGCGTAGTATTCTTCATTCACATAACCATCGAACATGAACACATGAAGTAAACACAATAGAGAACATATTTTTTACCACGGAGACTCAAATGGGAAGAAAATTATGTTGATTTTTAGACAAGTTCCCAACCACCTTTGCAACCAATGCTTTAATAGGTGATCCAAAAATGACCTTTTAAAGACTTGGTTAAGTATTTTGCATGAGTTGATTTACCATTTAGAAATTGAAGAGAAGAAGAATGTTTAATGAAACAATGTTGCAGCCATCATAAAGAATGCATAACAGAAAATGATCATTAAGAACAATAAGCCATAACACCAAAGATTGTTAATGGAGTTTGATAAAGTTACCTACGTCTATGGGCATTTGTCTTAGTGGGGGAGGCATTCTTATTAATCTTAAATGATTCAAAATTACATCAATTAGATTAAAAAATGGTTTGGATTTGTTCTGCTCGACCTCAAGAATCCAACACAACTGAGGAAACTAAAAAAGGTGGAGTAGAACTCCCGAAAATGGCCTTGAAAACTCACTTCCTCAATGGATTCCCTTCATAAAAATGTCTTGAAATTCACAAATTATTCATCATTTTGTTGTTCAGAACCTCCTCATGGCTGTAAGCAGACCTCTTTAAGTAGATTTGGATTTGGGGATCGAAATCCAACTTCTCCCCATGATTTGGTCCTTTTCCTGGGCTCAGATCCCCTCTTTTAGGGCCAAAATCCAACAAAATCAGGCCAATAAACCATAAAAATCCCATTTCTAAAGTTAAAAACCCACAAATGGAAGAATATTAGCACACACGCCCCTTTTCTCCAACACCCTGATCATATGGCACCCATCTAGCCAATGCCTAGGCTAAACAGCTAAGCTCGTGCCTAAAGTTCTCAACCCTGGTCATGTGGATGGCGATGTGTCCACGCCCTGGTCCAATGTCTTTGTGCCCCCTGATCCTGAGGTCCCGGTAATATGCCAGTTCATAGACGCCTTGGCCGATGGGATATCCCTACCGACCGAGCGCTACATCCCCCAATCTCTGGTGCAATATCAATTCAAAACCATAATGTGCCATTTGTATCAACAAGCAACACATGTGGCACATTGGTTAGTGCATTATGTGTAGTTAGTTGGTGGAGGATAGGTCACGGGTTCGATTTCGGTGGAGTGCAAAATAAATTTTTGACCTAGGCCCTATTGGCCCAATCTGAGGTGCCACTTAGTGCCCTGTGATTGGGCCACGTGTCGTGTTTCCACTCGCTCGTACCAACCAGTTAGTTGCACAGTCACCTGCCAGCCATAACCATTCACCACATCATTACCATTCTTCAACCTGTCACTAGGCCATGTCACTTCCAACACGTCCTTCTCTACTACCACGTGCCTGCACCAGGGTCTGCCTCGTCACTGTAGGGACTGCCACATCAACATCTGTACAGTCCAATATTTCACAACATCAACACCCGAAAATGCCAAAAATGCATGCCATGTGTCAGCCTTTGGTGATGCCACATCATCTTGTTGGAATCATCATGATGTCATGCTGACATCATCTGTCCTGTCATGCTAATGCACTACTAACATCAGTAGTATGGACTGTTGACTTTGAATTTTTTGCATTTTTGGAAAAATAATTAGATCATGATAACTGATCCAAGTGGATATCAGTGTCCACCCATCTCTTCCAACTAGTTCAAAACAACTTTCTGACAATTTTGGCAATTTACTATTTTTAGCAATTTTAACTTCTAGGGCCATTTTGAGGGCCTAAATGAAGTTTTTCAAGATAGATCTTCTCAATGATATAAAAATACATGTTCGAACCCCCAAAATGAATCTCCTTGATGATACCTTTGCAACGGGCTATCATACGCCTAAAACAGAGATCGTATGCAAAAGTTACGACCCTGGGAAGTTGATGTACTAACTTACCCAAACGGGGCCCACATGACTTTTGGTGCTTCATCTCCTAGGGTTAGATTTTTGGATGTCTAGGGTTTTTGGAATTCATTTTTATTGTAAAAATTCCTTTAGCGCCTCATTGTAATCATCTTCTTGCGAATGAGCGCAACCATCACATCTCTTCTTAGAGATAAGCCGCCACCATTCCAACAAGCTTGTTTCCACTGCATTTTACAGTTTCGGCTTATTTCCTTATTGAATATAAAACTAGTTTTACTGTATCTCTGTTATTTTGTGTTAAGCACCTGTTAATAATCTGTATTCATTTCATTCTGCTCATAAAATCTAGATCAGTGATATCATAGCAGTATGCTCCTTGTCATCTTAATGCATGTCCCCAACGAGGTCAGAGTACAAAGAGTTGGGTCTCGAGCTTGTTTCTCTTGAGGACAAAATCTCTCACACACCCAAGAGACTTCTCATGGTAGGAGAAAAGAAAGATGATAGGACAAGAGATCCTTTCAAACTTTTGATTAAAGAATCCCTCGTGCAACAAAGGAACGAGATGATGGATAGTTTCGTACAAATCCTTTGACGGATCCCAACAGGCGACGCATCTTATTCGAGTGGAGGTGCCACCCCCTTCAAGGTACAAATAAACTTTGATATTCCTATATTTGAAGGTCATATAGATGAATATGTTGTTGACAAGTGGTTGAATCTACTAGAAGGGTATTTTTTGTCCATAACTTTTCGAATACAGAAAAGATTACTTTTGCGCTCCTCAAAGTCGTTCCCCATGTCAAAGATTGGTGGGAAACTTTCTGTGAGAAAAAGGACATAGAGGAACCCTCACTATTTATAGTCATGGCCACCTGGGATTCCTTCAGAGATGCTATTAAGGAACAATACTACCCTATCGTAAGTTATGATGACTTGTATACCAAATGGACCACACTACGACAAGAAAGAGACCAAGCAGTGCCAGATTTCACGAATAGTTTTCATACCTTGCACACCAAGCTGGGTATCAAATATTTGGAGATACATCTGGTTCTCAAGTATCATGATGCTCTGCATAGATGCATCCAGATCGCAATGGAATTTTTGGACATCTCATCCTTGGGCGAGACCTACCGATATTCCGTCAAAATCAAGCAGAAGCTCAAACAAAAGACACAGAAATTTGGGCCTAGGAACCCCTCACAAAAAAATCCAGGAAAGGGTAGACCCAACACACAGAGAAAAGGACAAAGAAAAGATGGAAAATATCAGGACAACCAATCCAAGACGCAAGCAAAGAAGGACAGCGGAAACATAAACAAAGATACTAGGAAGTGGTGCAACTTCCATAAGAGCCCTTGGCATAACACTGCTGACTGTCGCTCAAAGCAGTCATTGGTGTCCGAAGTGAAAGACTCTGACTCATATGTAGGTTCAGACTCTGAGCCAGAATCATAAAGGGGAATACAGATCATTGACGTGGAACCCAGTGCCACCGTTGCTACCACCAACTCCATCCTGGTGAACCTGATGTTAGAAAAACAGGACCGCGGAGCAATAAAATAAAACAAATGCAGAAACAAAACACAGAAGACAAACAATACAAGAGAGACACAGATTTACGTGGTTCACCTAGTGTGGGCTATGTCCACCAGAGAAATTGCCAGGTCCTTCCTTTATTATTATCCAGCAAATGAAGGGATACAACCTACAACAAAACCCGTTGTAACTTCCTCTTCTTTCTCTCACAGTCTCCTCACTCAGAATACAATATTCACCATCAACCATAGCCGCAATACATTTCCCTCATAAAAGAGGGTTGCCTTCTAGGGAAAAAAACCCTAACATAATCTCTATCGTTAGATATGCGACCTTATAATGAACGGTCCAGATTTACAATGAAATTACAATATACTTTTATAAGGCAATTTTTGCTTCGGGGGACACTACCCCCGAACCCCCGCTGGGGGCCCGCTTTCCCCCAGACCCCCCAGCCGAGGGGATGGACCCCCCGGACCCCACAGAGGGGGTACCCCCCCTCTGCACTCCCCCGCGTGGAAGAGTGTACATACTTCTGGGGTGTAAATACTTCATGGGGTATAAACACGGCTGAAAGCAAGGACCTCTGAATCAGGAAGATA
>ML784046.1:185005-209516 GCA_009831015.1 Picea engelmannii | reverse complement strand
TCCCATTGTAGTTAACATGGGAGGCAGACTGATTGTTGATGTATCATAGACAACGACTTCCCATTATGGGGAGTGGTCTAGGACAATCATTCTTCTTGGCAGTCACTCTGTGTAGTGGTCAAGTAGAATGGTCTGCCTCGTCGAGCAGTCATTCTTTCAAAGTTCACAATTGTCAGCGGTTTCGAAGAATCATCCATTTTGGAGGTTGATGCAGGACAGACATTCCTCGAGGGCAGACTCATTCCTTCCAGGATACACTTTGTTTATTGTCAGAGGAATGGCCTAGGGTGGGGAATGGTCCGGACAGTTACTCCTCGAGGGCAGACTCATTCTCTCCAAGCTACACCTTGTTTGGTGTCGGAGGAATGGCCCAGGGTGGGGAGTAGTCCAGGCTTAGCAATCAGGGACAGTTATTCCTCGAGGGCAGATTCATTCTTTCCAGGTTACACTTTATTTAGTGTCGGAAGAATGGCCCAGGGTGGGGAATAGTCCAGGACAGTCATTCCTTAGGGAAGACTCATTCCCTCCAGGTTACACTTTGTTTAGTGTCGGAGGAATGGCCCAAGGTAAGGAATGGTCCAAGCATTTCTCGAAGGCAAACTCATTCTCTCTAGGTTACACTTTGTTTAGTGTTGGAAGAATGGCCCAGGGTGGGAAATGGTCTAGGTTCAGAAATCAGAAACAATCCTTCTTCCTTGG
The DNA here is from genome assembly GCA_009831015.1 of Picea engelmannii. Classification (NCBI taxonomy): domain Eukaryota; kingdom Viridiplantae; phylum Streptophyta; class Pinopsida; order Pinales; family Pinaceae; genus Picea; species Picea engelmannii. The sequence goes on along the minus strand of ML784046.1, from coordinate 208,817 downwards.
TTGAGAAGAATGGGGCAGAAATCCTATTATTGATATTATATATTGAGGGAAAACATTCTTTTAGATCTCACAAACGTGAGTGAAAGATTGGCCCAGATGATCATTGTTGATATTCTATACTGAGGGTAGACACTCTTTCAGATCTCACAGACGTGAGTGAAAGATTGGCCCAGTTGATTCAGTTTTTATGATAACATTGTTTCTATGCAGATGAAGACTACTGTGGTGGCAAACATTCTTTCAGATCTCACAGACATGAGTGAAAGATTGGCCCAAATGATACAGTTTTTATCATAACATTGTTTCTATGCAGGATGCTCTCAGATGTTTGTTATGAAGACTATATGACAGTAGATGAGGACTACTGTAGTGAATGTGTCTCAATGCTCGCAATTATACGTTGTTGATCAAGTACTTGTGTGTTACTTGATGTGGTAGTTAACCACTGGATTGTAGTTATGTACTCCTATGAATAGACACAGGTGTGTTCTATCCTTGTTCTAATTGCCTTGAATACTATCAGTAGATTATTGGAGATGATCATTCAGATGAATGATGAACAGATATTTTCCAGACGGAAAACAATTCAGAGCTTTTACTCCTCTTGTATCACTCCATGGTGAGAGTGACTTATCCAACATCATATCTAACTACTCAGATGAAGTATGGTTTCGAGATATGATGCAGTTGATGGTGATGGTGATGCTCATGATCTAGTCATGAAGTAGTCTAGATGACTATATTGATGCTACCAGGTAAATGGTATGTTTTGTGCTCAAGTCCATTACCCGTAAATACCTCTCTAGCTAGGAGGGAGTGTTAATATTATGGTAGCTGTGGGAGGTATTTACCCCCACGTGTGAACCTGATGAGAATAGAAGACTCCGGGAAGAAAGAGAAACCCTAATGAGTTGGCTAATAACCCTAGAAGCCTTGTCGGCTCAAGAAGAAAATTTATATCAGGCTATTAGCCTCCAAGAGAAGAAGTCGACCAGAATTAATAATAATATACTGAAAAGACACATACCCAGAAGGAGAATTCAGCCCCAACAAACTGGAAAGATTACTATAAATACAGGGCGCCAGTTCTCATTTGACAACATCTCAGAATTGTAGTTTCCCAGTTGGTGCACACTGCAGTTGCAGTTGGTGCGCAGGTTTGGAGGAGGGTTGCAGCTGCAGCTGCAGCAACAGCTAGTTTCAGTATTGGCTTGAATATCTCTTGGTTAGGGTTTGGAACATCTGATCAGTCTTTTTTGTTGCACTATCTTTGGGGATTGATGCGCTACTCCTTGTTTAGCTATCTAGCCTAGGGTTTACTTCCGGAGAAATTCTCAGGTCAAGGTTAAGGTGCTCGGAGGGAGTCTTCGGCCTGTGGTTGGGTGACGAGGGTATCATCAATGGTAAAACGAGCACACCATCTTCTATATTCTAACAGAAAACCCACTATCGAAAGCAAGGAAACTTTCCATTAAGGCATGCAAGTCCCAAGGTACCAATTAGTTTCTAAGTCTAATTCTTGGATAATGAGTTGAAGTTGACAGGAAAAGAATCGTCACATGAGGGCCTAAATGTATCCCACATCAATGACATGAAACGGGTAACAAGATTTGAAGTAGATCATAGTAACAATTGATTTAGGACTAACTCAGGGATGGTCGATGCATTAAAAGGCTTAAAGATTGCAGACATGGCTGACACAATAGAAGGCTTTCTGGTTGAACTTCTCTTCGAACATATTGATGACACAACAAATGTCTCAAAAAAACTAACTCAACAATAGGGATCATAGACCAATTTGTAATCTTAAAGGAGTATGATCAAGAGATAAGTGGATTTTCCAACCTAGACACAAAGCGAGTGAAAGGGTGTCATATTCAAAAGAGACTCTTCCATGGAATACAGGTTTAGACAAATTTCTTTCCCAATTTTTCCCCCACCATTTCTGGCGAGTGCCTCTTTATTTTTACGCAAGCTTGAGGAGGATAACATATTATTGTAATGTAAGATCATCCTTCGGACGAGTCCCTCGGAGTATATTTAACGAACCCTAAGAAGAAGTGGTTCGGTCCCATATGGGCCTTTCGATGTTTGTTTTACGAGTCCAAAGAAAGAAAACTCATGGGTTTTCATGTTTAGAGAGTCTAAAAAACACTTAAAGAGAACTCTCTCAGTTCCTTTTTCATAAATTAGTTTGATGGGACCGAAAAAGTGATAACCTACCGCCCATAAAAAAATTTCTTCAAATACTTTTACAAGCGTGAAAAGAACAAGGTAGCTCGACAATCTTTTCATGTTTAGAGATTCTGAAAAAAGCTTAAAGGGAAATCCAGGGGGTTCCTTTTTCTTATAACCTTTACGAGTCCAAAAAAGTGATAAAAGTTTACTCGGTTACATTCTCTTTGATTTACGAGCATGAGAAAGAACAAATACTAAGCTCGGTAACTTATTCTCATGTATTTACGAGCACGAGAAAGAACAAAGACTAAGCTTGGGATTGTTTTCATTTTTACGCAAGCTTTAAAACAAAACAAAACTATGCTTGGGATAGATTTTATTTTTTACACAAGCTTAAAACTAGCCGAAACTATGCTTGGACCTGGTTTCATTTTTACACAAGCTTGAACCATAGAAAACTATGCTTGCGACTTCCCAATGCATGGTTCACGGATTCGCATGGTTGGTACTTAGCCCCCAGCTTGAGAAGCTAGCAGTTTAACTTCAGCATGAAGTCCAGAGGCTGAGGAAAATGCCCCCCAAGATTCATTTCATCCAACTGCAAAGGATAATGAAATGAAGCTTCAAACACTATACGTAGGACTTGACCCAAACGGAGAGGGGGAAGTTGTTTCATTTTTTAACGAGCTTGACACATGAGAAGAATTATGCTCATGACTCTAGGTATAATCCCTAGACCATTGTTTCATTTTTTAATGAGTTTGACACAGAAACGGGAACTATGCTCGTAAGTTCTATTTCATTTTTTAACAAGGTTGCTACAGAGACGTGAAAACTATCCTCAGTTGGTTTCATTTTTTAACGAGCTTGAAAGCATAAAACTATGCTCAAAGTTGGTTTCATTTTTTAACGAGCTTGAAATCAGAAAATCATGCTCGAGGCTCTTCTTGATCACAACTTCCAAGAGGACAATGCTCTGGAAGGAAACCATGTCAAGGGACAAAACTCAGTCATGGCTTCCAAGAGATCTTCATTTGACGGAAGAAACACACTCTAGAGGGAACACATGTTGAGGGTCGCGATAGGGGTAAGGAGGCTAGGCTCCAATAGCCCAACCGAAGAGATCACCATGTAAACTACCAGATATAAATCATAAGAGACTGAGCTTATAGTAAGAGTCTCATATTCATCAGTAGATGAAGGCATGGGAGACAACGCCACATAATTGACATGTGGATTGGGTGATACCGTCTGCATATACGAACCATTTAGGGAGGTAATCCAGTCAAGACTGATGAATGAAAGTTTATCGATAGTCACAGTTCTTCCATCATGAGGGAAAGATATCACATGAAAAAGAGTGGACACAATAGCTTTCATGGCATAGACATAATCCCTCCCAAGGAGTAAAGAGAAATCCAAGGGGTCTTGGACTACCATGACATCAATAAAGACAGTTTCCCTTCCCAAAGTTACGGGAAACTAAGGAAGGGTCCCTAAAGGTTGATTGGTTCTTCTGTTAAAAGCTAATATATTCTGCGTAACTGGCACAAGCTGAGGACAACCCAAAGCTTGCCAAACAAAAGAGGACAAAATACTAACGAACGCACCTTCATTGATCAGTGTCTGATGAACATCTCGACAACAAAACTGTACTGCAATCTGGAAAGGAATGTAATAGGGAAGATGAGGTCCGGTTATCACACCCCAATTAAAAAGGATGGCCTCATTACTTTGAGGGGGTTTCATAGGAGAAGGAGGAATACCCCACAACACGACAGAGTCTATATCAATGTGAAAAACGTGGGCAGTATCGGGTTTATTCTCAAGCGAGAGAGTAGGATCAACCAATGATGAGATCATATCAGCCACTTGGGTTTCATTCTCCAAGGGGATAATGGGGTCGACATGTGGAAATGGATCGACCGCTTGGGTTGCACTCTCTAATGGGAGAGTCGGATCGACCGAGGATGGAATCGGATCAACCACTAGTTTTTCACTCTTTGGTGGGAGAGTGGGATTGATTGAGGATGGTATTGGATCAAACACTTGGTCAACTGGTTCAACTAAGGACATGACCATATTGACTACCTGATCAACCAGACTGACCAATGGGGGAACCAGATTGATCATTCCATCAACTACAAGTAGGTTGAGAGAAAGCTTGTGATAAGCAGCTGGAAGTTGAGGTGGTGAAACAGTCATGTCTTCCAGTAATTTTGAGGCTTTTTCCATACGAGGGAAAAGGTGAGTTTGATGACTCACTCCGCATAACCTACAAGGAAACTTGACTATGCTTTTCTTCTTCCCAAGGGTATTTTGACTAGTTGATAGGAGGTCATCAACATGTTGTTTAGAGGCTGATGACATGGGTTGGCTAGGATGTGTAGACCATACTTCTATAACCTTGGATAGACCAAGGAAATCCTTAATAAGATGGATACCCTTACAAATCTTGCAAGGGTACTTGGGTTTAAGGGTTGTTTGGGTGATCTTGACATCATCAACACTCCCAACATGATCAACAGTAATTGGTTTCTTTCCAACACATCTGGCAGTGGTTGGAAGTTTGGACCCTTGCTTATTTTTCTTCTTCTTATTCTTCCTTTTCTTCTTTTTCTTATTCAGCGGGTCACTATCTTTAGAGCTTTCACTTGGCGAAGAAGATGAAACGAAAGAATACCTTACAAGTGAAGAAGGTGAAGAATATCTTACTGGTGAAGATGGTGAAGGATCAACATGAGGTTGATGTTCTTGGGGGAAAGTCCTTATGACCGAAGCACGTACTGCATTCGGGATTACCTGAGTGGAAAACAACCACACCGACAATCCAATTGTGAGGCCTAGAAGGCTCAAAGTAGCGATGTGAGGAGGACCAATGTTTCCGTAAGAAGGAAAAAAGAAAGGTTCCCCTGGAGCATGGGTTCCTTCATTGGTCATTTCAGGAACTGACTCCATCAAATAAAAATCCAATCTAGAGTCCACTAGGGAAAACAAACAACACACGCTAAAATCTAGGAAGCAAGCAAACAAACAAAACCTTCTCACAATGAGCACACTAGTTGGTGATGAAACCCAACGTCCTGGGAACAAAGTAAGAAGGGGCTGAGATAGAGCAGGTGGAAAAGTTACATTGATGACCTACTTAACGGACTTACACCCTGGTACAAGCTCCCACACATAAACGTGGGTATACCCTCCAAGGAGCCCGAGTGATTTTGGCCAACGTCGATTCCAAGTACCGTGAAGACTTTCCCCTCCATAGTCACCTTGTGTAAAGACCCTAAAGAGATAGGTCACTAAGGTTACGAATCACTACAGTGATGCCTGGGGAAACAATCGACAATCTGATCCAAGTGCAAGGGCAGGATATCTAGCCCAAAATCAACTTGAAAGACTTCCACTCATCATTGTGGGTATACCTTCAAGCGACCCCCATAATACATGCAATCCCTACACCAATACCAACAAAGGAGGGTGAGTAACTCTGTTAGTCTCAATGCGACCTCATGATTGACCCTTGTGTTAGAAGGGCTTCCCAGGATAAAATATAATAAGTGGATTTCACCACTCCCTAACGCAAGATTCTATGTTTGTTTGCAGCTTTGGAAAGTTATCTTTCACATCTATTCCAAATCCCTACAACTAATCTAATGTAGGTTTGCTACTAGAAAATATAAAAATGTCTAATCAATTTTTATAAGCGCTTTATTTTATGGTTGTTATTACTCAGGAAAATGGTGTGGACAATATGGTGTTTTGACTGACTCAAAAGTTATGCAAAGAGATGAAGATGCAATCTTTTCATTTCGATGAAATCTATTCTATGAGAAGGAGAAAACATTTATCATTCCCATATACACAATGTCCCAAAATATATTAAACTCATCAATATCAAGATTCTCAAGAAATGAGAAAAAGAGACTGTACACCAATGCATGATTCATGGCTCGAGGGGGAAATTTTTTCATAATTTAAGATCAAAAAATGCCAAGAATCATGCAATTTCGCTACTTCAAATGCAAGGAAACCCCCAATCTAATATAAGGAAATAAATTACAAGTTTTTATTTCAAGAGACACTAAAACAAATCGCAAATCACTTCAAAACAAAACAACCCAAATTAAGTTTCTCTTTTAACACGATTTATTCATAAAAAGAAGTATTCCTTCACTAAACAATTCTAAAGAAAAACGATGCTTTGTAACTGAAAGACACTCAAATCAAGAGACCAAATATTTCAAAAACAAACAAAGTAAAGATGGCTAAAAGTAGTTTCAAAGCTGTCAAGAAGACTGTAAACAGATCATAATCAAACCCAAAAATTCACCCCAAAACAAAATCCAAGGTCTAGGTACGGAAAAAGCCATCAAAAATAAAAAAATTCACAATTTTCGTAGGTTGTAGACTAACACAGTGCGGAAATCCTTGATCTCCACAGGCCAGATATGGGTAGGGTGCGGATTTTCCGCACTGGTCTAAACAGGTAGGGTGCGGAAATCCTAAGTTGTCACACCGTTCCTCAAAGCAGCGTGTGGAAATCAAACAAAAATGGAAAAAATTTAAAATTTAAGAAGGTTTTCCAGTGAATTTTAATAGTCAGAGAGTCAAGATGGATCTCCCAGTGACTCAAAAAACAGAAACCAAGCAATCAAAGAAAGAAATAAAGAAAAAATAGGAAAACATTTTGTCCCCATTATGGTCACCAATTTTTTTATTGGATAAATAGGTAAATGCGGACATAAACTGATCTCCCTAGATCCACCTAGATCTAGAAAAAAACAAGACAGGACATGACGCTTTCCCTAAGTTACAATCATTAAATTTGCTACCAAAGAAGGAATGGATGACATACCTTAATATATCACTTCCTTATATCCCTGTTGTCCCTGCTTCGCTCCAGTGCTCTTGTGAAATTAGATCTGCAATGACACAAACCAACCAAAGTGAAAGAAACAATAGTAGATTCAATGAAAACCTAAACATGTGATCAAGGAGTCATGTAATAAAATGGTAATGATTTTATGGGAAAGAAACATGCCACTGTATTATATTAATAATAGGAAGAGAGATTACAACCAGATGCCTTGATGTCGTAAGGTTCCTTCCAACGATTCCTTGCTTCCCACACACTTCTTTCTCCAAGTATTTGAGACTATGGATCTAAAAGCTACTCACCAAGCTAACAATCTCAAGACAAATCCAATCTAACCAAGCTAACAATCTCAAGCCAAATTCAACTCAATCAAGCTAACTTTATCCATGAGAGTTCCTCTCCTTTTATAAGCTAAAGAGGATAAGGTGAGGAGGTTAGGATGATCCCACTAAATCATGAAAGCAAGAAAGATCCAAACCATTCGGAGGCCACCTCACCATAGAAGCTTCTCCTTCTAGAAGCATCAAGAAAATGTTCATTTTTTCCCACGTACAAAAGATGATGCACCCTAGCAATAGTGCAGCCTGCGGAAACTCCGCACCCTAGCTATAGAGCAAGGTGCGGAAATCAGGCATTTCCACACCCTGCATATAGAGCAGCCTGTGGAAATCCTCCAAAATAGGGTTTTTACAGAGAAAAACACAACTTCTTCTCTCAGGAAAAGTTCTTCTCCCTTCTTTCTTTAGGAATTCAGGCCACTGCCCTTCTGAAGGAAACATATAGGTTTACATCATTAATGGTCATAGAGATGACGAAAATAATGTGTAACAACCCCATTGATCTGACCCATGGTGCATCGCTGCCTAATGCGCTAGTCTATCTCCACTGTCTATTAGAGAATGAGGAGATGAAGCGACAAATCCAAGAACTGCTCCACAAGGGGCACATCTGTCCCAGCTCATCACCTTGCGGGATCCCAATCGTGTTGGTACAGAAGAAATATGGAACCTGAAGACTCTTCATTTTTTACTGAGCTTTGAATAAAATCACAGTCAAAAACTGATACCCGATTCCACGAATCAACAACCTCCTTGATCAACAAATGGGGGAAAAATAATTCAATAATATTGATCTGAAGTCTGGCTACCACCAGGTCCTGATAGAATAGACAAATGTATGGAAAACCGCCTTCAAGTCAAAGGAAGGCCTTTTTGAATGGTTGGTCATGCCCTTTGGTTTGAAAAATGCTCCAACCACTTTCACGAGGATGATGGACGATATCCTACAACCCTTCACCAATACTTTTGTAGTGGTGTATCTGGATGACATTCTCATTTACAACAAGACTTGGGCCAAACACTTGCAACATATTCAGCAGGTTTTGCACACCCTGTGGTAGCACAAGCTATATGCCAACTTGTAAAAATCCTCCTTCGGCATGGACAGGGTCCATTACCTGGGCTACATAATTTATCAACATGGTGTACATGTGGATCCATCCAAGATCCAAGTCATCCGTGACTGGCCAGCCCCAACCACACTCACTAAGCTTCAAAGCTTCTTGGGCCTTGCCAATTTCTACTGCAGGTTCATGTTGGGATTCTCCCATATTGCATGGGCCCTTAGCCAAATAATTAGAGGTGGTGGTAAGGAAAAATTTATGTGGGTCTGATCCAGACCATACCTGTAGAAACCCTTTGAGATCGAGACAGAATGCTTCAGACTATGCGGTGGGCTCCGTTATCATTCAGCACGGCCACCCCCTAGCCTATCATAGTGAGACACTATCAGATGTTGTTCATAAGTACCCTAATTATGACAAAGAAATGTACTCCATTGTGAAATCTTGCCGCCAATGGAGATATTACATTCTTGGGAAGGAGACAATCATCCAAACTGATCATAAGCCACTGCAATTCATGCAGACACAATGAAAATTGAAGAATGATCGCCATCAAAAGTGGTCCACATACTTGCATCAATTCCACCTCAACATCAAGTATAAAACAGGAAGCACCAATTGAGTCATTGATTGCCTCAGCAGACTGCCAGTCCCGACACTCACCACGGTTCTAGACTCCTGCGACCATGAGACCTCTTGATGGCCCCAACTCTATGAGATAGACCCAGACTTCACCACCACCTACCAAATGTTGGGTTCAAACACAGTTGTCGATAATTTCCATCTTCGGGATGGGTTGTTGTGTCTTCTGGGCCATATCTGTGTTCCATCAAGAAAGCGAGTGAAGATGATCTAGGAAGCCCACTACAGTTGGATGGTAGGACACTTTGGCGTTGAAAATATAGTGGCGATGCTATAGAAACATTTCTATTGACCGAAACATCGACATGAAGTCAACAATTATATCAAGTCTTGCACTACCTGCGCTATTGCAAAACTGACCACTAAGAAACAGGGCATGTACACCCCTCTTCCTACTCCTAATAGGCCATGGGAATCCATCTCAATGGACTACATGTCGGGCCTCTTGTCCACCAAGTGGGGAAATGACTGTGTTTTTGTGGTTGTTGATCATTTTTCTAAGATGGTGATTCTGGTTTCCTACAAGAAGAACATCATAGCAGAGGCCACTGCCAAGCTCTTCTTTGAATGAATCTGGGTACATTTTGGAATCCCACAAACCATTTTCTCAGATCGGGACAGTCGATTTCTTAACACATTCTGGTCGAGCCTCTGGTCACTGCTAGACACCAAGATCACCAAATCCATGGCCTTCCACCCCCAGACAGATGGATAAACTGAGGTCGTCAATTGAAAGATTGTTCATATCCTCTGCATGTATAATTCAAAGCACCCTCGCACATGGGATGAGAGCCTTCCCTATGTCAAACATAGCTACAATTGAGACCTGCATAGCTCAACTGGCCACAATCCCTTTCAGGTGGGGTTGGGATTCCAACCATTGGGTCCCATAGATGTTGCAGTTCCCCTTGCGGTCACCTTGACTGACTCATCTCCTACTCCAATTGAAGTTGATAAAGCCACCCGGTTCATTGAGTGGATCTAGCACATCTTCCAATAGGTTCAGGATATCCTACAGAAGTCCAATGACAAGTACAACCAGCACCATGATCAACATCGGGTGCCACATAAGTTTCAGGTGGGAAACAAAGTTTGGTTTCACTTGCGGAAAGAATGCCTTACAGGACCCCATCAGAAGCTTCTCCTACTCTGTTATGGGTCGTACACCATCACCAATTCCATGGGGGATAATTATTTTGAGCTCAACATTCCTCCTTTCCTTGGCCTGCACCCAGTGTTCAACGTGGATCTCATTTTCCCTTATTTCCCACAATTATTGGACACCTCATACGTAGCAGAGAAGCTAACACCAATAGAGATAAACCCTGACTGCATACAATAGGAATCCAGTGATCATATTGTGGACACACAGATCAAGGGAACTCGACAACAAAGGATCCAGCTTTATCTAGTTGTCAAAGCAAGGAAGGTCCTGCACCAAGGCAAGTGGCTCACCCGGGGCCAAATTCAACAGAAATTTCCTCATCTGATGGGGGAACTCAATGCAATGGAGACCATTGTTTCATAAGGAGGTAGGATTGATCCAGGTGGATATTGGTGGCCATCCACTCTTCCAACTAGCTCAAAACAGTTTTCTGACAATTTTGGCAATTTACTATTTTTAGCAGTTTTAACTTACGGGCCTAAATGAAGGTTTGTCAGGATTGAGATTCTCAATGATATCCAAAGGAATTATTGAGCCCCCAAAATTAATCTCCTCGATTATACCTTTCCAATAGGATATCATACGCCTAAAACAAAGATCGTATGCAAAAGTTACGACCCCGAGAAGTTGATGTACTAACTTACCCAAATGGGGCCCACATGACTTTTGGCGCTTCATCTCCTAGGGTTAGGTATTTGGATGTCTAGGGTTTTTTTTCATTCATGTTTATTGTAAAAAGGCCTTCAGAGCCTCATTGTAATCATCTTCTTGTGAATGAGCGCAACCGTCACGTCTCTTTTCATAGATAAGACGCCACCATTCCAGCAAGCTTGTTTCCGCTATATTTTATAGTTTCATCTTATTTCCTTATTGAATAGAAAACCAATTTTACTATATCTCTATTATTTTGTATTAAGCACATGTTAATAATCTAATCTGTAGTCATTATGTTCTGCTCATAAGATCTGGATCAATAACTTTGCCATAAAGAGTCCATTTTTGAAAAAGAATATACTGTCAGAATCAGCATGAGAAGCCTTACGCGAAGGAGTTGGTTTCATCCAAATATGAGAACTATGAGTTTTTGTCCTTCTTGGATCCATTTGGATCACTCCTCCACACTGAGACCTTTTGGTCCTCCAAAAGGATATTAACCAGATATCAAGTGTGGGATAGGTCTCCCCACTTGTCCTTTGTCTTTAAACTTTGTCATGTGCACCTGACCATGACAATTGAAATCATATTGTTATCCATTTGAACTCATTCACATCTTATTGAATCCACTACCATCCATGTAGAAAACATTAGCCGCGATAATATCATAAATATGACTGAAAATGAACCAATATGTTTAACGGGCTTGCACAACATTAACTTATCTTGAAGCAAAGTATGAATGAACTCGCATCCTACAACCATCTCATGTTCATGATTAAGATCAACTGCTTTACTTGGCACAATTATAGGTATGTTTCTTAATTGTTCCATACTTAGTAGAGTTTGATTTGATTCTATATAATGAGTATGTACAACATATCCAGTTCCCTTCTTAAACAAATGATATTGATTATGTTCCCTGTAGAAGATTTCTTTGTGATCATATAAATAAGGGCCACCTAAGACCAATCCACATGCTTCCAGTGGTACCACATCACATATTACTTCATCCACAAACTTAGATGTAATTGCAAACTTTATGACACATTGCTTTGTTATTGGCAATTTGTGATTTTTTCTTATCCAATTTAGTGAATAGGGTTTGTGATGTAACTTAGGTTTTAACCCCAATTTCTTAACCACTTCTTCTGAAATTAAGTTATATTGAGATCCTTTTTATATCAATTTGTTGATCTTGGTATGCTTCATAATGGCCCTTATATGAAAAAATTTACTTCTTAAATCAAAACCATCACCAATTTTACCTAAAAAACCAATTGTTGTGATTTTAGACTCATCACCTTAGTCATACCCCAAGTCTATTGGTTATGTTGTTGCTGCAAATTTTTGCCTCCCTTTCCTCTCTTTGAACCACTTTGGTCTCTTCTCTGGATGAAATTTCCAACAATTCTCATCATTGTGCCCTTCTTTCTTGCAATGCTTGCAAGAGAGCTTCTCTTCCTTCACTGTCATTGAGTTTTATTTATTCCCATTCCCTTTGCCTTTGCCTTCCTTCTTTGAAGATGATTCCCCTGATACACAAACTCCATTTTTTCTTGTTTTAATATATGTTGCTTGAACAGAAACCTCATCAATATTATTAGGTCCAAAAATAAATATAGTATTACAAATATAAGCAGGCAAACCTCCTATATACTTCATAAGAGTTTCTTGTGTAGTTAATGGAACATCTAACAACAAATCCATCTTACAAAATTCATCTATATATTCCTGCATCGATTGTCCTTTTCTTAACTTAAGACTTTTCCATTCAATTAAATCCTTTTCCTTATATCCCAATGGATATAATTGTTTTCTAAGTGTGGAAATAAAATCATGCCATGATGGAAAAACCTTACCAACTTGTTGAGTTCCATTTTGCATATTACTTTGCCACCAGATGAGATTTATGCCTTCAAGACAAAGCGATGCCAATCTGATTTTGGTTGCCTCATCTTTGATTTGTTGAACATTAAAATATACCTCCTTCTGTCTAACCCAATTATCAAGTTTCTTAGCATTAACTTTTCCATCATACATAGGCAAAACAAATTTTACATCAATTTTAAGTAATGGCATATCAAGATTATGTTTATGGGAATGTTTTCTTGCAGAAGTAGTATTCAAACTTGTACTTGAAGAAGAAGAAGAAGATGGATATGAAGGAAGTGAAGGAGGAGGGATCCTCTCCTTCTTCACTTTTGTCTTTCTTTGAATATTCCCCTTCAACTGGTCTCTTCCATTCCAAGCAATCATCATACAACACTTTTACCATCTCTAACATGGAAAATTAAGTTCTTTGAAATTCCCTTTCATTTTGAGAAGGTCCTTCTTATGATGCCATCTTCTTACTTTGAGATTTCATCTTTCTTGATCCAATCTCATGATTTCCTTCTACAAGCTCTCTTTCACCACGACTTAGATTTTCCCTGGTAATCATGCATATTAAAAAACAACCAACTGTCAACCTACTCTGATACCACTTGATCTAAAAATGATCTTTTAAAGACTTGGTTAAGTATTTTGCATGAGTTGATTTACCATTTAGAAATTGAAGAGAAGAAGAATATTTAATGAAATAATGTTGCAGCCATCATAAATAATGAAAAATAGAAAATGATCATTAAGAACAACAAATCATAACTCCAAACATTGTTAATGGAGTTAGGAAAAGTTGCCTACGTCTTCGGGCCTTTGTCTCAATGGGGGAGGCTTTCTTATTAATATCCAATGCTTCAAAAGTACATCAAACATACATCAATCGGATTACAAACTAGTATGGTTGTGTTCTTCTTAATCTCAATAATCCAACACAATTGACGGCACTGAAAAAGGTGGAGTAGAACTCTCGAAAATGGCCTCCCAACTTAATCTCGCTTTCTCAATGGCTTCCCTACATAAAAAAATTCTTGAACTTAAAAAATTATTCATCATTCTATTGTTATGAACCTCTTCATGGTTGTCAACAGACTAGGTTAAGTAGATGTTTCATTTGGGTGTCGAAATCCAACTTCCCCCCATGATTTGGGCCTCTTCCTGGGCTCAGATCGCCTCTTTTAGGGCCAAAATCCAACAAAATCAGGCCAATAAACCATAAAAATCCCATTTCCAAAGTTAAAAACCCACAAATGGAAACATATTGGCATGCACACCCCTTTTCTCTAGTACCCTAGTCATATACCTCCCATGTGTCCAGCGCCTAGGCTAAACATCTAGGCCCACGCCCAAAGTTCTTAGCCCTGGTCATGTGAATGGCAATGTGTCCACGCTCTAGTCCCATGTCTTTGCGCCCCCTGCTCCTTAGGTATCAATCATATGCCATTTCATCCACGCCTTGGTCAGTGGGCTAGCCCTGCCAACCGGGCGCTACATCCCCCAACCTCTGGTGCAATATCAATTCAAAACCATAATGTGTCATTTGTAATAGCAAGGAACACATGCAGTACATTGGTTAGTGCATTATGTGTAGTTCGTTGGTGAAGGATAGGTCAAGGGTTCAATTTATGTGAAGTTCTAAACAAATTTTTGACCCAAGCCTTATTAGCCTGATCTGGGGTGCCACGTGGTTTCCTGTGATTGAACCACGTGTCACACTACCATGTGTTTCACTGCAATTGGCTCATACCAACCAGTCGATTGCATAGTCAGCATGCACAGTCATCATCGTACACCACATCAATGCCAAATGTCAACCTATCATGAGGCCATGTCACTGCCAGTGTTTCCTTAAGTACTTCCACGTGTCTACACCAGGGTTTTCCACATCACTGTACGGACTACCACATCAGTGTTTGTACAGTCCAGTCATCTGCCACATCAGCACCTGAAAACGCCAAAAATGCATGTCATGTGTCAACCTCCAGTGCTTCCACATCAGCTTGTTGACATCATGTTGATATCATCTGCCTTGTCATGATGACATATTTTTGATGTCAGCAGTACGAAATGTTGACTGTTGACTTTGACTTTTTTGCTTGTTTGGAAAAAAATTCAAATTGTGATAAATTCACCATGCAGAGTCCATTTTCAAAAAAGAATATACTGCCAGAATGTACACAACAAGCCCTACATGATGGCTTTGGTTTCATATGAATCTGAGAAATTTGAATTTCTATCCTTCTTGGATCCATTTGGATCAATAGGTGCAACATAGACAATTTTAAACTTGCTCAAATCAACAAAAGCATCTCCAGTCTTATTCAAAACTATCTGTTGAAGTATGGTTTACAGGGAAATATTAGTCTTCTCATCCCCTATGGCTACACAAAAGAGAAAATTCTCAGGATTAAATAGGGAAGATTCATATATTTTTCTCTGCACACAGTTCAATTGCTTCATACCAGAAAATGCAGGGTGTTCCCAGTCCAACATATCCAATATATTTAACAATAAGAATTTTTAGGACTCAATGCAAGGACATGGACATCTTCATTACCATTCCTTGTGGTTCTATATGAACCTCGAGGTATCTCGCACTTCTTTCTTTCCATCAACAAAACTCCTTGATATAATGAAATGCTATTGAGATTCAATCCCTAGAACCTTCCTTTGAGATCATAATGATATTTTTTCCAGCATCATGACATCCATGTCCATCCTTCATATATGGACCATCCATTGTCTTGTGTGTATCCATTTGTAGAAATTCCAATTCCCAGCTAGATATATACATCAACAAAATAGTTTGACAAAATATACATCTTCCAACAAGATAGCAAGTGACTAATACACATCATATCATAGAATAAAATTTGCAATAGATTTGGTAGAAATTTCAAATTTGTTCTTTCAACAAAGAGGACCATACCAACTTGTTGTTACATTAAAAGTTGTCATAAGAACCTTCTGAATACCAAATTATTCATTCATAACTATATTTAAATTTTAATAAATAGAAATGATCTCAAACATTTAAAATGGTAAGAAGACACAAGAAACAAATTCCCTCCAAATATCAATGCAACAACAATGCTTTCAAACATTCAAAATGGTAAAATGAATGAAGGAACAAATTCCATGCAGGAAGAACTTAAAGTATGCACTAAAATTGACCTAATGCACTTTCTTGTGATGTTTCCCCTCCAATGCACATGTATCACGAAGCATTTGTCCATTGTTATATATAGTGAATTGGTGTGCTCATGACAATTTGGAACAAAATATTCTAATTTCCACAAACACTGCCTCTGCCACTTCATTTTTGCTTAAAAACCTTCATAAATGAGAAATTTTGAAATATGGCTTGTATCTTGTTTGAAAGTTGAAACTATGGAGATTGAACATATCCAGAGACTATATTCTAGCATCTCTTGGATCCTCTCAAATATAACACACCAAATCTTCCAGAAATTGACAACCATCTTTAATGGGGAAATATGTATGGCTTCAATTGTTGCACTATAACCTAAATTTAACATTTAGACCAAAAATTGTCAAAATGATTAATGGGACTGCATCTTGAACATTGTGTTTTTAAATCCTAATGAATATACTACCTTTTTCCACGTGAATTGATGATGACGAGGCGAGAATATATTATTTGTTTATGTGTACAATATATAAATATAATCATGTATTTATTTTATTATTATACAACTGGTTTACGTAAATGTAGAATCTATTAAATAAAATATGACATTTATAAATTTGTATCATAGAAGTACGAGTCAAATGGTCTGAATAACAGGAATATAGAGTTTAGATTACAAAATGTAGTTTCCTTCAGATTGGAGAGAAATGTAAAATTTGTATGACTAAATCTGTGTTTGTTTTGAGACCTAGCTTTATCAAAATTAATATTATTTCCTCTCGACCGACAAAATCAATGAACACTCCAAAACGACAATGTTCTTGCATCTTCTTGATGTGCCTTGAGTGGAATGAGCTCCAAAATACGCAGGCTCAGGTTAGAGCATGTTGTTTTAATGTGGGATGTTGAGAGTTATCCACCTGTCTAATGCACTAATACAATGCAGTGCAACTATGACAAAGAACGATTCCCCAATTAATAAATGTTATTACTTACCTGGGTTCGATCCTTTGTCCATTTTCTGTTGAGGCACTGGTGAATCGGGGTGGTGGTGATATGGGTTAGAAGCATTGAATATCAGTGACAGTGGGTTTGAGCTTCATGCACAGAAATTTGGGTCAAAAAACTAGCCTGGAAAGGGAAACCCATCTCTTGTCGTGGTGAGCATTGTGCTACTGATTGTTGTGGGTAATTCCATGACCAACGCAACCCCCTTCAACCTACATATGGTGTTTTATTTGATAACATGTAGGTATATATATGTATGTACGAGTTTTTGGAAGAATATTTTTTTATTAGTAATTTCAGTTTTGATTGATCCCTAGGGAGATTTTAACCTTAAATCTGCATTAACACAATTATAAGAACCCAATATTATTGAATAGAATGAAGTTGTCATATCATTACATTGAAATAACATTTGCAGCCACAAGATGCAGCTACTAGATCAAGTTTTTCACAATCCTTTTTTTAAGAAGACATACTACATTTAGCTTTTCTCTCCAGTCACACAAAGTACCTTCAATTTAACCTTCAAATATTGTATTGTAAACAATGTATCACTATGAATGAATATAGAATATGTTGGTTTTCCCTGTTTGGGTTTCCAAGGGAAAAATCTCTATGTAATGTTTGTATTTTCCATTTTATCTTTTCTATTCTTTTACTGAAAATATGTTTGCAGTAAATATTGTATAAGGTTAAAATCTACATTTGGTACCAGATCTTTGTTGGCTTCAGGGGGATGCCTTTGTGGTCAAGGTTTTGGCTTGAGACTACGATAATATTTGTTACAGTGGGAGATCTGTGGTATTGATTTTTCAGGTGAAAAGAAAGGGCAATCAATTCAAAAATGGAGATCGAGAAATCTAATGGGAAAATTTTTGAGCTGTGGAAGCTCAATATGGAAGATATGTTGGTGGTCAGAGATCAATGGATCATGTTAGATCCAGGTACTACACCTACATGAATTTCAACAGATGACTGGAAAAAGTTGGATCGAAAGGTGAAGAGAACAATCTGATTGTGTCTCTTAGATTCAATATTACTAAATGTGTCAAAGGAAGCTACAACCAAGGATTTATGGGATAAGTTGGGGAAGTTGTATCAGTCTAAATCCCTTGTAAATAAACTATTCCTGAGAAATAAGTTGTATAATCTAAGGATGAGAGATGCAGACTCGGTGGCAGAGCATTTGAATGCCTTCAATACTATGGTAAGTCAATTAGTATCTGTTGAGATTAAAATTTCAGATGAAGATAAGTGTATCAATTTACTGTGTTCTTTACCTGACTTGTGGGATAGTCTGGTTTTGGCCATAGATAGTAATACAACTTCCTTAAAGTTTGATGAAGTGGTCTCATCCTTGTTTTCGAAGGAGATGAGATGGAAGAATATGGAAGGATGGAGCACAAACGCATTATTTGCAAGAGGATGCTCCCATGAAATAAATAGATCTAAGTTCTCAAGTGGGAAGGGTAGATCTAAATCTCCCAGAAATATTGTAAAGGTATGTTGGAGATGTGGAAAATAAGGGCACTACAAGAAGCAGTGTAGATCCAAAGTTGATAAAAAGAAGGGATCTAAAGAATCTCCTTCTACAGAAGAAAATACCTTCAAGCAAGAAGGAGGGGATGTGTACTTGGCTTCTTCAAGCACACAGGCATATCATGAGGCATGGTTTGTTGACTCAGGTGCATCATTTCATATGACTCCCCACGGGGAGTGGTTCTGTGAATATGAAAGGTATGATGGAGGTAATGTTTTCTTAGGTGATGATTCAACAACCAAAATCATAGGATGAGGAAAATTCAAGTTGAGACTCATAGATGGAAAGATTAGAACACTGCTTGGTGTTTTTCACATCCCAGGTTTTGCCAGAAATTTGATTTATGTAAGCAAAATGGACGATGCAGGGGTAAAAACAATATTTGAAATAGAAACCTGGAGGATGGTTCGAGGAGCAATGGTGTTGTTGAAAGGAGTTTGGTTTGGAACTCCTTATAAGATGCAAGGAACAACTATCATTGATGGGTGTAATAGTTCCATTATTACTGATATTGGAGTTGAAGAAGAAAGAACTACTACAGTCTCTAGAGAAAAGGTTATGTTGTGGCATCAAATATTGGGGCATGTCGGAGAGAAGGGTCTTTGACTACTACACGGTAAAGGTATGGTTGAAGGTATTTCTAACTACTCTTTGGATTTTGATTTATGTGAACATTGTGTATATGGGAAGCAGAATCAGGTAAGATTCCCCTCTAGTGCAACGAGGGTGGAAGGAATTTTACAACTAGTTCACAGTGATGTTTTTGGACCTGTGTCAATCCCATCATTGGGAAAATTTGTGTATTATGTCTCATTTATAGATGATTTCTCAAGGAATACTTGGATATATTTCCTCAGGAAGAAATCTAAAGTCTTTGATAGGTTTAAAGATTTTAAGGCTCTTGTTGAGAATCAAACAGAGAAAAGAATTAAGGTGTCGAGGACAGATAATGGTGGAGAGTTCTACGGTAATGAATTTGAAGAGTTATGTAATAAGTGTGGTATATCAAGGCAGAAGACTAATCTGTATACACCTCAACATAATGGAGTTGCAGAAAGGATCAATAGGACGTTGATGGAAAAATCAAGGTGCATGTTCAGTGGTGTCAGGTTAGGGCAAGAATTCTGGGCAGAGGCAATGGGTATTGCATTTTACCTGGTCAACAGATCATCCTCATCAGTGCTGGATGACAAGACTCCACCAGAGGTATGGATTGGTAAGAAACATTCTCTCACACATCTCAAGGTATCTGGTTGTGATGCATATGTTCATGTTCCAAAGGAAAACAAGAGTAAGCTAGATAAGAAGGCTGAAAAGTGTATCTTTATTGGATATAAAGATGGTCTCAAAGGTTATAAGATTTGGAACCTACAAACTAAGAAGGTAGTTTATAGCCGAGATGTGGTATTTAGAGAAATAAAGGATGTTGTTAAACAAGAATTCCTACCAAGTAAGAAAGAACTAGAGAAAATAGAGTTTGATTTAAAGGATGATGAATCAGACTCTATAGAAGAACAGGAATCATAAGTAGAAGATACTCATACTCCAGTATTGAGGATATTGGTTCGAGAAATAAGGCTACCGGGAAGGTATACTCCATCTGATTTCTGTTCAAATTTTGCTTTGTCAATTACTGATGATGATCCTAGAACTGTCAGGGAGGCAGTGGATTCAGAGGATGGGAATCTTTGGAAAAAGGACATGGATGAAGAAATGGAAGCATTGTATAAGAATGAGGCTTGGGATCTAGTGGATTTTCCTACTGGAAGAAATCCTATTGGCAGAAAATGGGTATTTAAAAAGAAGTTGAATATAGAAGGAAAAGTGGATAAATACAAAGCTCGGTTAGTAGCAAAGGGTTATTCCCGGATTGAGGGAATTCAATTTGGTGAGATTTTTCCTCCTGTTTCCAAGTTAACCTCATAATATTTATGTTATTTGTTGCTTCTGCATTTGATTTTGAAGTAGAACAGATGGATGTGAAGACAACATTCCTACATGGGGATCTGGAAGAAGAAATCTATATGAAGCAACCAGAAGGTTATGTTGTGAAGGGAAAGAAGGAGTTGGTATGCAAGCTGAAAAAGTCCTTGTATGGTTTAAAACAATCACCAAGGATGTGGTATCAAAAATTTTATACTTATATGTTGGGACTTGGCTTCGCAAGAAGCAAAGAGGATCACTATGTGTATTTTAAATTAATTGGTGATCATTTGATTTATTTGTTCTTATATGTGGATGGCATGTTGCAGATAGGAAACAACAAGGATATTATCCAGGATGTAAAAACTTAGTTTTCCTCTAAATTTGACATGAAGGATCTCGGTGCTTCAAATTTTATCTTGGGCATGGAAATTAAAAGAGATCGAGAAAAGAGGAAACTCTGGTTAAATCAGAGAAAATATGTCAAGGCAATATTGCAAAGGTTTAATATGCAGGAATGTAAACTAGTTAAGGTTCTTATTCCTATTGGTGTAAATTTATTTATGGATCAGTGTCCCAAGACACATGAAGAGGAGGAGTGTATGTCTTGTGTTCCATATGTGAGTGCAGTTGGAAGTTTGATGTATGCAATGGTCTTTACTAGACCAGACATTTCACATGTAGTGGGATTTTTTAACAGGTATATGTGAAAACCAGGGAAGGAGCATTGGACAACAATAAAAATGGTTTTCAGGTATTTGTGTGGCACCTCTAGCTATGGATTGTGCTACCAAGGAATACCAGGATTGGACAGAGTGGTGGATATGCATGGCTTTGTGGATCCAAATTGGGCTGGAGATCTGGATCATAGGAGATATACAAGTGGGTATGTATTTAACCTGTTTGGAGGAGTAATAAGTTGGATGAGAAAAAGACAGGTTGTATTGGCACTTTCAACTATAGAAGATGAATACATGGAAGTCACTCATGCAAGTAAGGAAGCAGTATGGTTACAAAGATTTTGTTCAGGTATTGGGTTGGTACAACAAGCTATAAGGAAAAATTATGACAGTCAGAGTGCATTTTTTCTCGCAAAGAACCCGACTTATCATTCAAAGACAAAACATATTGATATTCAATATCACTTTATAAGAGACACGGTTGAAGAAAAGAAAGTTTTGTTGATGAAGGTGGACACTTTGAAGAATGTTGCAGATTCATTAAAAACATCCGTGAGCACTGAGAAGTTCTCTTGGTGTAGAGGATCCACGGGCGTTGATGCCCTAGATTGTTGACTATGTAACCCTATAACCCCATGTATGCAAAGAAAACAACAAGTGAGAGAATGTTGGGTATGTGTTATTTTTTTTGCCCCAGGAAACATGTTGCATTTTTCCTTAGTTTTTGTGTTGCCTCGATTTTCGTTTCCATTGTTGGGCGGTTTTTCAGCACATGGTTTATGTCGATGGTTTTCTATTTATAGTTAAGGAATTAGGTTTGTTGACTAATCCAAGTCATTGGGTTAGGGTTTTGGATTTAGTTGGTTCCTATATGTATATTGTATTGTAAGCAATGTATCACTATGAATGAATATAGAATATGCTGGTTTTCCCGGTTTGGGTTTCCAGGGGAAAAATCTCTTTGTGATGTTTGTATTTTCCATTGTATCTCTTTTGTTATTTTAATAAAAAAATGTTTGCAATAAATATTGTATAAAGTTAAAATCTACACTTCGGACAACTCATAAATCCATTTTCCAATCAGGAAGGAAGTTGCTTCTAAGGATATCATTGATGTGCTTTGTCCAAATATTAACATTTTGAATTATGAGATGAAATTGTTGTGGACTGGGTAAACACTGTATTGGGCCTTATGTATGCAAAAAATTGAAAACCACACATAAACTGGCTCTAACTTAAAATTCACATGTTTTGCGTGAGACAAATCTTCAAAAACATGGCCATAAGCAATTGAGAATGAGGTGAGAAGCCATATAGAATTTATAGGTCTTTTTGAGGTTATTCAACTGGAAAGAGATTTCACTTGAAATGAGATAACCCCAATCAATGATAGATTTTTCATGCAGGGCACAATGCATAACATATATGACATTTCTTGTTACAAACATAGTAGATTCCAATCTGAGAATGTGGGCAAATAACCAAGTAAATTCTTCATATGGGTATTTTAGAAAGTTTGCCTCGATTCTAGAAGTACCAAGGTTGCAGGTTAGATCTTCCAAATAGTTTCTCAAGAGTTTTTTCCCTCCCTAATGTTTCTTCAATAATTCATTAGCTTCCTCTCTCTTGGATCGTATAGTTGGCGTAGGTAGTCATAACATTTTAGAAAATTTTAAGGGTGTTGGATCATGTTGTCATTGATGCTAATGGTTTGATTGATTGATGTCAAGTGATTGATTGATGTCAAAGGATTGATTTATTTATGATTGATGTAATATAATATGTATTTTCCTTGATGGGAATGCATAGATGAAGATGGACCAATGCGTTGTCATTGATATGATGAAGATGGATCAATGAGTTGTCATTGATACATGATGAATATGGATAATTGTGGTTTCATTGGTATATGATGCATTGTTGGAAAAAGGTATAGATGACTCATTATTGTCTTATCATGATTGATAAGGTGCTCAAATGGATGAACTCCAAAGTGGTCCCCTTACGGTGAAATCCCTCACAGGAAGACGCTTTGCAGATTGAGTTATCCTAGAAGAATGGTTGGAGAACCCTTTCTCTCATTATTTTCTTATCATTATTGATAAGGTGCATAAATGGATGAACTCCAAAGCAGTCCCCTTATGGTGAAAGCCTTCACATGAAGACGCTTTATGGATTGAGTTATCCTAGAAGAATGGTTGGAGGACCCATGCTTGTATGTGGAATAATGAGATGAAGGACATTGAATTTGTCGGGGAAACTATCCTAGATGTATAGTTCTTGTCATACCATTTCCGATGGTATTTAAACGTCACATAACTCCTCACAGTTAGAGAGTTATGGCCATGAGAAGTTGGAGACCCCGGGTTTGGGTAATGGACCCAAGTTTGTTTGATAGTTAATTGTATGAGTTATGATATATTTTCAGACAATACTATTCTATATGGATAGTAAATTTCATGCCATTTCTGGTGGTATGTGGAACGTCACATAACTCCTCACGGTTTGAGATTTATGGCCTTACGAAGTTGGAGGACCCTCACATGTCATCCAGAAGCCCCAAAAGGTCAAAGTAGTCAAAGTGGTTTAAGGGATTTTAAAAGGTAAATAATCAAGTGAAGTGATGAGTGTACTATAATTCAAAGTGAATACAAAAAAAATTATTTAAATAATAAATTTAATGGAGAAATTAGAAGTGGGTTAACCCTAAAA
>ML784046.1:173312-184690 GCA_009831015.1 Picea engelmannii | reverse complement strand
ATGGTACAGGTTGATTACAGGTTGTTTGGCACAGGTTGGTGCATGGTTGATGCACTTGTTTATGTTGACAGATTGATATATGTTGAGGATTGTTGCCTCATCTCAGTTGGTGCTGAGAATGTAAGATGAGTCTTGCATATAGATCTAGTGCTCTTGTAGAGTTGTACTCTATTCTGTTGTTGCTGAAAAAACCCTGGATTGAAGTCCATAATAAAAAGAAAAATTGTACATACATCTTGTGTTCTTTGTGTTCCTTATGGAGATGATTTGTTGATGATATGTTGTTTATATATGTTTCTAATATGTATTCACATCTAACTGATTATAAATGACAACAATGAGTAATGATAAAATGTTGAATGTTAACTAAGGAGTTTTTGTGTAAGAGGGAAGTTTTGGGAAAAAGATCCCCACACTCATTCACCCCCCCCCCCGCTAAGTGTGGTAGGTGTGTCCAACACAGGGACCTAAAGAAATGGGTTGATGACCTTGCATTTGAATTATTATTTGTTCAAAAACAAGTTTATTTACACACCATTGAATGCTATCTTTCATATCAGTTACTTCTGGAACACATTATGCTAATGCGATTCATGAGGTCCAGATTAGGTTCATCTTCTTCTCATCTGGAACGGTTGATCTTTGTGACCAAGAGTGTTAAATGTATCTCCAAAAAATACTTCCTTCTTCTTACTTGAAATATTTTCTGCATTTTACAAAGATGGTGCTACTATCGATACTTACGGGTTGGCATTTTATTTTATTTAAATTCCACTAGGTATTTCCTTGGTAACTCAATCAAGCATGGATCATGCTTTAGATGTCATTAATTGTCATGGGAATTCGATTAATTGCGACCCTTAATTGATGCATTGTTCGTTAATAACAACAATATGATTTTACGAGTGGAGGACGATGTGGAAAGGGTAATTAATTTCACGGGAAATGACGATGTGATGGTATGATAAATAGAAAGTGTTAAGTATGGAGGTGTAAAATTATGTATGGAAAATGTTACGGAAATGCGGACTTGCAAGGTTACGGACTTAAACACTTGTGAAACAATCTTCGGGAAAGGGTGACAATGACCACATTGATATTTGCGAATATGGTTAAGTGTTAGGAGAAATGTGGACTTGAGGGGTTGCGGACCTACAAGTCATAGAAATGTGATGAGGAGTAAGGAGATTCACTTCGCAGTGACAAATATGGCTAAGTATGAAAAGAAGTAAAAAGTGGAAAGTGGATGCGAACTTGCATATTTGCGGAGGTGGAAACTTAGAAAAGGATTTAGGGATGGCACATGGCTCCACATCCACATTTCTTGAATTTCAACTAAATACCAAAATAAAATGGAAAGGGAAACAAAGTAAGAGTCTTGGTGAGTGTGGGGTTGCGGACTTGAGTAAGTAAAAAAAAATTAAGCATTGTTATGCAGCTCCGCATCCGCATCATTTGAAAAAAATGATTAAGTGCTTAGAGGTCTTTTATGTAAGAGAAGAAAAGTAAAGAAAAATAAGCTAAGAAAAATGTAAAAGAAATCCTAAGACTGGTTGAATGACAATACTAGACCGGTCGAAAATATGGATCAACATCTAGCTCCAAATGTGGGACAGTGACCCCCTGCGGGTTGCTAAGAACCCAGAATCATGTTCCATTGAGATATGGAGTCTAGTAAAACAAAAAAGAAATGCACAGGGGAAAAGAAAAAACTATATACAAGGTTTCTTAGTTTTGGGGGAATCAATAAAATAAATGCTTCAGATATTTCCCATCAACAGGAAATGGTTGAATTGTATCATTCATATCTTTGAGGATGTATGAATTGTGGCCATTTATTCTTTTAATTTGGCATGGGTTAATCCACAAAGATTTGAATTTTGTGTGAGATGATGGATTTTCTTTTACTTTGTTCCATAGAAAAACTAATTGGTCTTTTTGAAACTCCTTTTCAGTTGTTCTTTTATCAAAATACTTCTTGATTGTTTCTTGCCTCTTTTTAATTGCCAATACAACATGCTTGCTTTTTGCTTGAGTTGTAAAAGTTCATTATGTCTTCCTTGAATTGGTGATTGTTCCTCATATTCATCATTAACAACTAGTGATAATGTGTTTAGTTCCATGTGAAGATGCAATATTGTCTCTTTTCCATATACCAAAGTAAAAGGAGAATGTCCAATTCCCTTTTTTGGAGTAAGTCAACTTTCCAAAAGTGCATCTATCAATTTATTATGCCAATTCTTTTGGTTAGCCTCAATATTTTTCTTGATAATCTGAATCAGTGTCTTGTTTGTAGATTATGCCATGCCATTTCCTTGTGGGTAGTAGTTGGAAGATTGACCCATGAGTATTCCATATTCACCACAAAAAATTGTGAATTTAGACCCAACAAATATCGAACCATTATCGGTTATGACTTTTTATGGCACTCCAATCTGTATAATATGTTTTCTTTGAGAAAATGGATCAAGTGGTCAAAATCTTCTTTTCTTAAAGTTGTTTCTTCTTTCAATTTCATGAAATAATCAGTTGTTGTAACAATATATGAATGTCCTTTGCTAGATTTGGTATTTATTGGATGAACCACATCTGGAACCCATTGAACGAATGGTTTCTCTACCATCAATGATTGTAAGTGCATAGAAACCATATTCATTTTTCTTGAAAAGATTTGACACATTTGCGAATGAATTGATAGGAGTATTTAAATATCATTGCACAATAGAAACCAGCTTGTATGATTTTATGTGTTGTCACTAATGGTGAAAAGTGTCCCCCACAGATTCCTTGGTGGGATTCTTGTATTAATTTTATGGATTTAATGTTATCCAAACATCTTAGTAATATACCATCAATATTTCGCCTAAAAAATACTCCTGACACTAGAACATAATTGTTCATTTTATTTTTCAAAGTTTTCCTTTCCTTTGAAGACATTTATGGGGGGGAATTGGCCTGATTTCAAATAGAAAATGATATCCCTATACCATTCATACTTCTCCAAACCTTTTTATTTAATTACAATCTTAGATCTATCAGTAGAAGAAGTATTTACAGCTTCAATTCATGTCATGTATTTACATAAACCTTGTCCTCTAACAACCTTTAATGGTTTAATCTCTATATCATATTCTTGAATCTTGGACAACCAATTATCTCATCTTCCTTCTTTGAGTTGTTGGTTGAACAACATCTTAATTGGTGAATGTGGAACATAAGCAACAACATGATTTGAAAGAATATACGTCATGAAATGGGCAATTTCCTTTACAAGTGAAAGAGCTTGTTTTTCAATAGGTGAATAATTCAATTCATAATCATTTAACATTTTACTCATAAAAGAAATTGGAAAATCTTCTTGTTTATGTTTTTACTAAGTGAGAATCAAAGCAATGGTTTCATATGAGGAAAATGAATACAATATGAATTCTTTATCAAAATCAAGACTCACAAGGACTGGTGTAGTAGTAATGGCAAGTTTAATTTCTATGAATGCTCTTTAATTTTTTGGTGTCCAATCAAATTGTTGGTCTTTCTTCAGTAGTTTGTTAATTGGTTTAACAATGGAATCATAGTCAGGGACAAACCTTCTTACGAAATTAATCTTCCCAAAGAAGGATTGCACTCCCTTTTTTGAGGTTGGGAGGTTCAAATCATTTATCCCTTTGATTCTTTCAGGATCTATGTATACCCCTTCGTTACTCACAACATGGCCTAACAAATTTCCTTCTGTTACAAAAAATAAACATTTCTTTGGATTTAATGATATTCCATATATTCTACACTTCTCATATATATGTTTAAGATGTGTGAGGTGTATCTCCCTTGATTTTTAGTAGACCGATAAGTTGTCTTGATAATTAACCACAAATTTTCCTATGAAATATTTGAAAGCATGATCCATGACTCTCTGGAAGGTAGCACCTTCATTTTTTAATCTGAATGGCATTCTGATATCAGCATATGTTCCCCAAGGGGTTACAAATGTTGTTCTTGGCATATCCTCCTCTGCTACAATAATCTGGTTGTATCTTGAAAACCCATCTAACATTGACATTAATGAAGATGTTAGAGAAATTTCTATTTCCGACACACTAGTTCAATGTGAGTTAACGGACTAGTTCTATTTTAGACTTTCTATTTTAGATTATTACTATTATACTATTATGCATGCATGCATTCTGCTATTATGGAACGTTACGTCCTATATATGAGTGTATTCCACTCAGTCATTGTATCATATTGATCATATTGATCACCATATATGTATCAAACATCGACTCATTGGAGTAGTGTTAATATATTTTCTCATTATTCCATATAGAATCTTTCTTTCTTTCTTGATAAGCTTTGTTTGTACTTGCTTTAGCTAGATCTCTTGTGCAAGTTTCGATGAAACATTGACATGGTATCAGAGCTACATTTCTTGGAGTAAGCTAGACAAGTCAGAGAATAAGGAAATCAGAGTTTCAGCGAGAAAAAATGTGTAACAGACAAGGTCGCACCCTCTCCCTATTGAAAGGAGTGATCATCACACCCATACTTATGAATTTTTCAAATTATGGGTTGGTCTCACCCTAGAAACTGGAAAAGGGCGACCAAAACACAACAAAGGTGTGACCACCTCTAAAAACACCTTTTTTTTTGCAGTGATTTCTCCCAAAATATTCACTTTTTGAGGAAATGGCTCACATGAGAACTAAATCGACCCGTTCTGCAAGTGGGTTTTCAATCATTTTGTGAAATTCCATACCATTTTATTAGAAAGTAAGCCAGAAGATTGTCTATTGAAACTGATACGATTTTTCACTTAAAGTGCCCTTTCTACATTGATTTCTCAGTTTTTCACTTGCAGATTGAGAGTAAGTTTTTAGGGGTTCTTAGAAACAGTGGGAGAGATGGATAGGACACCTATTATATAGTAAAACTTGGTGGTAATCCTCATTCCATATAATTATTTTGATTGGAATCCCAAGGAAGAATTCCAACTCAAAAGGAAAGGATTGTACAACTTGACGATGGGGACAGAAATAGAACCTACATCAGTAATTGAGAAGATGAGATGGGAGAACCGAAAGGATGAATCCGCAAGACTTCTTCTTGAATTTATTTCAACTGATCTCTGGTTTCATTTTGCTACATGCAAGACTCCAAATGAGATCTGGACTACCTTGGAAAGTTTGTTTGGAATGCAGGATGAGATGAGAGGTCATATGCTTGAGGTAGAGTTGAATACTTTGGATCCTTAAAGTTTTGATAATATACAAGATTTCTTTAATAAGTTTAAATATTTGATATTGAGATTAGAAACTTTTGGTATTGACAAGTCTAAACAAGTGGACCAACTTATTCTAACAATCTTAGTCAAGCTAGACTAGAATATGATGTTTATGTTTCCACTTTCCATTCAGGTAGGTATCTCATGGGAACAAATTGGAAGATGCATACCATGGATCAATTCATTGATTATCTCACACATGAATAGGAAAAAATCATTAATATGGGCCTAATCAAGGATCCAAAAGCACATGCACTCACCATGCATGATGGAAAAGGATCATCCAAATAGAACGAGAATCAGGGATATTCCACACCCTTCAACGATTCTTCAAGTTCCAAAGTCTCTTCAGATTCCAAGAAGAAGAAGAAGGGAAATAAGTGCACTTACTGCAATAAACTGAATCGTGAAGAATCTTCGTGCATGAAGAAGCAAATCAATTTTATCGCACAGGTACTTCAACTGAACAACCTTGGAAACTTCATTCCAAAAGGAGTCAACAAGAAGAAGGAAGAAGATCATGCTGCTAAGAAAGGTAATCATCATGCTCTTGTTGCAATTAATTCCTAATATAATTCATGGATTATAGATTCTAGTGCATCACATCATATGGCAGTGAAAAAGGAAGTTTGTACTTCCTTGAATCCATGCTCACAACCCCCTATTATCATGGGGGATGATACTTCAGTGGAAGTAGTAGGAGAAGGGAGAGTGCAACTCCATAATGGAAGTTTTGAGAATGTTTTACATGTTCCAAATCTGTCTATGAATCTTCTCTCAGTTTATCAGATCACTCAAAAAGGTAAAAAGTTTGAATTTACATTAGATTCAGTTTATGTACTTGACATGCATGACAATTCCATCATTACAATTGGTGAGGTGGATCACAAGTCAAGGTTGTATAAATTCACTAAGTTTTCTGACGATGACTCCTCTTTTATACTTACACATAAGGAGAGTACTTTGCATTCACCTCCAATGCAACATGTAGATACTCTTATGCTTCCATCAGCTTCAAACATTAGAGATGATTCCATACACTCAGATTTTCTACATGGAAATAAGTAGGCAATACAGCCAAATAAGAAGCCATCGTCGAAGCTTCAACAAATGCCCAAGAAGGAAAAATTCACACTTCAAGCAACAAGTATCCTTGTAGGGAATCCATTGGATTATAGGAGGACCTGATCTCAGCATGAGGAGCCTTCTCATGAACTTTCAGCTTATGAACCTGTGATGCCATGCATTTGTACATGGTTCAATCTATTGATCCGCACACCTACGATAAGGCTATTGAATATTTTTGTTTTTTCTTCAAGTTTATTACTGCAAATTCCATTCTTGTATCTGAATCATCAAATATTTTCAACAAGTTCTCTCTTTGTTGTGGAATCTTAATGAATTCCATAAAGGGAAAAGTGATTTTGAGTTTTGAAAGATCATCCATTATGTTATATGTCATTTTTTGTGGAGTCTTTGTCTGATTAGAAACATTTGGTTGCTTCGTTGTTTCTACTTGACTTGACTTAGTATTTTATTTTTTTGGAATCTCTTTTTCTTTGAATTTGTTTATTTGTTCCCTTGTCTAGACAACATTATCTTGCAAAATATAATTTTCATCTTGCTCATTGAAAATATAAAATGGTTCCAATTAATCAGTCTGTACTAATTCAAGACCATAATTTTGCATAGTGTTTGACTCCAGGTCAAGGTCTTCAAAACTTTTTTCAATAGAAATTTTGTCTAACTCAAGGGCATTTGGGTTTGGGACCCGTGGTGCTCTTCATGTATGTTCTTCATTCCTCTTTTCATTTCTTACTCTCTGGTATTGAGAAGGATTTCTTCTTTGTTCTTGTATAGGAACTCTGACGTCTTGGTCTTCTGAAGGAAGTGGGTTGGTAGCTCGTCTTAACCTTGTCAATTCATTTTGAATTTTCCTAATTGTCTTGTTCATCTGAGCTATCTCAATTTTTTCTTAGTTTCTTGGGTTGTAGCTGGATCATTTCTTACGTCTGCGATAACACCCTGAAATATTCCATTAATTCCTCGTTTCTCAACATTCCTTGAGCCTGAAGATCTTTGGTTTGTTATGCTTAAGTTAGTCATTTCTCTTTGAAATTTTTCAAGGATAATTTCAGGATCGACATTTGTTTCTATCATAATTTATTCCATCCCAGTCGCTTTGTAAATAGCTCCATCCAATTTTTTTATTTGATCATCTCTAATAGCATATTTTAAACTTGTTGGCATAACAATCTTATAACAACCAAGTATAATTGGGTCGTTTGGTATTTGATCTTCAGGGATTTGATTTAGAGCCTTGTGAAACCACAAATTGAAATCTTGTATCCTTTCACCTTTCTTCAAATGGATTTGAGTGCACTAAGTTAATAATGTGTGGTACACGACCGAAGGCACATACATGGTCATAAAAATAGTTTCTATATCATCAAAATACGCAATTGACCAAGATGGAAGGGACATATACCATTCATGAGTTGGGCCAATCAATGTTTGCAAAAATAATCTAACTATTACATATTCATGTTCTACTAGATGCAATTCACACATTAATAAAAATTGTTACAAGTGTCTTTTCGGGTCCATTATTTCATCTCCTGGAAATACTGGTAAGGCTCCTTGTGAGAGAGTGGGTAATTGATGTTGTTCATCAAAAAGGTTAAGGGGGATATTCATCATCCTTATTAGTGGGATTATATATCTTTCTCGATGTTTAGGAATTTCATTTCTTCTTTCTTCTCGAATTTCAGGATTTTCATTTATTCTTTCTTCTTGATTTTTAGGAATTTCATTTCTTCTTTCTTCTCAATTTTCGGGAATTTCATTTCTTCTTTCTTCTCTATCTCCCATCTCTTGAATTTTTATTATCTCAGTTTCATAATTTTCTCCAACTTCAATATTTGGAAGTTGTTAAATTTTACTTCTTGTTATTAGTCATCTATATGTCTTCAGTCTTTTTTTTTAGTTTCCATCCCTTTGTCTTTTTCTTCTTGCGATCTCTCTTTCTTATTCATGAGCGAGGGTTTCCCAAGAATTTTTTAATTCTTCTCTAGTCTTGCCTGTTGTTATTTCCAGATTATACAATTGATGCAATATGCTATGTTGATCTCCAATACCAATTTGCAAATTTGGTTGATTTGGGTTAGGTTAAGTCATAAATTATGGTTTGTGCAAACTAGCCTTTTTCTCTCCTCGGTATGGTTGCTAAAATGTTGATCTAAAAGATTGTTTTACGGTCTTAAGGTCAACCTCAAGAGTATATGAATCCCCCTATGTTTTTAGATAGGTGGTATGCCTCTTGTTCTTATGATTCCAAGAAAATAAAATGAAACAAAACAAAGTCTGAGAAGGACCAAACTTAACATTTACATTTACATTCAAGGAAAACAATACCTGAGATTTGGGACCAGGTGTTAAAAGAAAATTGTATGTAAAATATATACAATATGAATAGATAATATGTATACAAAATGTAAAATACTGATATATCCATCACAACATTCTTCAGAACATTTAACAATACCAACAATAGAGAGAACAAGAATTGGACCACAAATAAAAGAGAGCATTAAATTATATTCAATAAAGTACCAAAATTATCCAGGTGGATATCGGTGGCCACCCACCTTTTCCAATTGGCTCAAAACAGTTTTCTGGCAATTTACTATTTTTAGCAGTTTTTAATTTCTGGGGCCATTTTGAGGGCCTAAATGAAGGTTTTCCGGGATCGAGCTTCTCAATGATAGTCAAAAGCGTGATTGAGCCCCCAAAATGAATCTCCTCAATGATACCTTTCCAATGGTCTATCATACGCCTAAAACAAAGATCGTGTGCAAAAGTTACGACCCTGGGAACTTGATGTACTAACTTACCCAAACGGGGCCCACATGACTTTTGGCACTTCGTCTCCTAGGGTTAGGTTTTTGGATGTCTAGGGTTTTTGGAATTATTTTTTATTTTAAAAAGGCCTTCAAAGCCTCATTGTAATGTTCTTCTTGTGAATTCTAGTAGTCGTCACATCTCTTCTCAGAGATAAGCTGCCACCATTCTAGCGAGTCTTTCACTCTATATATTTACAATCTCTATACATTTATTTCATTAATAGAAATCGTGTATTATTGTATCTCTGTGTTTATGGTTGCACGTCTGATACATTTCTTTTATATTATTGGATATCCGCAATATCTCTATGCATTTGTTTATTATATCTCCGCTCTCATTTTGTGCCAAAAATAATCTGGATCAGTGGTATCAGAGCAGGCTGCTCTTGATCGTTTTTCAATGTATGTCCCTGACGAGTTCCGAGTATAGCAAGTTGGGTCTCAAGCTTGTCTCTCTTGAGGACAATTTCTCTCGCACACCCAAGAAACCCTCAATGGAAGAAGAAAATAAAAACGATGGAGTAGATGATCCTATCAGTATGTTGCTTGAGCAAGCTCTCATGCAACAGAGGGACAAAATGATGGAGAATTTTTTCCACATCCTTCAACGCATGCTGATAGCAACAGGTGCATATTCATCAAACGAACACTTTGGAGGCACCTCGCCTTTCAAGGTACAAGTTAATTTTTATATTCCTGTATTTGCAGGATAGATAGATGCAGAAGCCCTAGACAAATGATTAAACCTGCTAGAAGATTATTTCTCTGTTCACAATTTTTCCGACAGAGAAAATATCACCTTCACACTCCTTAAAGCTCTCCCTCATGTCAAACATTGGTGGGAAACTTACTGGGAGAAAAGTTCCACAGAGGATTCTAGAATATATGGGGTCGAGCCCACTTGGGACTTTTTTTTGGATGCGATAAAGGAACAATATTACCCTATTGGCAACTTTGAGGACCAGTACATGAGATGTGTTAGCACTCTGTAATTTGCCCAAGGCTATGAGGCAGCCACAGAGGCAACATCAAAACCACTTCGAGTCTTGGATTTATCCCTCCAAGACTCAGAGAGGGATCTCTCTGTCTGATATAGCTTTGTTTGAAGTGGTATTAGGCTAGTTATGAAGAACATGGGTTGGGGTTTTTAAATGATTGTTTTGGAACAGCAAGGAGGGCCATTGGGCAAATGGGGTCTGCATTTAGAAATGTGGTTGATTTCTCAGATCAAGACAAAGCTTTTACACAGGGCAAGGTAGTGAATGTCTTGGATTGAATTGAGTTTTAATGATGTTGACTTGAGGAAGAAAAAGTGGAGGAAAAATCCAAGCAGGGGAGCAGCCAAGAATTCCTAAGCTGGGCTCTTTAGACGAATAACATAAAGATTATCACAAGCTGAGAAACAGAGTATCTGCTGATAAATTATGCTTCTATAACATTCCTTCTGATAATAAGAACTGAAAACAAAATGAAAGATAACAGGAAAACACTTTAATAGAGGAAAACGCCACCAATACACCCACACAAGAATCCTGTGAAAAACAAGCCCATTACTGATTGATCATTCAAAAATTACATAAAGAAGTTTTTATGGCCAAGCACAACCCACAGTCCAGCCCAGAACCTCACAGGTCGAACCATTTTACATTAAAATCATCTGGATAAATAGGATATACCATCCCAATTAGTTTTGGAAGTCAGTTTAACCGCCTCCGCTAAAAATAGCCACCACTCCCACAAAATTTGGAGTTTTCTGCCATGAAAAATGGACCATTTTTCTGAGAAACAGGGGTCCGATCAGACGTGATTTTATATTCAATGATGACACCTGGGAGGAAAATGAAGGAGGTTATTGTATATGGACATGTTCTAGACAAAAACCTCCTTCTGTTTTGCCAAATTCGTCCCCAGTTGGCCGTAACAGCTCCTGCAAGATCGGGGCTGAAAAGGAAAATTGAAAATCTGGAAAAATAGGCCTTGAAGATGTCGTCGATTCTCCCTGCTCGTAACTCCGCTGAAAATACTGAGAGAGGTTTTTGTTCTTCAGCCCGTGCTAAGAAAAAAACTCTCTCAAATTTTCAAAATCCGTCTCTTTTTGCTCAGAATCTCCTCCGGAAGAAGACATGGTAGCACAGACAAATATTGGCAAAAATTGGGGAAAGTGGTTTTTTTGCGTGGTAAGCGGTATTCCGGACAGC
>ML784046.1:131695-164007 GCA_009831015.1 Picea engelmannii | reverse complement strand
CAGCAGGGCCGAATTATCTAGGGTTTCAGTCACCCAGTGGGGCGCACCATTCAGTGGGGGATTTCAGATCTACAGAGATTGAGAGGGATCTTGGAGATTCGGTCACCTGGGTTGTTCTTACCATCACCCAATCTATCAGTTGGAATATTTATTAGGGTGATTGGACACTTTTGGCAGCAGGGATGAATTATCTAGGGTTTCAGTCATTCAGTGGGGCACACCATTCAGTGGGGGATTTCAGATCTACAGAGATTGAGAGGGATCTTGGAGATTCGGCCACCTGGGTTGTTCTTACCATCACCCGATCTATCAGTTGGCATATTTATTAGGTTTATTGGACACTTTTGGAAGCAGGGCCGAGTTATTGAGGGTTTCAGCCTTCTGTTGGAGCGTGGCATTATTCAGCTGGAGAGTTTGGCATTCAGATCTGCTTGTATTGATCTTCATTTCTCATTCATCCTTTAGAGGCATCTTTTGTATTAGCGGGAGCATTTTGTAGCAGCTCTTATCTATTGTCTATCTTCTTGGCCATCTGTTGAGCATTCCAGATCGACATCTTCATTGTAGAAGGTTTCTCTATTTTATGAATATAGAAGAATTGAGATGTTTTGGCTTGTCTATCTTATTGCATATGGTTGAGGTATGTTCCATGGTTATCTCTTTCTGTTATTTGCTACATACACACATATAAACACATCTAAAAGGTAGATCAACAAGTGTTTGATGAAATACCTCACTCAGAAAAAGTTTTAAAAAGACACCAAAACAATGATGATCCTTGCATAATGGCTTCGGATCATTACATGAGTTAAGTTGTTGCAAAAAGAAAATAATTAAAAATAAATTAGTTGCAACTAGAAGTGGTGAGTTCACTATTTGTGGATAAAGTGGTTGTAAGTGGACAAAGTGGTTAGTAGTGGGTTATCCCTAAAAGAAGGAAGTTGGGTAAAACAATTATAAGATAACCCCTAGAGGAAGCTACTTGGAGAGTATAAATAAGACAACAAGGATATCCTATTAGCACCTATTGAACACGTCTATTATTTTTTTAAAGGTTTATTGTAGGTACTCATTGATACATCTGAAGTTACACAAGTCTAAGGTAAAAAAGGAGGATTGACTGCGAAAGTTTCAAAGTTGCAGAGTTTTAGAAAACTCTATTTTTTTGAAGTTGTACTCAGGTTGTAGAAGGCTAGGTCGCGTACATACACAGGCCACAGAAGGCTAGGTCGCATACATATGTAGGCCACGGAAGGCTAGGTCATGTACATGTGAAAAATGTCATGAAACTTGAGTAGATATGGGTTCTAGGTCCCTAGAGTCCGAAAGCAAGTTCCCAGGAAGTTCTACAATGATCAAGTACAACATATCTATCTACAAGTTCAAAAGGTATGTCATATTCTTATGTGTAGTTGAATATTGTTGTCTACATGAGATATGCGTATGGGATATTGAGTATTTTCCCTAGAGAGGTTTTTGGTTGTATGGAACTTACTGTATGAGATAGATCTACAAAAATACAGTGCTAGTATGTCTAGTATTTATCATTGGTACATCTTGTTGGGTTGAGTGTTGAAGAATATCTTGTATTTCTTGGTACATGGTTGATGGATTTTGGTTGTGATGTTTTGTTGAAGTTGTTGGTATAGTTTTAGGTTGCATAACAGTGATGGTTTGATGTCTAGTTGATGTGAGGGTATATTACACATGATTATGATTGCATGAACATGTATCGCACATGACTTGAGAGACATAGATGCACATGGTTTGAGTGATATTCTTGTGATATTGAGTATGATATATGTCTTATTAGATCTAATCTATTGAGGAGATTCTTGGTACATGTTTTTGGTGTATGGTTAGTACATGTTTGATGCATTGTTGATGTAAGGGTTTATGGTATTTGGTTTATGGAGAGTATGGTATATTGCTAGAGGTATCTTGTTGGTTATCTTGGTGATATTCTGCATATGGTTGAAAGTTGTCTTGGTGATTGATCTTGGTGAGTAGATTTGATTTGGTTGATGAGACAAGTTGTTGTGGAAGGTTGTGTTGTGCATAGTTGATGTATTTGTGTTGGTACATATTGTTGGTATATGTTGGTACAAGTTATTGGTACAGGTTGACTACAGGTTATTGGTACAGGTTGGTTATAGGTTGTTGGCACAAATTGGTACAAATTTACAGTGTTATATTTCATAGTGACAATGTGGCAGTGGTTTCATCAGTTATTTGACACTTATATTTCAGGGTGGTTGGACGGGGAAATGAAAGGGGGTTGTATCCTCCTTCTGATTGGTTTCAGAGAACCAGGGAGTTGGGGCTTCCTTCAGGTTGGAGCCTGAGAACTAGTTGGTTGTAGCCACCTTCTGATTGTATCCTAAGAACCCAGGGGGTTGTAGCCTCCTTCTAGTTGGAGCTAGAGAATTGGGAATTTGGAGCTTCCTTTAGGTTGGAGCCTAAGAAACTAGGGGGTTGGAGCCTCCTTCTACTTGGAGATGGAGAATTGGAAGTTGGTTCTTCCTTGAATGTAATTCTTGATATATAAGAAAATCATTCCATGGTTTTATCCCGCATTGGGTTTCCCCATAAATATTGGTGTACTGTTTATTGTGTGGATGTGTCTATTATTTTTCTTTATGCACTAATAAATGTTAATGTTTATGATGCAATAACATATTGACGATGAACTAATGAATATTGTTGAATAAGTTAAAAGAACATACATTGTGGTTAAAAGGATTAATAAATGGTATAAATTGATCATTAATAATTCACCCCCCCCCCTCTTAGTAATCCAACAATTGGTATCAAAGCAGGTTCCTTCAAGAAATGGTTTAACCATTAGAAGTTAGATAATGGAGAGAAACGTTATGTATAAAAATGGAATACCACAATTTGACGGACATAACTATGCATTTTGGAGAAGAAGGAGGAAAACATATGTATAAGCATAGGGATTTGATATTTGGAAATTAGTAGTAGATGGATATAAATATCCTTCCACTCTTCCAATACATAAACATGGAAATAAACTTGAAGAAAATAATTCAAGATCCAAAAATACCATATTGAATGGTCTGGTTGATTCAATATATGTCAAAGTTATTCTTTGCAACTCCGCAAAGGAGATTTGGGACAAACCTCAAAATGTTTATGAAGGAGACACCAAATTCAAGGAAGCAAAGCTTCAAACTTACAAAGGTCAATTTGAATAGCTAAATATGAAGGAAGATGAAAATATTATAGCTTACATTTTACGAGTTGATGAAATAGTGAATGAAATTAAAGGATTGGGACAAGAAGTTGATGAATCTATAATTGTTCAAAAAGTACTAAGATCTCTTCCAATGAGATTTGATCCTAAGATCTCAGCACTAGAAGAAAGAGTAGATCTGAGTTCGATAAGCATGGATGAGCTACATGGAATATTCACTACTTATGAAATGAGAAAAGAATAGGACAACCCAGTTTCAAAGGAAGCATAATTCAAAGCATCCAAGAAGAAAAGTAAAAAGAGCAATAAAAATCCGAAGTCATAATGTAGTTGCAATGATGATTTAGAAGAATATGAAGAAATGGAAAACTTCGTAAGAAATTTGAAAAATGGAACAGGTAAATACAAAGGTAATCTTTCGTTGAAATGTTTTAATTGTGGTAAAATTGGACATTTTGAAAATAAGTGTCCTTATGCCAGGAAGTCAGTAAGTGATGAAGGAAGAGCCCAAGAAAGAAAAGAAACATCAAAAGGCAAACTGGAAAAACAAAAGGAAATTCTTCAAGAAAAATCTTTACTCAAGAGAAGACAGTTCCTCATCTGGTGAAGATGATGAAACCGACAGTGGTTCAAAAAAGGTATTATTTATGGCTAAGGAAAATCAAACAAGAAACTCTGATAATTCACAAGAACAAGGCGAATTCGATCACATAGAAGAATTAATTAGTGCCTTAGAAGAACTAAGGAAAGAAAGAAAGAAAAACAAGTTACTCAAGAAAGAACTAAAAGGAACTCAGACGAATTCAACCAAATAATAACGAAGTCGAAAGTATAGGTAGAAGAGGATAGAAGGATTAAAGAAATACTCATAAGTCAGCTAGCAGAGAGGGAGAAGATGATTGAAATGTTGGAAGCAGAAGCAGTCACTCTAAGAAAATATCTTCAAAAGAAGGACATGCAACAAGATAGCACCAATACATTGGATAATATCATCAACAATCAAAGGCCATACTATGATAGGTTTGGACTAGGATACAACCAAATGCAAACTAATAAAGGTTCAAGCTCCATGATGAAAGAAACAGAACAAAAGATTTTTGCGGAATCTCTCAAAGGAAGGAATCGTGGTCAATAGGAATCGGAAAGAAATGAATACGTAAGACCCTCTACATTCAAGCAACAAGGAATATTCGGTCATTGTGAAAGAAACAACCAAAGAGAAGATCTTGATCATCCAAGGAAAAGTTACAGAAGGACTACACTGCAAGGAAAATCATGCACTCACATGTATGTAAAATTATTTTATGGTCATTGTTTTTATTGTACTAACTTTGGACATAAGGCTACAGATTGTAGGGCTTATGAAAGAAATAATCATGCAAGGAATGCTTATGTGGCCCCACAAAATATTGAATGTTACAAATGCCACAACTATGGTCATATAGTTCAGAATTGTAGAAGCATGATAAATCCTCCCATGAAAGAAAATATTTATGAGAGACACAAGAAGGTTTGGAGAAGAAGTGAAAAACAAGAGGAGTGGGTAAATGAAGAGTAAGTCCAAGGAATTGTACTTTCAGGATTTGCAGTAGCACAAGATCATGATGAATTTACAAGAAAAGAGAAAAGTTTTGGAATTCAAGTAGAAGACGAAGAAGATGTCAAAACTCAGAATGATGATAGAATTCAGGAAGAGGATGAAAAGGAAGATGTATTCACAGACAAAGAGGAAGATTACATTGCATCAGAGCAAGGATTATTCTGATCCATTTGTCTTGGATACTCCCAAGCAATATTAATATTAGACATGGGGATTCTATGCAGTAGTTGAGACTGATTGGTCAACATTGTGGACAGTTGAGTAGCAGAGTCTTGGACAATATGGAAAGAGATGGATTTGTAAGAACACTTAGCAGATTTGGGAAGATATATGATAGTGGATGAAATCACGGACTCAGATATTGATTCATAGATTGGATTCATAGATTGGTCCAGAGAGTGGTTCAGAGAAAAAGTAATAATATCATAATGGATGATAATGATACATGAATATTTGAATGCTTATTCTTGAATTCTTTTTATATATGTCAGTTGATTACACAAGGAAGCACCAATGGAAAATAACTCTAAAAGGAATAAAACACAGGAAGGCCTATATTGATCTACACATAAGCATGCACAGAATTCATCGGAGAGAGTTTCAACAAGGAAGATTAGTAGCATAACAAACATGGAGACACACCCATAGGGGGAGATATTATTTTAACTAGGATTGGTTAGAGAAGGAAAAGTGTAAGATCAACAGGGGGAGTTAATCATTTGTCAGAGAGAGAGAGAGAGAGAGAGAGAGAGAGAGAGAGAGAGAGAGTAATCAGAGGCATGAAAACAGGGGGAGCAACCCCAACGATCATCCCAAAGGATAGTGTATATAGGGAGAGCATCCCCAAGGAGATTTCAGTAAGGGGGAGAATGAGTGTTGTCATGACTAAGTGTTTCCATCAATGCCAAAGAGGGATATTGTCATACAGTTGGTTTAGATTGATGGAGAGTTGGTTTGGATAGTTGGTTGTCATTGATTCCAACCCTTGGAAAGTGATATTTCATATTGATGTCAACCCTTGATTATGTTTGGTATCACATTCTAGTAGCTCCAGAGTTATGGGTAAGGGACCCAAGTTTTTTTTAGGTATAAAGGCATGAAGATCAGTGAATATGCAGGCAACACTATTCTATATGGATAGTACATATCGTGTTGTTTCTGATGATATGTGATGCGTCACGTAGTTCCTCACAGTTGAGGATATATGTCTTAGTGAAGTTGGAGAACCCTCATGAGTTATCTAGAAGCCCCTAGAAGGTGAAAGAAGTCAAATTATCCTAGAAGCTTCTAGAAGAAGTTTACTAGTCAAAGTGGTTGTAACTAGGAATTAATCATGACTTAAGTTGTTGCAAAAAGAAAATAATTAAAAATAAATTAGTTGTAGCTAGAAGTGGTGAGTTTACTATTTGTGGATAAAGTGGTTGTAAGTGGAAAAAGTGGTTAGAAGTGGGTTATCCCTAAAAGAAGGAAGTTGGGTAAAACAGTTAGAAGATAACCCCTAGAGGAATCTACTTGGAGAGTATAAATAAGAGAGAAAGGGTGTCTTATTAGCACCTATTGAGCACATTGAATATCTTTTATTTTTTGAAAGGATTATTGCAGGTAATCGTTGATACATCTAAAGTTACGCAAGTCTGAGGTAGAAAAGGAGGATTGACGGTGAAAGTTTCAGAGTTGCATAGTTTCAGAAAACCCTAGTTTTTTGAAGTTGTACGTGGGATGTAGAAGGTCAGGTCGCATACATATGCAGGCCACAGAAGGCCAGGTCACATACATCCATAGGATGAAAGAGGGAAGGTCGTGTACATGTGAAAATGGTCATGAAAATTTGGGTAGATTTGGGTTCCAGTTCCCTAGAGTCTGAATGTAAGTTCCTAGGAAGCTCTACAGTGATCAGGTACAACAGATCTATCTATAGGTTCAAAAGGTATGTCATATTCTTATGTGTAGTGG
The DNA here is from genome assembly GCA_009831015.1 of Picea engelmannii. Classification (NCBI taxonomy): domain Eukaryota; kingdom Viridiplantae; phylum Streptophyta; class Pinopsida; order Pinales; family Pinaceae; genus Picea; species Picea engelmannii. The sequence goes on along the minus strand of ML784046.1, from coordinate 157,237 downwards.
GATATTGTTATCTACATGAGATATGGTTATGGGAGATTGATGATTTTCCCTAGAGAGGTTGTTGGTTGTATGGAATTTATTGTATGAGATAGATATACAGAAGTACAGTGCTAGTATGTCTGGTATTTATCATTGGTACATCTTGTTGGGTTGAGTGTTGAGGCATATATTGTATTTCTTGGTACATGGTTGAGGGATTTTGGTTATGTTGTGTTGTTGAAGTTGTTGGTATATTTTGAGCCTGCATAACTGTGATGTTTTTATGTCTATTTGATGTGAGGGTGTATTACACGTGATCATGATTGTATGCACATGTATGGCACATGACTAGAGAGACATAGATGCACATGGTTTGAGTGATATTCTTGTGATATTGAGTTTGAGATATATGTTATCAGATATGATCTATTGAGGATATTCTTGGTAGAATTTGTTGGTATATGGTTATTACATGTTTGATGCATTGTTGATGTAAGGGCTTATGGTATTTGGTTTATGGAGAGTATGGTGTGTTGCTAGAGGTATCTTGTTGGTTATCTTGGTGATATTGTGCATATGGTTGAAATTTGCCTTGGTGATTGATCTTGGTGAGTAGATCTGATTTGGTTGATGAGATTGATGAGACAAGTTGTTGTGACAAGTTGTGTTGTGCATAGTTGATGTACTTGTGTTGGTTTAGATTGTTGGTATATGTTGGTGCAGGTTGATTATAGGTTATTGGTACGGGTTGGTTGCAGGTTGTTGGCACATATTGGTACAGGTTTATAGTGTTATGTTTCACAATGATAGTGTGGTGGTGGTTTCATCTGTTATTTGACACTTATATTCCAGGGCAGTTGGATGGGGCAAGGAAAGGGGGTTGTAGCCTCCTTTCAGATAGTGTCGGAGAATTAGGGAGTTGTAGTTTCCTCCAAGTTGGAGCCTAATAACTAGGTGGTTGTAGCCACATTCTAGTTTTAGTTGGAGAAATCAGGGGGTTGTAGCCTCCTTCTAGTTGGAGCTAGAGAATTAGGGAGTTGGAGCTTGCTTCAGGTTGGAGCCTAAGAAACTAGAGGGTTGGAGCCTCCTTCCAGTTGGAGCTAGAGAATTGGAAGTTGGTGCTTCCTTGAATGTAATTCTTGACATATAAGAAAATCATTATGTGATTTTCTCCAACATTGGGTGTCCATGTAAATATTGGTCTAATGTGTATTATGTGGATGTGTATATTATTGTTCTTTATGCACTAATGGATGCTAATGTTTATGATGCAATAATATATTGACAATGAACTGATGACCATTGTTGAACAAGTTAAAAGAACATATATTGTGTTTAAAAGGACTAATAAATGGTATACATTTCTCATTATTGATTCACCCCCCTCTCAATAATCCAAAAAAAATAATAATGAGTCTTTAAATACAAAGTAAATGTATTTAAATAAAGTAAAATATATTCGCCCTTCAAAGAGGACTGGGATTGGCTCCTGTGGACCATAAAATGAAAACACCTGAAAGATAAGAGAAGGAAAATAAAGAATCAACCTAAATCCCATGGAAAACCGAGTAGACAAAGGAAAAGTGATAAATTATTGTAGTGGAAATGGACAGAAGAAAAATTGAAGAGTGGAGTTTATGTTCGACTCACTATGATGGAGAAATCGTGCATCTTCACTTGCTTTTAGTTGGATCCTTTATAGACATTTTTTGTGGTTGAGGTGGCATGACTTCTCGAACCGTTTCTTGATTTTTTGATTCAGTATTTTCAATTAACGTCTTTTTCAACCATTCCTCAATGTACTCTCTCAAAGTTTCCACGATGATTTCATGTTTGGTTTTAATCTCGAACAACTGTCTTTCGAATTTCCTCATGTCTAGTTCTGATTGATGCAATGTTCATCCACCTCATCATTTTTGTTGATATATCGAACCAACCATATTTCAACTTCATTCTTGGAAAATTCTATGGTTTTAGTAAATTCATTATCGAAAGAAAATTTTAATGCTTTAAGTTGTCCCATTAAAGATTATTTGGTTAAGATCATGGAATCCATCAATAAATAGAGACCATCTAATTACTTGGTAAGACCCACAAGCTTAAGAAATAAATTACTCTTTTTATCCATTAGGGCCTCAGTTTCATTTATCATTTATATTAATTCTTTAATTCTCCTTAACCAACGAGCATTAATTTTCTTCATACGATAAGGCATAGGATTTTTTTGTTCCTTTCTCTGGGATTCATTTAAACTAGAAACTTTAGATGAAAATGTATTTACAGCTTCCTTGAAAATCCTTCATCATTCTCCAAATATTTCTACAAATATTATTTTAAATTCTCTATTATGGAGGAAAAGATAGCAATATTTTGGGCAAGCTCCCAAATTTCCTGAATTATATCAAACCACTTTTGTATGGCATCACCAACATATTTTCTTACAGCCTACAATAAACTTGATGAGCCTTTATATTTCGTACTGCTTTCGAGGATATCCTCCAATTCAAGTATAGGTTGCATAAAACTAAAAGGTTTTGGGAACAATGGTGTTGGTACCATAGCAACTTCTAATTCTTTTACTATTTTATTTAGTTCCAAATTCTCTTTCTCCATTTTTCCAATTGATTGTCTTAATGCATCTCTAGTAGCTCCATGAAAATATGTAATTTTAGATGGTGCTACTCCATCCAAGTGAATAGAATATTTCCATCGTTCAGATGAATTTTTATTATTGGTATTAAGTTTTTCTAATAGTAACTTTTGGTTTCACAATTTTAATCCACATGGTGCAAAGTTACAAACTCCTCTTCAAATATCTCGAGATCCTAAGTCATAATAGCATCAACTATTTCTATCGTCTCTAACAACCTTTGTGTAGACCAGTCAGGTTATTCAATTATTTCATCCATGTCCATAGCATGGGGACTTTCCTGGTCTTCTGGTACGTTTATTTCCACTAATGACATTTTATTTTTATTTTTGTAGGTGTGTGCAACATGTGTTTTCTCGAGGCTTTTTCTTGGTGGGTTTTTATTTCCACCGTCATCTGAGTTTCCAACTGGTGTTTTTCTAGAATCAATTACACTGATTATTTTCTTCATTCTTGATGGAGTGCTTCTTTGAGATGTTTCCAATGAGTTAGGGTTTTGATTTGTTGTTTCTTCGTCATTTTGTTTGTACCCCTCATTTGTACTATTTACTTCTCCTATATTATTTGAATTTTGGTATGTCACTAGTGTTGACAATTTGATTTTCATTGATGTCAACCTTCATAAATAGGTGAAGTATCATTGATTGATTGGTTTGAGAAGCATAGTCAATATTGGACATATTGTTATGAAGGTGACTTTAATGTCAAGCATTGCCTATATTGGACATAATGTTATGAAGGTGACTTGAATGTGAAGCATTGTCAATATTGGACATAATGTTATGAATGTGACTTGAATATCAATAGAAACATAATATTGAATAATATATTGTATGAGCCTGATATACTCATCCTATATTGTATAAGTTTGAGATTTTGTCATTAACATCCATGCACAAAAGAAGAAATTGTCCAAATAAAAAGGGTAAATGAATAATCCAATATGGATCCATGCAAATCACAAATAAAGAAGTTAATAACACATGGCTCATTAAAAGTGATTCAGAAAATCTCAATTGAAGAAGAGTTTGGAGATGAGACAGAATGTCAATGGTGGATTTTTGGTGAGAAATCATTGACACCATCGAGTCACAAGTCGAGTCGATTCAAACAAAAATAAGGTCGACTATCTAGAAGTTGATCGAATGCAAGACGAGTCGACCAACTGCAAGCCTACAGATTGACTAAAGTTGGAGAAGACAATTTGACCAATTTCAATACGATTCGAAGACAAGTCGACCAATTTAAGGTCAAAGTTGAAGGAAAATTGAGTCAGGAAATACAAATCAACCAAAGAAAGTCGAGATGACCAAAATCGAATTTCTCAAGTCAATTTTCTTCCAAGTCGAGTCGGTCCAAGAAAAAAGTAACCTAAAGTTTGAAGTAGAAGGAAACTTGAATACAATTCAGGTTGAGGTTGAAGCAAGATGGGTTGACTAGAATTGAAATACTCAATTCGAAATTTCTCCTAGTTGATTCGACCAAAAATATGTTTGTCAGTCGAATGAGGAAGCAAATACAAAAAAGGGTGAGACCAAGTCAAATATTTAGTGACTAGCAGTTGAGAGGGAACTGATTTTAATATAACCATCAAGTAAAATGTTTGCAAGTTGATTTTAAATAATCACCAACATAGGAGATATGTGGAGGTCGATTTAGACATTCAGGAAAAGGTAATATGTACTGAAGTTGATCTGGCATCCAACGACAAAAGGAAAATATGGGAAATTTTCCTTCAAAGAACCGCTTGGCATCCAACGACAAAAGGAAAATATGGGAAATTTCTCGCAATTCAACTCATTAGGAATGTTCTACAAAAAACCCATGTCGTATTATTTTAAAATTTGTTTCCATCACTCCACAATCTTCATACGAAAATCATTTTCTAAATTGGTGTACGAAAATCAATTAATAAAAGTTATCAATTGTTTTAATTAAATGAAGGGGTGCAATGTCTCATTCCAAAAGGACACATTGTTTCAAAGTGGCACCCTTTGGAGGACTATATAAGTAAAGGAATATGAAGGGAAGAAGGTGTCTTCATGGATATATATATATATATATATATATATATATATATATATATATATATATAATGGATTAAATGAAAGTTCATTCTATCAGGTTGGTGCATGTTTACAAGCTAAGCCTTGTCTATATATATAATGGATTAAATGAAAGTTCAATCTATCACGTTGGTGCATGTTTACAAGCTAAGCCTTGTCATGAGGATTGGATTCCTCACATCTCAGATAGATATGAGATCAAAAAACCGGGTCTTGTTATGAGGGTTGGATTCCGCATTTCTCAGTTGGATATGAAAAATACAAGTTGGTTCTTGTATCAGAGAGTTGGATCTCTTATATTCAGTTAAAGTTGAATATATTAAAGGATTGATTTTATATGTATTCATTCAAGTTAAATAAATAAAAGAATGATATTTTATATACTTCATACAGTTTGTGTTAAACATGTTTATGAATAATTAATTGAACTTCCTATATATTATTCAGTTAATTTAGTTCATCTATGAAAGTGTGAAAAGTAGCATACCCACCCAATTGCATATGTGTGGTGAATTTTCTATCTGGGTCAAAATATTCGACAAGTTTGGCTTCCTTCAAACCCATTTATTCATGATGTTCTTCCAACTCATTTAGGTGAGTTATGGGTTTAACAATACAATCCCCAATTTTCCATGGTAGGGGTATAAACTATTTTTTCCTTTTGTCGTGGAAGAAACAAGCCCAAGTTTTGCATTGCATGCATACTTCTTCAAAAAATAGTTTATCTAATGTATAAAATGGTAAGAGGAAAGGTTTCTCCTTACTCCCAAATACTCTAATTACAGTTAATTCTTCGAACAACTCATAAATCCATTTTATAGTGAGGAATGAAGTTTCTTCTAAGGATAGTCTTGATGTGCTCTATCCAAATATTAACCTTTCGAATTATGAGATGAAATTGTTGTGGACTGGGTAAAAAATGTATTAGGCCTTATGTCTATACAAAATTAAATACCACGCATAAACTAGCTCTAACTTAAAATCCACATGTTTTGCATGAGGAAAATCCTTATAAACATGGCCATAAGCAATGGTGAAAATGAGGTAAGAAGCCATATATAATGTATGGTTATTTTTTAGGTTATTCAACTAGAAAGAGATTTCAATCAAAATAAGATAACCCCAATCAATGATAGATTTTTCATGCAAGGAACAATGCATAGCATATATGACATTTCTTGTTACAAACATATTATATTCCAACCTGAGAATGCGAAAAAATAGACAAGCAAATTATCTGTATGGATATTTTATCAAGTTTACCTCAATTCTAGAAGTACCAAGGTTGTAGGTTGGATCTTCCAAATAGTTGGTCAACAGTCTGTTCACTTGCTTATGCTACTTCAAAAATTCATCAACTCCCTCCATCTTGAATCACAGAGTTGGTGCAGGTAGTTGTAACATTTTATAAAATGTTGAGGGAGCTAAATAAATGGGTTGATGGCCTTGAATTTAAATTATTCTTCGTTTAGAAATAAAATTATATCCACACCATTGAATGATATCTTTCATATCAGTTACTTCTAGAACACATCCTGCTAATGTGATTCCTGAGGTCCAGATTAGGTTTTCCTTCTTCTCACCTGGAGGAATATTTTTGTAGTACTCGTATTCCCTGGACCACTGGAACTGTTTATCTTCATGACCAAGAGTGTTCAATGTATCTCCAAAAAATACTTCCTTCTTCATACTTGACATATTTTTTGCTTTTTACAAAGGTGGTGCTATTGTCGATACTTACAAGTTGATATTTTTGTTTTATTTAAATTCCGCTACGTACTACCTTGGTAACTCAATCAGTCATAGATCATTCTTTAAATGCATTAGTTGTCATGGGACTTGGATTTATTGCGACTCTTAATCAATGCATTGTTAATTAATAACGACATTATGATTTTACGAGTGGTGGATGACGTGGAATTTTACAAGTGGTGGATGACGTGGAAAGGGTAATTAATTTGATAGGAAATGACGATGTGATGGTATGATAAATGGAAAGTGTTAAGTATGGAGGTGTAAAATGTTGTATGGAAAATGTTACGAAAATGCAGACTTGTGTGGTTGCGGGGTTGTGGACTTAAATGCTTGTGAAAAAATCTTCAGGAAAGGGTGACAATGGCCACATTGAAATTAAAGAATATGGTTAAGTGTTAGGATAAATGTGGATGTTATAGTAATATTTGCCTCACCCTATGCAAACTTTCGCAGAGCACCTTTTTCCATTTCCTATGCAGGCTTGAAGTCCCTTTTTGCAGTTCCTAGAGATAAAAATTGTATTTTTCCACATATACGCACCCTAATAGCTATATAACATGCGTATACATAGGTTTCACCATTGCAGCCCATGTGCATCGGGATTTTGTGCTCAAAAATAAAAAAAAATGGTGTCAGGTTTCCATGTCACGTCACGGGATCTATGATCCTTGACCTTCTGTATACACCTTCTGTATACTGGAAACGTTATAACTCGGCCCTTCAATTCCATTTGAAGGCTATAAATGGGCCATATCCAAGGTGTGTAAAAGGAGAGAAGAATTCAACTTTGAGAGCAAATTTACTCTGGAGAAATTATTGACTTCATATTGAGTCTACATCCCTTTGTCCTTTTAAGTCTAAACACATTGTTCAGCCCCCAAGCTCTTCCTTATTTGATGAAGAACCTCATTATCTCTCTTATATGAGCTTGCCTTTGGTGGAGGATTGAAGTGGTGGAGGCCCAGTTGGAAGGGACTTAGTTTCTCGGTTCCCAATGTGATGACACATAAGTTTGTCATTCATACACTTCTGTTGATTACATTTTAACACAAATACTCTTTTCTCGTCCAATTAACGTCTTGCAAATATTTGAATTGTTATTCCATGATCATATTTGTTATCAATATTGATGGATTATGCTATTAAATGTGATAAATTTATATATTATCACCATATGCTTGTGTATCTTGGTTGTTGAGGAGAAGTTGCAGGTGTATTGCTTGAGTCAAGTGCTCAACGGTTAGAACCAAGTACTTTCCATATTTGCAGGTGTATTGCTTGAGTCAAGTTCTCAACGGTTAGAACCAAATTGAAGGCAATTGAAGTTAGAACCAATTATTTTACTTGTTGAGTCATAACATCATCATTTTCACCTCCGCACCTTTTTGAGTAAACAAGGCCACTAAAAGTAACGTTGATAAATTTAAAATTGATTAGAAACAATTTTATTTTTTAGGGTACACAAACTAGTTTAGGATTTAGAGCCTTGGAATAAGATTTTGTGAGTAAACTTCTCCAAGGTTATTAAATTCAACATATGTGTACGACTAAGGGAGTGGTGAAATCCATTATATAATTGGTGACGTCAGGAGGCTCCTCTTACACCATAGTTAAGCACAAGGTCACATGAAGTTTGTTGAGGGGATATCCCCCCAATACCTTCTTAACGCCATAGATACTTATGTGGATCTATTTGTATATGGGGGTCTTGGTAGTACCCTTACCTCTGTGAGAGGCGGTGATTTAGAGATTTTGGTCTTTGCTACCCTGCCCATATGGCAGACCTAACTTATGATTATTCACCTGCGCATTGGTTATATCATGGTGGCTTATTTTCTTGACATAGGTACCACATATGTTACTTGCAGGGGTTATTCTGCAGGTACCCTGGGTTAGATAAGGGTCGGACAACACACATCCTTTATGGAAAATTACCTCTTCGGGGGGGGATCTGACCGACTATTTTTTAATCCCATGAGGGCCCTTATAATTGATTTTGACACCTATGATATTTTACATGGAGTCCCAGGCCCCTCTTGGGCGAGGCATACCTACTTTAGGGAGGGAGGCCCCTTTCAGCCACTTTATCTTGTTTGCGTGCATATTGGCCTTTTATTTATTTTGGTGTGCTCTTTGATTATTAGTTGGCCTTACGATTTGTTTTATATCTCAAGTATTGAGTCATCATAGAGCTAGACCATCTTCCCCGCAGGTCTCGTCGTTTATTAATATTGCCACCACATCTTGAGTCTTTTCCTTCTAAAAGGCGTAAAGTTATCAAATGTGGTACACACACCTCCACTTGCCAGACTTCAGATCCTACAAGGATGAGTACTGAGTCAATTTAGAAAGATATTGAGATTCCCTCAAATCCCATTCCCACTGTAGTTAATAGTGTTTCTTCGACACCTTCAACCACTACGGTTGTAGTGTCGACAGTTCCCATCATCTCTCCTATCCAGCCCGTGGTTGCTACTCAACCCATTATGAAAAACCCTTTTCGATATATTTTTTGTACACATGGATACAATACTCAGTCCATCCTTATGGCCTCTAGCCCTTTTTCTTATGGTATGTCGAATTTCACATCACAATTTTCATCCTCCATTCCAGCATCTAACCCAAATACTAGTATTGGGCTTGGGGGCATGTATCCTCCGCATATTCCTATCTCGTTTGGCAGTGATCATATCCCTCAAATAACTCCTACGGTTGGAAGACTACCTCCTTTTCACCCTGGCTCTAATCATGGTCTTAATACTCCTGGATGGAGTGGTCAACCTAGCAGACAAGTTGTTGCTTATGTTTCATCCTTTACACCTACCTCCCCCACGTCGATTCTAACCAACACGTTTAGCATGACGAATCCACCTGTATCCTCTGGATTCACACCCGAAGGAGGTCAATTTCACACCTTGGGAAACCCCCAACCTAGAGGTACTCTTGCTAGGGGGAATATTTACAACCCTCATCATAACATTCCTACTAAAATGGTGCCCAACCAACCCCTTATGAATCATTTTGGAGGAAAGTTTTACAATCCCGAAAAAAGCCATGGTGCATACCAGAACCCTGGATGGGTTGTGATTCCCCAGCAACAATATTTCCCGAGAGCTTGGGACCAAATACCACAACCTTGTCTCCCTTTTCTAGCCATGCTCAATCTACCAGACTTTTCTATATTAATGAATGATCTTGTGCATCATGGCCACCCGTCCCCACGAAGATTCCTTTAGATATTTCAAAATTCGAAGGAAAGAATGGTGAGGATCCTGGTGATCACATCACTACTTTCCATATTTGGTTCTCTTCTAATTTCCTTAACAATGATTCTATTTGTTTAAGATTGTTTCAATGCACCCTCACAGGAGTTGCAGTAAAATGGTATATAGAGCTACCTGGGGGGGTGTACGAAACTTTTAATCATATGGTTTTAATCTTCCTCAACCACTTCGAATTGTCAATTCGTTATGATTTCGGCATAGAACTTTTGTCACCCTTCCTCCAAAACAAATCCACCCATATCTCAGATCACATCCAAGAGTGGTGTAGACGAAAGAGGTTGATAAAGGCCTACATACCTCTAGAGTTCCTTTTAGAATGGTTCCTTAATTATTTACAACCTTATATTTCAAAATATGTTTCCACATATGGAGTTACTTTTGAGGAAGAAGTGGTTTTTAAAGCCCAACAGTTAGATCTTATATATGCTCAGTTTGGGATGTTATACGAAATTCTTCCAAATGCACCGAGGTCAAGTTACGACCCTAGAAAAAATCTCGGACCTCGTGACAATGGTATTGTAGGTTCCGAAAATGTGAAATATATAGACTTGGTGACAATCAGTTGAAAGAGTTGTCTCTAAACTGGACTGTAGGAGGGAAAGCTTTATCTGTGTGCTCCACTCCCACTCAGTCGACAGATGTACATTTTTTGCAGTCGTCGATAAACCTGAATGGTAACCAGCAACCAAGAGGGAATAAAAATAAAGGACGGGATAACAACAGCAAGGGTGGGAAGAATCATAATAATAAACCCAAGGAAAATGGTAATTGATGTAGGAGGATCGCTCCACCTCATAAATGTGTCATCATTCCATCACATCAGTGCACATTTTAGAGAGGGAGAAGCATTAACCCTCCCATTTTTAAATTTGAAATATGATCCTATACGGGTCCATGTTGTAAGCTTGAGTGAAAACCAAGCCATATCTCTAAACAGGAAGAAGATAAGGTTGCCTTTAATGGCTGACAGGTTGATGGCTCTAGGTTCAATTCAGACTAGATGGACATTTATGAAACTTCAATGTAATAGATGAGGTTGGGTGAAGGAGAGGATAATCTCATAGATCCCTCTTTTGTAAAATGAGACGTAGGAGGTCTTAGAAGCAGAACTCAGGATAGAGTTAGGTTAGGAGAAATTGAGAGAAATGAGACTTTGTTACAGTCCATTTTTTGTAAACATCTGTATAGACACACAGAGATAATAGAAAAGAAGATTTTCCTGCATATAGTGTGTTTATGTATTTGTGTTTATCGTTATGATTTTATATGTCATTCATGTTCTGAATGTATGAACTTGTGAAGTATTGTATGAGTTTCAATTGTTTCTCGTCTTTGAGTTTCGAGTGAAAGGAGTACATGTTGTCTGTAAGGAGTGCGTTGACAGAGGTAAGTTAACCTCAGAGAAGCTCAGGAGAGATATCGTTGAACCTTCATCAACAAAAGTGCAAGGAGCGCATAGGAGGAACTCTGTGTTGAGTTCAGAAAGAGATAGAGTAACTGAGAACTATGTAGAGATCTACAAGGTGTACATCGAGCAAGAGGAAAGCCAAGAGGGACAGAAGAATTTATTTTTAATAAATCCTTCAATCTGAGTTATCGAAATCCCGAGAACACAATGAGTGCATGGGAATTAGGAATCATTTAAGGATCAAGATTATAAGGGATAAAACTTTTCAGAAGTGTTGACGAGATCCAAGAATCGGACTCCTAGGAGGAGAAAAGGTTTGAAACATTAGAAGGCTAATAAATCTTCTAAGCTGGAAGAAATCAAAAGCTCAGGAGGAGGAGTGACACTGGTCGTTGGACCATAGAGAAAAGGATCAACAACCGTCTAATCTGTGTAAGGTGAACGAGCCTCAATGATTCACATGCATAGAAAAGAGAACTTATCAAGGTTTGAGACTTGAGATTTTTTAAGCCAAAAGAGCTGGAAAGACGAAGTGAAATCTCAGTCGTTCGATCATTTGAAGTGGACCTGAGCTGTCAGATCGTTCGAAGTGAACCACAGGTGTCGAATCGACCAAGTGAATATGAGCTATCAGATATCGTAAGCTCAAGAGGAGGCAAGATTGAAACTTGATATTCCTGAAGCACGAAGAGCCGAAGAGCCAAAGAAAATCTGGACCGTTAGATCCAAAAGGGTACGTATCAGTCGGTCATGATATCTAGAGGGAGGAAAAGGTGAAAGGTTGAAACATATGAAGCCCGAATAACCGAAGATTCGAGAGTCGTCGATCTGCAAAGGGACACTTGTCAACATATCGTGAGCTCCAGGTAAAGTGTAGTGGGGTTTCAGTTGATATCTGATATTGTCGAATCCCGAAGATCCGTAGTAAATCTAGACCACCAGATCTACAGGAGATGTGGCATGAATTCATGGACTCTGGGTAAAGTCCCAAAGTGATTTGTAGCAGTGGATATAAGAGAGACGTGGCATAAATCCATGCACTCCAGGTAAAGACCTGAAGTAATCCTTGATCGTCAGATCAGGAGGACATGTGTCAGTGGATTATAGCCTTCAGTTAAAAGAATTTGGAAAAAGAGTGAAGTTTGAGATTTAAGATCTCAGAAGTCCGAAGACCCGAAGGAGATCTCAACCGTTGATCGAGAATAGGGTCACAGGACCGTTGATCAGACTTGAAAGGTCAAACACCTGAAGTAAAGGAAGGGTCATTGATTGAGCATGACAGGTGTCCATAGATCTTCAACTCCGGAAGATTGAAGTACGGATGAAGGAAATGTTTAACATTTGAGATTTCTGAAGTCAGGAAATCTGAAGCGATGAGAGTCTTCGATGTAAAGGTGGACATGTGGCGCCATATCCAGAACTCTAGAGAAAATCGAAGGGGGAAAAGTTTGAAGACCCAGAGAAGATCTTGATCATTGATCGAGAAGGGAGTCGTAGGACCATTGATCTAGTTGAGGAGACCAAAGTCCCGAAGAGGGAGCATAGCCATTGATTGGGGAAAATACATTTCAACAGATCTACTTCGGAAGATAATTAGTCATAGGTAGCGAGAGTTTGAGATTTGAAAATTCTGAAGTCTGGAATAGTGAAGGAGATCACATCCGTTGATCCAGAGGAGGTAGATCTAGTCCATAGATTTGGAACATGCAGATCTAAACCGCCAGTTTAGACAATACTGTCAAGATCAGGAGATTGACTATCTCGTAGCATTTCGGGGATAGGAGTTGCGCGGACTTTAAAACATCGAAGGTAGGTCACAATCGAGTAGTCACATAATGTCATCGCCCAAGGACACATGCCAAGAAGGGACTTAGAAAAAAGGAGCTTGTGGAGAGTGAGAAGTTGATATTTCTGAAGGCCGAAAACCTAAAGTAAATTAGGGTTGTCAATCTGAGAAGGGAAATCAACGGTTGGGAATCATTGTGGGGAGAAGAGGCAAAATTAGAGAATGTGCTAGTTCACAGGACGCAATGCACTGAAGTGGTTGATCTTGTCGAGGTAGCAGATCAACGGTCTCTATCAAAAGGAGATCAGGTGAGCACTTTCATATTGCGATAACAGGGCTCTTTCGTAAAGGGTGAACACATTGACGACCCACAATTGTTGTGAATTGTTGATCGACGAGTAGGTTGATAACGGTCAAACCATGATCATAGAAACCAGGCAAGTCTGATAGGGCCTGCACACAAAATAAAAAGGGGCCTGTGTATAGTTGAATTGGGTTCAAAGAGGAACCCGAAGGGTCGACTCAGCATTTAGAAAGATCCCAGACCGAGAGGTTGCATAACCCCAGGAGGGTAGGGGGGCTACATCAGGTGGTATCAGAGCTTGAATTTTTGTCTGTATATTTCAGGAGAAAGAGGAGAAGATTGAATTTTTCTTACAGACAACAGACAAGAAGGAGGTGAAAGGAGATAACCTGGTAACATTAGATGATATCATAGGTTCAAATTTGTCTGTAGACAACAGATGAAAGGAAGAAAAAGTATTTATTCTCTATGAGGAGGTTGTTGCATGTGTGTAGCAGCAAAATTTAAACAACCAAGTGAGTTGTGAGAGAATATGGAGATGCTCTCGGATGTGGAGTGACCCGTAGGCTTTCCAGGAGGGCAGGTAGAAAGTGAAAATGGCTATTGAAGGCCATGAGCATGTTCGAAGAGAAGACCGCAAGCAGAAATGAAATCCAGAGATGGATTTGGAGCTCAATGAGATCAGAGCAAGGATGGAACAACTAGCATTGAGGATGCAACGAGAGGCAAAGATACACTGGAGGTATGAATGTACTCTGAATAGGAAGGCAAAATGGCATGTTCAAAAGTTGTTGGCCAGAAAGCAGCAACAAGAGTTAAGAAGGTGGCTGAGGGAATTATAAGACCTAAGTGATACAGAGGAGGAACTGATTTACATCTGTGAACCAGAAATTGGGAGACACCTTAGTGATGAGGAGGAGGTGAGATCAGTTAAAGATTTCATAAACTTCCAAGTTGGAAGAAATGGACTTTCAAGTTGCTAGGTGGGAAATGGAAAAAGATCAATTGAAGGTCTCATATACTACCAGAGTAGCAGTGATGAAAGTTACAATTTCCAAGTGGGAAATGAGATGGGATCGGTTGATCTCATAGACTTCCAAGTGGGCAAAAGAGAAGTCCCAAATTGTCAGGTGGATAGGGGGGAATAAATGAGGTTGTCAGAAAGTCTTAGGAGCTCAAAATTGGGTTCAGGTCAGCAAGGAGTGTTGATAAGTGAAGGTTCATGTGGATTTGCAGACCATGTGAATGAAGATGATGAGAAGTTAGAAACTCTCACCATCCAAAAAGAGGATCAGAGGAGCATTATGATTATTGGAGGGATCAAGGAATTCCTACCAAGAAGCCAAGTAGAGTCCAGTGCACATGATGAGAGTGCAGCAGAAGAAGAAAGACAACCAGCAGAAACTGTCAAAGAGGAAGAAATGGAGTAGACATTGATGTCTACCCTAGCAGAAGGAGAAGAGAATTCAGCAAAATTGCTCAAAATTCTTATCTAGGAAGTTGAACAAGAGATGGTTACATCACTGGAGCCTACAGCAGAAGGAGAAGAAGAAAACCTAGACTTTGTTGAACTGTATGAATAATTGGAAGCCCGAGAGAGAGGGGTAATGGTGAAAATATTACACATCCAACAGGCTAAGTTGGAGACATATGGAGGAGCATACCATCCTAAGGAACAGCTGGAAGAAGATGGACTTGAACCAACACAAGAGGATCTGACAGAAGGTAATTTGTCAGAGAAGGAAGTTGAGCAACAACTCAGTGATGAGACTGTAGAACTGGAGTTTGCAGCAAGATGGAAAAATAATGCCACTGAAAAATAAGACGACATGGGGGATCAAGATGATCTACCCACTAGTAAGGAAGACTTGAAGCTGAGAAGACTGCATAAGAAGAGCCATCCACTGGAGCACCTGGACAGAGTGATAGAGGAAATAATAAAGTTGATGTTAAGGTTAGAAGAAGCAGTCAACAAAGGGAAGATGAACAAGGGAGAACCTGCAACAGTAGCAGGGAATAAGAAGAAGAAGAAGAAGAGCTACCTGGGGGGATGTACAAAACTTTTAATCATATGGTTTTAATCTTCCTCAACCACTTCCAATTGTCGATTCGTTATGATTTTGGCATAGAAATTTTGTTGTCCTTCTGCCAGGACAAAGCCACCCATATCTCGGATCACATCCAAGAGTGGTGCAGACGGAAGAGGTTGATCAAGGCCTACATACCTCTGGAGTTCCTTTTAGAATGGTTCCTTAAGTATTTACAGCCTTATATTTCAAAAGATGTTTCCACATCCGGAGTTACTTCTGAGGAATAAGCGATTTTTAAATCCCAACAGTTAGATCTTATATATGCTCAATCTGGGATGTTATACAAAATTCTTCCAGATGCACCGAGGTCAAGTTACGACACTAGAAAAAAGCTTGGACATCATGTCGATGGTATTGTAGGTTCTGCAAATGTGAAATATATAGACTTGGTGACAAGAAGTTGAAAGAGTTGTCTCTAAACCAAACTGTAGGAGGGAAAGATTCATCCTTGTCCTCCACTCCCACTTAGTCGGCAGATGTACATTCTGTATAGTCGTCGATAAACCCGAATGGTAACCAGCAACCAGGAGGGAATAAAAATAAAGGAAGGGATAACAACTGCAAGGGTGGGAAGAATAATAATAATAAACCCAAGGACAATGGTAATTGATGCAGGAGCATCGCTCCACCTTAGCAACGCGCCAGCATTCCAACACATCAGCGTGCATTTCAGAGAGGGAGAGGCATTAACCCTCCCATTTTTAAATTTGAAATATGATCCTATACGGGTCCATGTTGTAAGATTGAGTGAAAACCAAGCCATATCTCTGAACAAGAAGAAGATAAGGTCGCCTTTAATGGCTGACAGGTTGAGGGCTCTAGGTTCAATTTAGACTAGATGGCCATTTATGAAACTTCAATGTAATAGATGAGGTTAGGTGAAGGAGAGCATAAGCTCGTAGAGCCCTCTTTTGTAAAATGAGACATAGGAGGTCTTAGAAGAAGAACTCGAGATAGAGTTAGGTTAGGAGAACTTTAGAGAACTGAGACTCTTTTACAATCTAGTTTTTGTAAACATCTATATAGACACACGAAGATAATAGAAAAGCATTTTTTCCTCCATATAGTGTGTTTATGTATTTGTGTTTATCGTTATGCTTTTATATGTCATTCATGTTCTGAATGTATGAACTGGTGAAGTATTGTATGATTTTCAATTATTTCTCTTCTTTGAGTTTCGAGTGCAAGGAGTGCACGTTGTCCACAAGGAGTGTGTTGATAGAGGTGAGTTAACCTCAGAGATGCTCAGGACAGATATAGTTGAACCTTCATCAGTGAAAGTGCAAGGAGCACACAAGAGGAAATTTTTGTTGAGTTTAGAAAGATATAAAGTCACTGAGAACTCTGTAGAGCTCTGTAAGGTGTGCATCGAGTAAGAGGAATGCCAGGAGGGTGAGAAGAATTTATTTTCAAGAAATCCTTCGATCTGAGTTATAGAAATCCTGAGAACGCACAGATTGCGTGGGAAGTCAGAATCCTCTAAGGATCAATCTCAGAATGGATAACACTTTTCAGAAGTGCTGACGAGATCTAAGAATCATACTCGTAGGAGGAGAAAAGGTTTGAAACCTTTGAAAGCTGATAAATCTTCTAAGTCAAAAGAAATCAGAAGCTTAGGAGGAGGAGTGACAGTGGTCGTTAGATCATAGAGCAAAGGATCGACAACCGTTTGATCTGTGTAAGGTTTACGATCCTTAACGCTTCGCATGCACAGGAGAGAGAACCTATCCAGGTTTGAGACTTGATATTTCCGAAGCCCGAAGAGCCGAAACTCAGAAGTGAAATATCAGTCGTTCGATCATCCGAAGTGAACCTGAGTCGTCGAATCGTCGGAAGTGAACCTGAGGCATTGGATCAACCAAGTGAATCTGAGTCGTCAGATATCGTAAGCTCGGGAGGAGGCAAGCTTGAAACTTGATATTACCGAAGCACAAAGAGTCAGAGAGATGGAAGGTATGTATCAACGAGTCATGAGATCCAGAGGGAGGCAAAGGTGAAAGGTTGAAACATCTAAAACTTGAATAGCCAAAGAGATGAGAGTCGTCAATATGCAAGGGGAAACTTGTCAACAGATCGCGTGCTTTGGGTAAAGTGTAGCGAGGTTTTAGTTGAGATATGATATTTTTGAATCTCGAAGATTTGAAGTAATCCAGACCACTAGATCTAGAGGAGATGTGGTGTGAATCCGTGGACTACGGGTAAAGTCTCGAAGTGATTCGTAGCGTCGGATATAAGAGAGACATGCCATAAATCCATGCAGTACTCTAGGTAAATACCCAAAGTAATCCTCGATCATCAAATTAGGAGGACACGCGGCAATGGATTATAGACTTCATATAAAATCATTGGGAAGAAGAGTGAAGTTTGATATTTGAGATCTCAAAATTTTGAAGACCCGAAGGAGATCTCGACCGTTGATTCACAAGAGGGTCATAGGACCGTTGATCCGAGTTTAAAGGTCAAACACTTGAATTAAAGGCAGGGTCGTTGATTCAGTAGGACGAGTGTCCATAGATCGTCATCTCCAAAATATTGAAGTACAGATGAAGGCGAGGTTTGACATTTGAGATTTCCAAAGTCTGAAAATCTGAAGCGACGACAATTGTCGATGTGAAGGTGGACGCATGGTTCCAAATCTAGAATTCTGGAGAAAAGAGGAGGGGGAAAGTCTGAAGACTCGGAGAAGAGATTGATCATTGATTGGGAAGGGAGTCATAGGACCATTGATCTGGTTGAGGAGACCAAAGTCCTAATGTGGGAGCACAACCATTGATTGGGGAGAATACATGTCAGAAGATCTTCCACTTTGGAAGATAATTAATCATAGGTAGCAAGGGTTTGAGATTTGAAAAGTCTGAAGTCCGGAATCACGAAGGAGATCACATACGTTGATCCAGAGGAAGTAGATATGGTCCATAGATTTGGAACGAGTAGATCTGAACCACCAGTTTAGACAATACTGTCAAGATTAGGAGATAGACGGTCCCATAGAATTTTGGGGATAGGAGTTGTGCGGACTTTAAAACATCGAAGTTAGGTCGCAATCATGTGGTCACATAAGGTCATCACCCAAGGACACATGCGAAGAAGGGGCTTATCAAAAGGGAGCTTGCAGAGAGCGAGAAGTTGAGATTTTCGAAGGACGAAAACCCGAAGTAAATTAGAATCGTCGATATGAGAAGGGAAATCGACGATAGGGAATCATTGCGGGGAGAAGAGTTGAAATTAGCAAACACGCTAGTTCATAGGCCACAATGCGTTGAAGTCATTGATATCATTAAGGAAGGAGATCAACGGGCATGATAAAAAGGAGATCGGGTGAGCACTTTCATATTGCGAGGACAGGGCTCTTTTGTAAAGGGTGAGCATGTTGACAACCCATAATTGTTGTGAACCATCGATCGACGAGCAAGTTGATAACGGTCAAACCATGATCATAGAAACTAGGTGGGTCTGACAGGGCTTGCACACAGAAGAAAAAGGAGCATGTGTATAGTTGAATTAGGTTCAAAGAGGAACCCAAAGAGTCGATCTTACTCAGCATTTAGAAAAATCCTAGACCGGGAGGTCGCAGAACCCCATGAGGGTAGGGGGTTTTATCAGTAATAATGAGAAGTTGAATAATAATGTTGGTCAGGGAAAGAAAGAAATGAAAAAGGTGAAGTTTCCCTGCAATATTTGTACAAATGATCACCTTACCCACTTGTGCCCCAAACTTGCAGAAGTTGTGAGGATTTTATATCTACCACTCGATGTGCTGACTAATCCCTTTCCACATAATAAACACATGGCCTCGAGCTCCTTGAATGTGGAGATTGGATGTCAAAACCCATTGGTGCAATACGGTGACTATCTATCCATCAGTATGGTTAAGTCTCAGGTTAATGTAACCACTCGGTTTCACGATTAAAGTTCTTCATAGACTGTACTTGGTCTAAACTCTCCCCCTCTGTCAGATACTCCTTTACACATCGAAAAACTAGAGCCTTCGCCTTAGATTCCAAAAGGAGTACTCAAGCACTCTACCCACAACCGTAATGCTAGATCCACCCAGAATTACTCTATTGTTGAGGATCTCGATCAAACCCCTTGTGCGATGTCAGCTCTGGAGGTACTCTAGACATGTCCTTCACAAAGGAATGCCTTGCTATCTGTGTTAGGATCTCTACATCCCTATGGCTCTAAGGTTATCAAGTTTGACGTCACGTATGTGAAGCCTCTCTTTCCTTACCATGTGGCATTCCAAATCCACGTGTGTTACTCAAAGTATACCATCGAACACACTTTTATTGATGAAGGCACTGCAACATGTGTGATGTCCTTAACCTGTTGGAAAGCCATTGGCTCTCCAACCCTCTCTCAGTCTCCAACCATGTTGAATGATTTTGACGGTCATTCTTTCTACCCTCATGGCATTCTTCCTGCCTTCCCGGTCCAATTAGGTGGGAAGACAGTGGAGATGGATTTCAAGGTGGTTGATGTGCCCCTTAAATATAACTTGTTGCTAGGATGTAACTGGACTTATGATATGATTGCAATCGTATCATCTGTCTTGCGCACTCTATGTTTTTCTCACAATGGGAAGATTGTGATGACTGACCAGTTGTCCTTTGTGTACGCTAACCCCAATGCATTGGTTGGACCATCGATCCCCGTGTTCGACAATTCTCAGTCGGCAACTAAGAATATTGGTGTCAGAATGTATTCATCCATTATGGGTACCTTTGACTTCGTGGCACCAATTCATCATATCTATGCCATGTCTAGTATGTTTGCGTCATCAATGAGGTTTGTTCCTTTCTGCACTTTGTATTTTAACAATCCTTGGACCCTACCTTCCTCGACTAAGTCTTGTGAAGGTCATTCACATACTGGAATGGCTATACCACTGTCGGTGGCAGAGATAGTTTATTAGGTCATTCTTGACTCTTCCGTCAACCTAAATCCTGTCACTTCGCATACGGACGAGGAGGATCATGTTCTTAAGCCCGTATGGGCCACTTCATTTTCTTTCTCACCTGACTGCCTCAATGATACTTTACCCTCGGATGAAGAAATCATAAAGGCCATGAATGTTTCTGGTAGGCCATGGGATGATATGCACCATCTCTCTTATTTCCTCCCATAACTTTCTAGAATCGAACAAGATGATTTTAGATCTACCTTGAGAGAGATAGTCAGTCACGTCGTAGTTCCACTTGATATGCACAACATTTATGCCGAAGGAAACATGGCAAGTATCTCTCCTATCGTCATGATCGATATCTCTCGTATTCATGGTAAGGTTGAAAATGTATGTATCGGTGTGGATTGGTCACCGAAAGAAATTTTGATCTACACCGTGCTCTTCAAATAATTCTTCGATGTATCCACCTGGTTATATGAAGAGATTCTAGGAATTGACCCTCAAATTGTCAAGCATGGGATTAAAGCCTACTCGGATACCAAACATATTTGACAATGACTTAGATTTTTCAATCCTAGGAAGGCCCTTGCTATTAAGGAAGAGGTGGAAAAACTGCTTAATGTTGGCTTTATCTACCCGGTTCCCTTGCCTAAATGGGTATCCAATCTCGTTCCTGTGAATAAGAAGCAAGGAACCATCTATGTATGCATGGATATTCGAGACCTGAATAAGGATCGTCCTAAAGACAACTTCCTGACACCCTTCATTGATCATATTCTTGATAAGTGTGCAGGAAGCGAGGTTTTTTCATTTATGGATGTATTTTCAAGATACAACCAAATTCAGATTAAGCCTGAGGATCAACACAAAACATAATTTATTTTTCCTTAGGGTACTTTCGCATACCAGAAAATTAATTTTGGCCTTAAAAAAAATGGAGCAATCTTCAAACAAGCTATGACCTTCTCATTTCATGATCTCAAGCATATAGTCGAATCTTATCTCGATGATCTTTATGTTCACTCCCGCAAGAGAGTGGATCAATCTACCCACCTCCGGCTAGTTTTTGAAACATGTCGCTATTACCACATCCATTTGAACCCTCATAAATGCATCTTTTGCATTAGGTCAGGTCGTTTTCTAGGATTCTTAGTCTCTGAGACTGGGATCATGGTGGATCTGTTACAAGTTGAGGAAATACTTTGATTGCCTCCACCACGCACTAATCGTCAACTTCAAGGTTTACAGGAGAAAGATAACTTTTTATGTCAGTTTATAGTAAACTATGCCAACATTACTAAGGGTTTCATGTGTCTCTTGAATAAGGACACTCCTTTTATCTAAGATCAGTGAGCCCAGGAGTCCTTCGATGCTCTAAAGAAGACCTTGGTATGGACACCTCTATTGAAGCCTTCAAACTACAGTAGAGATTACTTGCTTTATATCATCGTGTCCGAAGGGAATATTATTATGGCTTTAGTTTAGGAGGATTATGAGCTCCGTGAGCACGTTATTTACTATCTTATTCAAAACTTAGTCGACCCTGAACTCAAGTATTATCATGTCTAGAAGCTAGCTTTGGCTGCAATTCACATGATTTAACTATTACGACACTATATATTGCTTTGCAAAACTATTGTGGTTGTCGATGTCAATCCATTTCAATACGTCCTTGCTAGGCATATCATAGGGGGGGAATATAACAAATGAATTGTCATCTTACAAGAGTTTGATCTTAATTTTGCCTCGGCAAAATCCAATAAATCATTATCTTTTCCTGAGTTAATATCGGACTTCCCTCAGTTGGATGAGGATGTTATTCATGTTGATTCATTTTCGTATGAACACATTTTCCTTGTCTCGTCGTCATACCCATGGTATGGAGATATTGTGATATATCTTCAAACCTTGAAGTTCCCTCTGCATCTTTCGAGAGATGATCGACGATGCATATGATACCAAGATAAGAACTAACTTATCATCGGTGACACTTTGTATCATCGAGGAGTAGATAATATATTGTGGCATTGATTGAATCACGAAGAATTGAGTCTATTCTTAACGATTGTCATAGTGGGGCTTGTGGTGGTCATCTATCTGGACTTGCGACAGCCCAAAACATTTTGTGAGCTAGTTATTTTTGGCCATCTATTTTTAAAGATTGTGTCTAAGCAGTTAAGAAGTGTCACCCCTACCAGGTGTTCACTCAGAATATGTGCTCGCATCTAGCCCCTCTTCACCCAGTCATTACCGTCGATCCCTTCACCAAGTGGGGGGTGGATTTTGTGGATTGCAACCCAACTTTAGTTGGGGGGAATCATCATATTATCATGGTCATCGACTACTTTAATAAATGGGTCGAGGTCATGCCTATAGTTAAATATGATGGTAATACTGCTAAATTTTTTGTGCTCAATCAATTTATAACTAGGTTCAGAATCCTGAGTGAGATTGTCACTGATCATGGTAGTCACTTTCAGAATGAAATGATGTAATAATTAGCATCGAAATTGGGGTTTAAACATGGTCATTCTTCCCCTTACTACCTGTTGCACCTATTTTGTCACCTAAATGGGAAAAATAGAGGTGCTTACAAGCTTGGTTGGGTTAGCTAAGAAAGACAACAGTAAATGAAAGGGTTAGAAGAATAAACATAAAAGACTAAGCTAAGAATTAAACTAGGAAGGGAAAAAACAATTAAACTATTGTGCACAAGGACATAAGAACAAGAAACAAACAAGACTCATGTCACCAATGGAAAGGATTTTATTAGTGAAAGGAAAACACCAAAGAGAAAGGGGACTTTGGGTCCCTTCTTCCTCCAAGGGAGGGCTCTTGGACCCCCAACATTGAGCTCTTCTTACAACTTGAAAACTTGAAAGAAATGGTGAAAGAATCCCAAGCTAACCCACTCAAAAGGTGATGTGGATTGCCCAAATGGAATGGTGCTAATATGCTCTTGATGAGAAAAGAGGTTTCCCCAAGAGAATAGCAACAACATAACCTTGCAAATGAATTCTTTGAAGATGTAGTGCACCCATAGCCTTGTTTTATAGCACCACTTTGAAGTATTGTGCAATCAGCTTTTAATGTGAAAAGGGGTTGTTTAGGGCACCTTTAGGTCTTTGACCAGCCACCTAACCGGATCCAGCCAAGATTTGGATGTCAAATCGACTTGGAAGCTAAACCAGAAGTGGGTGGGAGGTCGACCAACATCATAAATGCATCGTTCTCAGGTGTGCACGGATTTTAGCATCCACAGTCATGCATCATGTGCATGTCTTCTTTTCCTGCGTTTCTTGATGGCGCATGTGCGTGTGCGCTCTATATAGTCATAGTGCATCCTAATTTTATAACTGGTTGGATAGTTTTGGACCTTTTGGAAATGATTTTTTGGTAATTTTGGTCCATGGGTGAACTAATAGTTGTTTGAAGATGTTGGATTCCTGTAACCATTTGCGGATGAAATTTCAATGATAACAAATGCCCCCTAATGGATGAGGTTAAGAGCATATGGATAGCCAAAATTCATCAATGTTTCTTCTACTGAGAGTATCGTTGTAAGAAAGAGCGATAGTGAGAGTATCAAGAGTGACCCATTGGAGGGAGAAGGGAACCTATAGGACCCAACCTTTCGCAAGGTGTGGAAAATAAATTGTGTACAAACGAGGCGGGCATGCCCCATGCTCATGTCATGTAACTCAAAAAAGGGTGTTGTACAGTAACTGAAACTGTGTGTTGATGTAGACAGCTACAACGCCCTCGAGGGTGGTTTTGATAAAGGCAAAGGACAATTCTGATGAGGAAAAATACTCTGAACAGTAGGCAATGATACCTGTAAGAAGTATCACGGATTCTGTGGGTATTGATATCCCAACAAAGTTCAGAGGTCTTCAGAAAATATAAAAAACAACTGCAATAGTCGCAAAGTAAGACCCACTGTAACATGAGAAAGTGTTGAAGTCGAATGTTATGGGGGTCAACGACAGCAGAGAGCAATGATGGTTCTCCCTATGCCATCTGAGACTCCTCATTGTAAACGTAATGAGAGTCAAGATATTGTCACCCTTCTAGAAACTATGTTGATGTTGACAAAAAGGGAGACGTGACTCCAAGAAGCAAAGGGCTTTGTGAAATCCACTAGGTGAGGTTAATGTACATGAACGAAGTCAAGATGCATGGAGCTCAAGACTGCCCTTGGTTGGGGATATATGTGAAGTATAAGTGGTCGAAACCATTCAACTAGGTCAAGTGTCAAGGGAACAATGAGACGTGGGATAAGTTGTGCCAAAGGCGGTACAAAGTGAACAAACTCAGAGAGAAGAGGTAGGTGGCTTATGGGATACTCGTAGTTTATGGACAATGTCAACAGGAGTAGGTGATAAGGAATGCCCCAACCAAGGGCAACATGGGTTATGTTTGCCAAGACGGTCGCCAAAGGTGATGACAAAAATCTATGTAAAATGCTGGAAACAACGGCTGAATTACAAAAAGAATTAAAAAAATCAGTGGGGATAATAATGCAAATATAGAAATGGGTGCCCCAGTGTAATATGGCTTGGCCTAAGGATGGCGCAAGTTGGTTAAAAAAAAAGTGGAGGGTTGGGGCCCCATAGGCGGGTTTCTATAGTAGGGAAATGTATGGAAGGAAATCTAAAGATGGGAAAACGGGCGGTGGATGAAATGGATGGTAAATGGTGTTGCAGGAGTGTAGTCAAAATAAAACCATGAGGAAGTTCCCTGGGAGTCCGTTGAGTAGGCTAGAAAAATGAGGATAAGGAGTATGTGGTTGATTCACGACATGATGTAAGACTATCGGGACTCCCATCCCTAAAGGTTGAAAACAGCATGAGTGTCAAAGTGCCAAGGGGGGCTATGAAGGGAACAACTCATGTGGGGGATGTTAAGATTTTCCATTACACCAAAACCCGCAGGTGTTAGTAAACTTCTAAATCAGAAACATCACCTTGAGTGGGTGGTTAGTCCCATGTTCCAAGCATGGTGGTTATTCCACGAGAGGTTTGGAGGTTAGTCCAACACCCCTAGTCCATGAGAGGTGCGGCGGTTAGTCCAACACCCCCCCCTCCGACGTAACTCGAGGGAATTGAACCTGGGCCAAGGCTCTGATACCATGTTCGACAACACAGGTATTCCAACAGAGGATGAACACCTTCAGTAACCACTCACATAACCAGATCAAATATCAACACATCGATGTTTTCACGTGGTAAAATCCCTACAGGGAAACATCCACGGCCCCAGCCAACGTGGCCACTTGGAGCAGTTTATTAATGAAAAGAAAAAGATTACAGAG